>JBBPCX010000147.1:7656830-7670070 GCA_037974365.1 Hydrocynus forskahlii | reverse complement strand
GAGAGAGAGAGAGAGAGAGAGAGAGAGAGAGAGAGAGAGAGAGAGAGAGAGAGAGAGAGACAGACAGACAGAGAGAGCGAGAGACAGACAGAGAGCCAGTGAGCGAGTGCCAGAGAGACGGACGGACGGGGGGGGTGAGATCCGCCTATTGTCACTCTAGGGACAACACTGACACACACAGTGGAAGTTATCTGAGATGAGTTTGGAGTCCCCATATCAAGATTTCAAATGACAACAATGACTTGAAAAAGCCAGGGACAAAAAGGTCAGAATAACCATGAAAGTACAAGACTGGAATCTGTTTTTATTATATGCTATTTAAATGACAATATCTTTGATTCTGCATGACACAGGAACACCAAACACCAAGCATGACATTGGATATCTTGAGCATCAACACAAACCAGGGCAGCTTCCATATAAGGAGTTGTTTTGCCATATGATGACAATTTACCAATTGTTACGCTTTTAGCATGGGTATGTTCCATGGGATTTAAAGAACAAAAAGGAGACGAGGCACAGTACCAAGATGACAAAAATCTAGGCAGCACATTTAGTCCAAGACAGCTTCTGTTCACAGCAGTTCTATTCATATTTTCTATTCACCAACAGGAGTATAATCCACTCAAGGTTTGTATTTGTAGGTAATGCAAAAAATATGAAAATCCTGAAATCCTAGTACTTTTACTAAAAATAGCAGACAAAAAAAAAAAAAAAACAAAAAAAAAAAAACTAACACACTCAACAAGCTTTCCTGACAAACCTGTTCTCCACGCCACTTTCTCACCTGATATAAAGACACATTATAAATGAAATCCTTTTTCTATTAATCTCTAAAGCTAAGTAATCGTGAAGAAACCTCCTTTCACTGTAACCAGTGTGGTCGGCAGCTAAATTTTAAGAGCAGGCATGTGGACTTTGACCGTTCTAACGGAAGGCTTGCTGGCTCTTGTTTGTGCAAACTCAGCCTGCCTAGGATTTAGGTAACAAATGCCAAAGTTGACCTGGGACCTGTTACACAACACATGAACATGAACTAATACTGAACATTAAAGCACATAGTTACTGGTGTATGTTCAATGAGGTTTAGGTTCATGAAAGTTAATAACGTTACAACACTGCAAAGGAAAAACGGTGTTACATCCTAAGAAATTAAACAAGCGTCTGTCCCAAACTCAATCTCTGAATCAAAATATCACATAAAAGCCTGAAGAAGAAATGACACCGATGGTGATGATAACAGACAGGCAGAATTAGACCAATTAGGAACACATTAACAGGTCCTTTCAAGATTCCATTCTCTGTTTCAGGCAGATTCCCTGAAAAAATGAGAGTCACACTAGCTTGGCTGAAAAACGTCAGAAGCACATGACATGGAACCCACTGCACATTACTCAACTACTGACTTACAGCAGCTCACTTTAGTACATTGCTGTGTACAGGTGTCTGCTTTCATCTCCTAAACGTTTTGTTAATGCCAACATATAGAGGCAAGTTCTCCTGCCCATCCCAAGTAAGCAAACCTACTGCTGTATTTACTTACAAAGACAGACAGAGAACACCTCCAGAACTCAGTGTTTATCCAATAAAGCAGAGGCACAAGGCTCTAGTGTCACTGACACAGATGCTGTTTTGTATGATTTTCATTAAGAAGCCATCAAAGTAAACTATTTTGTCTCTGAAACATCACAGAAAGAAAGAGAGAGAGAGAAAGAACTATTCTACAATAAACTTACTGTACTATAACACAGGCTCTCAGTCTGAACACCAAAGACCAACACAATTCGGTAAAAACTACTTTTCCTGTTAGTATTGTGTGTTTTCCATAGGGTTTAGTTCACGAATGCCTCACTGCACTACTGGTCCACAAAAAAAACAAAATCAATGTATCTGCCAAGACATGACAGGGGTAATGTTGGTAAAAGGTAACAGAAGCTGATTTGCCATCCGTTAATATAATGTGAGCTACATGTCCACATCTCACTCTTGCTTACAACTACATTAAGTATTCCCATAGTTACAACTGCTTTTGTAGTTTCTGACAATGTAAAACTCATTTTGTACTCTAATCATTTAGATTTAAGGGACTAAAACTTCCAGATAATTAACTTTAAAAGGTAAACGGTGAAGTACGTTACGCTACGGCTAGGGTAGTAATGGTAACTGAGATTAAAGTCTGATTTGGCTGTTAATATTAAAGGCTTTCAATATACATACTTTCTGATGTAAACTTATGTGATCTTGTGCGATTTACTGTGAATTTTTAACAAGGCTGAATTTGGCTTCTTATTTCAATATTTCACTCTACCTTAAAAATAGTACAGCAGTAATACTGAGCTGTCTGTAAACACACCAGAATGTAGTTGCAGCATTTAAGATGGAACAAATAATTCAAATAAACTGGTGAACAAGAAGTTAATTTAAGATTTGTGGATTTTCGTGAGGATTAGAAGTACGGCACAGTTCAGTCTGAAAACCAGCAGTGTTGCTAAATGCTTCCTACAGTGAAATACGCCAGCAAATGTGTAAAATATCTATTTGTAAGTTAAATAATATTCATATGTAAACTGGGTTTCAACTTATTTTGAGTAAAAAGACTGGCTCCTAAGCTACACACAGCTAAGAATAAAGTCTAGGAGATAAAAGAGGAGGTCCATCTAGGAGAAGAGACAAATGAATGATAAAATTAGCCTCATTGAGGATGTGGATCCATATCAATTTGCAAACAGAGAGGAATGAAAATGCTACCTCAAGCATGTAAACAAAACATGTAAACAACTAACTAACGCTGTTAATTTGGTGGAACAATCCCATAAGTGCAAGAAAACTGAGAGCCATGTGAGTGTCCATTACTTGCAAACTATAGCTTCTAACCAGATGATCTAACCAGATGATTATGGAAATCAAGAATTACGTGCAAGTACCTGCAAGCCCCTAGCATCGAGATAATTTGATAGGAATGGCTTGTCTGGAGCAAATCCCATCTTGCTGAGTCCTGCCTAGACAACTGCTCCCTAAAAAAGAAACACCCACAAAGAACACCTTTGGTGATGGTCAGTATTGTGGAGAGACTTGGCACTGCTATAGTCGTTTCCAGCAGAAGAACGTTCTGACCTTGGGCGTGTATGTCTTAACCTGCAAACATTTCTGAACCAGGCAATGACTCAATTAGTCTCACAGGGCTGGACGTGATCTCGCAGCAAGAACTTGTGGTGGCAACAATAAAAGGCACTGGGCTAAACGTGGACATAAATGTAGACTTATTAGGGTCTGAACATTTACAAAAGTACATTTAAAACAATCCAACATTTAAAAAAACCTTAAAGTAGGGGGCGTGGGGAACTCCAACACTGTCTGAGGGACACAAGTGCGGTATATGCCAGAAACCCATTACACACACTGCACAAATATATATTATTTTGAATGTTCTTTTATGTGTTTAGCTTGTTCCATCAGGTGTCCTACTGATAGTGGTGATTTTCATTATTCAGAACCAAAAGTTTAACAAGTTGTCCCCAGACGTGTATTCTTCTTATGAAATCCCGTTCAGTCCCACACGACCAGCATAACTACCCGATGTCATGGGGTATTCAAATAGGTGCAAATACTGAAGCATTGGCCCCATCATCAGAACATCGCAAGTTCAATCCACAACTATTCCACAGCCAACTGTGGCCAGAAGTCCAAGAGAGCACAAACCTCACACTCTCTGTGCGGGCAGTCTGGCGCTCCCATCACTCCTGGTTAATATAGGCAACTATTAGGTGATGTGGCAGAATTGGTTGTTAGTATTCTACAAGCGTGTTCAGCGGTTCAATGTTGTTGCGTTCAGGGCTGGTTTAAAAAAAAAAAAAAAAAGAAAGAAAGAAAAAAGGTGCAGTTATAAGTTAAATGACTCATATGACTTGATAAACTTTACCCTCCCAGCACTGGTGGCATCATGAGATCAGGGTGACCTAGTCAGTGGGCAGAAGTGAACATGGCTAAAACTGGAGGGAAAATTGGTATAAAAAGTAAAGCGTCCGCTTATAGTCTCGCGTGAGCACACCACAGCACTCAGTGTGAACAATGTGAAATTCTCTCTCTGCATTTAACCCATTCACCAGGAACACAGTGTGTGGGGACGGTACCTTGCGCAAGGGTACCTAAGTGGTGTCACCGGCAGTCCTGGTATTTGAACCCACGGCCTTCTGACCACTGGGGCGACTCCCTGACCACCAACACGTAGTCCTAATGGCAGAAGTTAAGCCTACTAAGCCTACTAAGCTATAACATTACTGTCACTAAACGTAAATTTATTTTGCAGGGTTAACATGCAACATGATTTTATAGTTTCCTGAACAACCCAGTAAAGCACAGCCGCACCAGGCCATCTCTGTAACTGCCCACATTTTCAAGGCTGCCGTGTGGACGTAGTGCTGGGTGATGAAAGGATTTAGATTCTTATTTCTCTGATTATGGGTTTCTCTAAAATACACCAATAAAAACACTACATTTAACCTTTCACACCATGTAGAGATGAGGCCAGCAGTCTGCATGCTGCTGAAATGCCAATGCACTCTCAGGAAAGTGGGTTCAAACACATACACAGTGGATTAGTGGTACAGGTGATGAGCAAAACCAGGCCTGAGAGTGAAAGTACAAGTAAAGTTGCCTGGGTGATAAAATGTGACAAAGGTTATCAAAATTAGAGCATCTGTTCTCGCTGAACACAAAGGGGGAAGCCTAGCCCTTCACTTAAAACAGTACAGACCAACAAGGCAATTTACACAGAACAGCAAGGCAGTCAGTGTGAAAACCGGGTGAGGGGGCACAGCCACATACACCCCGCAGCAACTTCTCCCTTTTCATCTTTTCACTCTACTTGTATTGACTGTTAAGACAATCTTTTCAAGGTGTAACATGTCAGTGTTGAATGTAAAGGCCCAGTGAAGGTGCAAGTCTCCAAATATGTTTAGTTTCGTTACTTATTTATTTTGATAATTACTTTTGTGTTGCACATTAGAAAAAGAAGAAAGTTTATCAGAGTGAAAAATACAGTTCAGACTGAGCACTGAGAAACTGATCAAATTAAGCTTTTTGGCTATATTGCTAAACACTATTCTCTTTGTCAGGAGCTTAGAGAGTTTTACTACAGTAAACAATACAGCATACAAGCTTTAAATAAGTCTAAACTCATTTCCTCAAAGGCTAAGATGAATACTGAAGATATTCAAGATATCAGAGAGTAACTGACAGTAAACAGGCATGTTATGAATATTTCACACAGTGTACTGATCAGCCAGCTTCAAATAGTGCACAGTTTTTGCAGGCATCTAATTCTTCAGTGGAGCTTTGCAATCCTGCTGTACTGACTTAACTCTTGCTCCAACTGGCCCAACTTTTCGGATCAATCCGATTTCTGAACCCATCTGATACACACTTGCCACAGCAACCTTCAACTGCCACGACCACACTAAAGAAAACCACATTAAATGTTGCTTTCCTGTCTAACCCACAGTTATAACAAAGGCTGTGCAATCAGCATATTGATTAGGGCCGTCATTGTTGATTATGTTGGTATTAAAGTCATCTACCAATTATGTGGAGGAGTAATCGTGTTATTGTTTTTATTTTATTACCCGTTTAGATCCAACGGATTTCTAAAACAAATCTTTGGGAATCCTGACACATTTCAGACACGGTTTAGATGCTAAGTGATCACTGCTAACTGTGTATTATCATAAACCAGTGGAAAAGTGAAATAAACATTTATCTCAAAGGTGAGCTCCAACTATTTAATATGAAATTACCAAGAGACAAAAGTCAACACAGCTCTGACACCAGGAGTATTATAAAGTATATAGAAAAAACATAACATTCAAAATTACCATGAAAAATCACTGACAACAGCTAACACTGTTCAGCAATTATATTGACTTTACAATTAATGTGATATCTTTCTATGAAATTCACTAGAATACAAATGTAGCTAAAATTAGATGTTCCACAACCATCTCAGGCCCTGAGAATAAAGTGAGAAAACACAGAGATAACAGGCCAGCTTATTTATGTAAACTATGAAATGGAAATGTTTCTACAAATGAATACAAACTATCAAACAAGTTAAAATAATGATAAACACACATGGCTTTTAGAAGATTTGAAAAGATTTGTGTTATCACACCTATCTACAGGAGCGTAAATCCTGTCAGACTCTCCATATCTGATTTGAACTCTCTAGTGCTTGAGTGACTTGAGTGCTAACAAAGAACCTGCTGTGGAAAATGTTCAGACTGCAGTGCACATGTTTACCATTCAAACTGATAACTTACACACTAAGCTGATTCACTAATAATATACATTTTATCCATTATTTGTTTACTTTTAATCAAGCAATCAATTGTCAAGTAACTGTGACACCCTAACACCGCTACAGGCTTGCACATAATCAGGTGTGTAAAATCAATAATGTCTAAATAATAAATCCTTGACGCAGAAAATTGTGTACTAGTGTGAATAAATCACAGAGACAGAAATCTACATGATCACCCAGGAACTGTCAATGAACCATAATGTGCAAAACCTGCATAATTCCTTGTCATAAATACAGTAACAAACAAGATAAAAGTGAATAATATTCCGATTTATGGCAAGGGCTTACTTCTACATACACTATATGGACAAAAATATTGGGACACAATTATTGAATTCAGGTGGCCATTTACGTCTAGTGAAGGGAAATCTCAATGCTTCAGTAGACCAAGACAAGGCCATGCTTCCAACTTTGTGGACACAGTTTGGGGAAAATCCTTTTTCATTCCATCATGACTAAGGCAAGCTCCATAAAGACCTGGCTGGAGCTTGCCTCAGTCCTGGAAGTGTGGAAGAACTTGACTAGCCTGCACAGAGTCCTGACCTCAACCCCATCCAACACCTTTGGGATGAACTGGAATGGAGACTGTGAGCCAGGCCTTCTCGTCCAACATCAGTGCCTGACCTCATAAATGCTCTACAGAATGAATGGGCACAAATTTCCACAGAAACTCTCCAAAATCTTGTGGAAAGCCTCCAAAATCTTGTGGAAGCTGTTCTAGTAGCAAAGGGGGTCCAACTCTATGTTACAGTCTATGTATTTAAATGCAACGTTGTTAAAGTCCCTTTTGGTGTAATGGTCAGGCGTCCCAATACTTTTGTTCATATTATGTATGTATTTGTTTGTTCTGTCAATAGGTGTCGCTGTAGTCTAACAGTATTCTTCACTCTGTGGTCTGAAAAGACAAGGCGGCTGCTGTAGTGTCATTCTGCATGTTATGCTTTCTATAAGTTTTATATACAGCTTAATCACACTTAAAGTCTGATTCATCAAATAAATGTTAAATAAATGTCTAATCATTTTAATAAGTGTGCTGAAACATCACATAAAAACATAGCGTTACGTGGCATGCTGCCATTAGTGACTCACTCTCCCTCTTTCCCTCTCTCTTGGCCCTGACAGAGGTGATGACAGGAGATTTTTCAGCTTGGATTTAGACTCAGGGGTTGTGATGTGGGCCTGTACTGATGAACGGCTCGATAAGCAGGTCTGCCAGCTCAGATTGGCAGGCCCCTCTGAGTACAGGAAAACAGAGAAGGCTTTGCGAAAACAGGAGAAAACGGCACCCGCAGCGTGGAAAAACAAAACTCGGCACCAGACGCTGGGTTCAGTGGATTTACCGCAACTGTAAACAGTGTTCTGAGTTGTACCGCGCTCTTGGTGAAAGTGTGCGAGATTGTTTTAGAATCATGTAAAGTGGAAGGTTTAAGTCCTCAGTGGGCTCAAAGCCCCTTTCATCCCTTTACTAATACTAAATATGATGAGGGCGCATGATTTTTATGGCCGTTTTTTATTGCTGTCTATCATTTTCATCTCCTCAATCCGGCTCCCTCTGAAAGGGGGTTTTTAGAGTGAAAGATGGGTCCCTAAAGTGCCTCCAACAACTCAGCAGTGTGTGTGTGTGTGTGTGTGTGTGTGTGTGTGTGTGTGTGTGTGTGTGTGTGTGGGTGGGTGTATAAAAGAGAGGGCGAGAGAGAAGTGACTGGGTGAAGGGGGACAGTGTGTGTGTGTGTTTGTGTGTGAGTGTGAGTGTGTGTGTGTTTCTGTGTAACTAAGAGACAAAGCCTATGTGTTGTGAAATTGTGCAGCCTTGTCTTGGGTTACTAATCGATACAGGATCACCACATCCTTTACATCCTTTAAGTGCTAATGTGTCTGCTATTGATCAGGCATAGAGGAAGAGGAAGACATAAGCGGAGGGAGAGAGAGAGAGAGAGAGAGAAAGAGAGAGAGAGAGAGAGAGAGAGAGAGAGAAAGAGAGAGAGAGAGAGAGTCACAGAGACCCAAAGCAGTGAAGGACAATCAGGAGACACAATAAAAACCAATGAAAGAAGAGCAGTGTGGACTGAGCAGGGGGACAGGTGGAAAGAAAGAAAACAAAAACTAGACAAAAAAGACAGAAAAGGCCGTGGTAGTAAGAAGAGGTTTAGGGGCCATGATGTGTTGAAAAGAAGCAAGTATTAACCACAACCATGACAATTTCTCATTGTTATCATTGATCTTTCCCAGCGTGTAACTAGTGTGTGGGTAAACATGTTATGTTTTTGTTTTGGGTAACTGATAAGCTGGAATGAGTAAGCTTTCCCTTACTAAAGGTACAAATGGGAAATAAAAGAATCAAATCTTTAATGTAATGAGCTCCACAACAGGCCAGCTGATGCAAAACGGAACAATTTTGGTGAAAGTGGTAGAACAAGTATGCCTCTCTCACAAAAAACATGTGGAAAGCGTAAAGTGCAGACCTTTGTTTTGGGTCAAAGGTCAAGAGCTGTTTCTGGAGTCTTGGCCTGAGGGAGAGGGGGAGGGGCCAGTAATGAGTGACAGATGGGGTTTTTTTAGGCTGGGGGTGGGGCCTGTTCTGCCTGAACCCTTTGCTTTGTGGGAAATCTTGAGTGTGAGGGGTTTACGAATAAAACACAGAGCCATAGTGTCACTCTGTCTAACACACACACACACACACACACACACACACACACACACACACTGGTCTCCTGCACTCTCAAATGTCACCCAGACTAGCTCAGATCATGTCAGTCCTGTCATCTTTAAAATGTTCTGACATGCTGCTGTGTGCTTTTGGTGTTCGCCCCTTGTGTGTGTCCAGACACACGCTTCTTCGACAGCCTTTCCACTTTTCCGGCTCCACTCCAAACACTCTTTTGATAAAAGACCTTTAGTTTATTCACTCTCTGTCCAGCGTGTAAACACTCTGTCATGAACTAACACGCAGGGTTCTGTCCTTGCATTTACACGTCCAGATCAAGAGACAGTGCAGGCTGGTTCCAGCAAAAACGTTAAACTTGGCTATGGCTCCGTGGAAAATTGGGAGGGGAGAAAAAAAGAAGGAAACCCCTGGCTTCCTTTTCAAACACCTTCAAATCATCACTTCAAATTTGCCCCGCAGTTAAACCTAGCAGCGTTAAAAGTGTGCCAGAGTACACCGGTGTAATCTTGTATGCAATCTCAGTCGCTGAGATTGTTGAGCTCCATAGAAATGGATGTGGATGGATTAAATAGCTCTTGTGGCTGATTAAGGTGATATTAGGAAAGGTCTGAAATAATATTTTCATGTGGTTTCCATAATGCGCAAGTAACGATTGAGAATTTAAGGTGCTGAATGCTGGCTATTGTGCACTGGATTTCTTAATGCAAAGCAACCAACCAGCCCACCACTTCACCAACATAGCTGAGTCACTCAGTCCTCACACACACCCTCGCCCACATAAACACACTTGTTTTAATACTGTGTTAGGACACAAAGACATATAGATCTTCTATGTCTTCACTGTCGAGCATTATATCTCATGACAAATGGACCATTACTTGTTACATTAACACTGATTATGGTATAAATGCACAGAATATCCACTTTATTTATTTATATATTATGGTATAGATTCTACCGTAATCTATAAATAAACAAAGTGGCTATACTGTCCCTAAGACGTTTTGTTCAAACAACAAATGTTGCTTCAGAGTTTTTTGGGCTAGGTAAATGCGAGATTAAATCTAGATTAACATGGACAATTTTGTAAAAAACATTTTGCATTTTATTTGAAGCTTCTAACATAAAATTCCATATTGTCGGTGCCGGAGCAAAACCTCATTATTTTAAAAAAGTAAAATTTACAGGAGAAATAAAACATTCTTAACTTCCCACCTCAGTTAATGTTACCAAATGTAAAGAAAACATTTCTATTGGTCTGTTCATTCTGAAAATGTAACATAGAACGAAAGGCAGCTGATACTTTCAAATTATGCCAAAAAAATTAAAAACAAAAACATTCAAGGTTTTGCTCTGACAGTGACACAGTGATGCAGTTTTAGATTACCTCTTTCAGGAAAAAGCTCTAGCAAAAAACTGCCATCTCTGTTTTGCATTTTTAACAACTGATTAAACAATTTGACTATGGCTCATATTCACAGTCAGGCCTTTTAGACCTGAAGATTTCTTTGAAATGAAAAATGCATGTCTGTAATTTTTTAGTTCATTTAGGTCAAATACCTACATGTAATAAGTTTTGTTCTAATCCTAACCTCAGTAATGAAAAATAAATTATTTTATTTTTTGGTTTTAAAAATTAATGTTGTAGCTTTTAAATTTTATTTTTTTTTTTAAAACAAGCATTTCTATTTTGCTGGTCCTGACATTGTAGCTTCATGGTGTTTACCTCCTTAGTTCTTGTTTCCCTACAAAGCTGGGACAAATGCACATCTCAATCTTCTCACAGCGACAGACCTCAACCTCTCTCTCTCTTTCTCTTTCTCTTTCTCTTTCTCTCTCTCTCCGTCTTTCTTTCTCTTTCTCTCTTTCTCTCTCTCTCTCTCTCTCTCTCTAGACATTCTTTCTGTCAGGAGTTCATTGAGAGCAGTCTTTCAGTCTTTCACAGTTGAGCAGCCTGTGAAAAAAGTGGGAGAAGGCTGAAAAGAAAGACGAGAGCACAAAAGGAAGAGAAGAAAGGGAGAAAAGAGGAGTGCGGACAGCAGCTGGAGGTGAGGGCCTCCCGTTCCCACTCCTGCTGCTCTAAGGCCTGCACACACAAACGCACGCACACACTGGCCAGGATCAACAGGCAGCCGAACTCGCTTTGAGCTAAAGCCATGATTCATTTTCACCTATAGCACACCCCAGCACGCTCTCTTTGTTTTTCACTCTCCTCCTTTGCTCCCTCCTTTGTCGCATTTCAAACCCTCACACGCTTAACGCCCGTTCTTCACAAGCAACAGACTCCCCAATACATAGACTACACACACACATGCTGCGCACAGCCATCACACACACATGCACACCCACACAGAGTTGAGTACAGTTTATAGAGTGAGGTCAGTCTTCTCTCAGATGATTCAGCCATCTGTCATCTCTGTTGTCACGCTGATACGGATCAGTGCCTTTCATTTCTCGCTTATACGATTCTGTGTTTTTCACACCCACTGTTTTTTTTTCATTCTTCTTTTCTGGGAGCACACGTTCATATGTGTGTGCGCTGGGACGTGAAATAGATGAAAATAGAGCAAATAGATGAAAATTGAAGGCCTGTTTGCTACACTTACGAGTGCACTCAGCTAAAATCATTTATTTTTCTTCAGCTGCTAGTTGGTTCAGCAGAACCCTTTCATGCCTCAGTTGATAAGTATCAAAAAGGGATGGGCATAAATGAAGCAGTTCATATTTTTAGGAACTTATTATTGTCCATTATGAAGCAATATGGTTCACAGACTCAAAGCACACATGCATGCTGAGATAAAATCATTTCTTTTTCAGGAACCATTTTAGGGCTCTTTTGCTTTTAATGAGTCTAGTGGAGTTTTTTCCTTTTTTTCTTTTGAGTTCTTTACCCCAAATAACTGTCATCAGTCCGAAAAAAGTCAGCTTTCACTTTTTTTGTTCATCATTTCATTCAATCAGTCATCCAAAAATAACCTGCCTCTTTTGAATTTTCTCATATTTGACATTAAAATGGCTCTGTCTGCTGCGTAGACTAATATTTTGTGCTACAATATGTTTTAGGCAACATAGTAGTATTAGTTTCGTTCCATTTATTTAGTATTGTTGTATACACACACACACACACACACACACAAAACTAATGTATATTTATACATACACAAATGTTTGTTGCACATGCTTATCACTGTTTCTTCTGAAATCAAGGTTATTTACAGAGAACTTTTTTCCCTTTGCTGCAGTAACAGTCTCTGCTAGAAAGATTTTACACCCGGTGTTGGAACATTGCTGTCAGGATTTCATTGCATTTATCCACAAAACTCGGTAGTGATGTTGAATGATTCGTTCTCCACAGCCCATTTATACCCCTCTAGACAGCTGTAGGCATTGGCATGTATGGCTGCTCTGGAGCATCCTATTCTATTGGTAATGCTTTTCTATGAAGATTATGCAAACTGCATGTGCAACTGAACACCTGAATAATGAGTGTTGGATATACTAGTTAGAAGGAGTGTCTGGATATGTCTGTTTATGCATGTGGTTTGCACCGTGTAGGTTTTATCTGTGTAGGTTCTGAGTGATCTGTTTATGGTATATTGTGTATTTTTTAATAGGTTGTATTTAAGTAACATTTTGGGGAGGGGTGCAATACAAAAATAACAATATACTTCTAATGTGTTTGCAGGTACATGTGTGTGTGCATGTGAATATGAATGTAGATGTGTGCACATGTGTGTGTGTGTGTGTGTGTGTGTGTGTGTGTGTGTGTGTGCATGCATGTATGTCTGAAAGATGTCTCTATGTGTATGTGTGTCTGGGCAGACAGGAGGTGTCCAGCTCCAGCACTGATGTCAGGGCAGCCACTGAATGTTTGACAGACAGGTTTCTGTGACACAGCAGCCTGTGGTTGGCTGTCACTTTGACTGATGGCTGAGTGACAGCCAATGAGAGGAGGCCGGCATCTTCCTGAGGGAACAACTGACTGACAAACACACTCCTTTAATCATCTCCTAGTTAATCATCTTGGCTTTCTTTCATTTTAATACACACTTTTTTACTTTCACAGCTTGGTCTGTTTTCTCTTGGCCCAAAGATTTTGTGTGTGTGTGTGTGTGTGTGAGAGAGTGAGTGTGTGTGTGTGTGTGTGTGTGTGTGTGTGTGTGTGTGTGTGTGTGTGTGTGTGTGAGAGTGAGTGTGTGTGTGTGTGTGTGTGTGTGTGT
>JBBPCX010000147.1:7620904-7631161 GCA_037974365.1 Hydrocynus forskahlii | reverse complement strand
GGTACGGCTAGATCTGTTCAACCGCACTTCACACACACACACACACACACACACACACACACACACTCACAAACAAACAAATAAAACATTCAATCACACACTCATACATGAGCCACCTGGACCTCAGTAGACCCAGTTGACAGGAACCCATTGTGGTTCCGAGAACAGTTTGTCTAAAGCGGCCTGTAGTTTTTCAAACGCAGCGTCCAGGTTGTCATTGACGATACTGAGGTCAAAGTAGTGTCTGTAAGCACGCTGGATACGAGCACTTTCATCCACCGTCTTCTTTAGGTCCACATCCTGAGAGAGAGTAAAAAAAAAAAATCAGTGTTTGCTGAAGCTGTTCAAGTTTTCATTTTCAGCCCCTTGAGTCCAAATCAAATATAAATAGCAGACAAATAAATACAAAGACATCAAACGGAATCCATATGATTCATATTATGTAAACTACACATTATATACAGTATGTTAACAAAATATACAGTGTATATAAGAATCTACCAAAGATTAGGTGGGATCTGACTTTGACAGAGTGCAAAAGAACATTGCAAACTGTGCATATTCACAATTTGTACAAAGCATCTGTTTACCTGTAGCACGTGCAATGTGCAAAGTACGTCAAAACAAATAGGTAAATATATAAAATATAGTATACAAATATAGTATTGAGTATCTATTGTTACAGTCCTGCAAATGTGCAGGATACACAACTATAAATTTTCAAAACTTCAAAATGTATCAGAGCTCATTAATGAGTGCTACCATGCATCGGCAGAGGCTTTTTAGGTGTTGTGTTGATTGATTTTTATTCCCTCTAGGTTTTTTTCAGAGGGCCATCTCTGAAATAGGGAATTATAAACCTAGACTAATTATTCAGTTATTAATCTTAAGAATATAACCTCTTTTTGCACTTTGGAATATAGCCTCTTTTGCAGTCCCCCTTGAGGTCATTCTGGCAGAAGGGTAGGTTAAATGTGGTATGAATTGGATGTTTTTAAGCAATAAAATATTGCTCCCATCTTATCTACCTGACAGCACAGTTGAAATGTTGTGCCACTGTGTTGAGCTGCTAGGGAGCAATGACGGATGAAAAGGGAGGGTTGAAAACCCTCTGCTGTAAAAACAACTGCAGCTACCTTCATATAAATAAACTGTGTGTAACTGCACCAATAAAAAGTATATATGTTAAGAAAAACACAGTCACTTACACTTTTGTAATTCATACACATTTCCACCATGCAAATATATTTCATCAACATCACGTATGGACAAAAGTTCATAGTTTGACTATGGGACATCCAACAGGTGGAAGGTTTTTTTTTTTTGTGGGTACCTTGAAAAATTTAAGGGATAAAAAAATGCAGAAAAGTTCTGCTAAACTAATCAGTCTCCGTTTGAACATACCGTGAGCTGTTTAGTGGAGATTCCAGCATCAACAACAGCTTTGTGCATGGCTTTCAGTGTATCGAACTCAGGAGCTGCGATGAACACGACATATGGCATAAACTCTGCTGTTTTCAGCACTTTCAGAGCCTGTACCAGGACACAGGAGGAAAATTTTGTATGAACATCCTGAAGCAAGTCTTATTTAGGCACTTAGGAGCAAAAGGAGAACAACAGTAGAAGAGGAAACACTCTAAGAGTAAGAGGAAGCAACACTGAAGCCCAGAGAACATCGATCCTATAAATATCAACCAATCCAAACATCTGCCAATACTTCTATGTGACACTTGATTTCCTAGAATGTCCCCCTCCAATCACTGTTCTAGAATGTTCTTCCCATTCACTGTTTTAGTTTGTTCTCTTCCATACACTGTGGTGTAGAATGTTCTCCCCACTCACAGCTCTAAATTGTTCTCTTCCATTCACACTGTTCCAGAATGTTCTTAAGTATTTACACTGTTTTACTATGTTCTCCTGTAATCATGTTCTCCCCATTCATTGTTCCTATCCTCTGTTCTAGAATGTCCTCGACCAGTCACTGTTCTAGAAAGTTCTTCCCATTCACTGTTCTAGAGTGTTCTCCCCCATTAACACTGTCCCAGCATGTCCCTCTATTTTCAGACTTTTCTAGAATCTTCTCCCCATTCATTGTTCTGGATTGTTCTCTAATCATACAGCTTCAGAATGGTTTTACTCCAATTCACCCTATTGCAGAGAGTTCCCGCATTTACTGTTCTAGTGTTCTCCTCTATTTAGACTGGTGCATTATAGTTTATTGGCTCTTACTATAAGGCAAGCAACCACCAATATGCTGATTTTTGTTGCAGAATGTTGGGTCAGCGCTCCAGCAGTTTGAGAGGAATTGAAAAAAGCTAGAAACTGTGTATATGGAGAGCATCTTTTATGAATCATTACAGGAAACAGGGGAGCCTTAAATATTAAAAGGAGTGGCTGTGTGTGGCATTCTGTCCTGTAAAGGGTGGAGACCTGAGGGTTGACGTCCAGAATGCAAGTGCGTCCAGTGTTGACCACTTCATGGATGGACTCGATCTTGGTGCCGTACAAGTTGCCGTCATACTCGCCATGCTCCAGAAAGCGCCCAGCCTTGATGTCCATCTCCATCTCCATCCGTGTTACAAACTGATATGTCTGGCCATCACGCTCATCATCCCGCGGCCTCCGAGACGTGACTGAGAGACAATCACACATGTGAGGGGACTCATATTCCTAAATTTGTCTCTCTTATTTTCTGTAACTGCTTATTTCTCACTAGAGTCACGGGTACCTGGAGCCTATACCGGGGTCTATGGGCGTGAGGCAGGGACTCAGCATTCATGCACACCTACGGGCAATTTAGAATCCCCAATTCACCTGATGCGCATGTCTTTGGACTGTGGGAGAAACAAGAGATCCTGGAGGAAATACACGCCACCATGAGGAGAACATGCAAACTCCACATGGACCCGGATTCAAACCCTCAACACTGGGCCACCATGGGGCCTTTTCCAAATTTCTTTGCTTTTCATTTTGTGCCCTTAAGTCCACTTATGATGGCTTTTGGGTTTACAAACCGCAAACAATTCTTTTTTTCTTTTCTTTCTTTTTCTTCTTCTTCTTCTTTTTTTACATTAAAAAAAAACAAATTTTTTTATGAAAATAGCTGCTGTTCTGATGGCACCTTATATAGGCAGTTCATGCTCAAAAGTCCGCCGTTATGGCTAAATTAAAGAAATTTAGCGAAGAAGGGTGGGCCAACATTTCTCCACAGCAACATGAAAGACTGATCTCCAGTTATAGGAAGAATGTTTAGAGACAGGCTTTTAGTTTAAATCTTCTATATCCAAACCTTTACAATAACGGTAAAGAAATGTCACTTAAATGTCTGTTACAAAAGAGTTTTAAGTATCTGGATTTAACCTGGAGAGCTGCTATAACTTAATAACTTTCCCCAATGTTAGCTTGATGCTAATGTAACAGGCAAACAGGCAAATCACATTATCAGGCTAGCAGTAATGAGCATTATCTCAGCAGGGATAATTTTTGGGAAAAATCTACCTTACAGGTAAATAAAAAAGTTTGTGTTTTAAACATTGCCATGTAATGACATGCTTGGCTGGCACATGCTCATGATTTTGGGACTGTGTTGTATTTAGAGCATGAACAGGCATATAAAGTCATGTTTGGTCTCTCAAGCATATAAAGTCATGTTTGGTCTCTCTTTACTGTGCTGCGGCAGCCAGCATAGAACTCTCCACCACTGTACATCGATTCACTCAGACAGCTAATTAGAACAGCAGTGACTGATATACAAAATCAACACCTGTAAAATGAGCTTTTTCATGAGAAATAAATAACAGGGTAAAACTCATCATACTGACCGATTTAATGTGCTTTTAAGACTCCTCACAGTTGTTTTTCAAAAAACGTAAAGAACTATATTAAATTCCACTGATAAATCCATTAAAGACCTTAAATCTTTCTTTTGGCCCTTTATAGTCTCATGTGAACACAGCATAGCACACAGTGTGAACAACGTGAAATTCTTTGTCTGCATTTAACTCATTCACTAAGTGAAGCAGTGGGCTACCACCAATGGGGGTGTCACTTCACTTGGGATTCGAACCCACATCCTTCTGAACGCAGGGGCAAATCCATAAATCGATTAAAGAGCAAAACTTTAAAGTGAAGTGTGTTTATACAAATACTTAAAGTATTTTAAGTGTGTGTTTACACATTTGTGTGTGTGTGTGTGTGTGTGTGTGTGCGCGCCTGTGTGTGTGTGTGTGTGTTTGTGTACACTCACATGGTACTGTGGTTCCATAACGTGTGGGATGCAACACCATCAGTCGGTTCTTCAGGCTGCGGCGGCCCACTCCCTGCGCTCCAATCAGAACCAACGTTTTCCTCTGGAATGGGGGCATACATGCCACCTCCTCATAAATCTGCAGCTCGTGCCGGTCAAACTCTGTACTCCAGCCATCAAAAACATGGACACAGCATGATCAGCCAGTCACAAACAGACCCAATTTGCCAATCAAAAAGTTCAAGAATAACACCAAATGTATTACTAGTATCAGAATGTTGGGTAGCTCACCTGCATTCCTAGCAGTCAGGTACATCATCTTTTTCTTTTTTTTACTACTCACTGTTCCACACAAGATTCCTAACAGTGAAGATTTAAAAGGTGTGATTCCTTCATTTGACCACTAGAGGACACTTCATACAGAGTTTACAGGGTGTCAGTGACTTTTAAAGGTCTACAATGCGTTAAATATTTTCTGTGTGAGCTGGTGTGTGTGTACAGAATACTTTGTATCACAGTATAACTGTGAGCATTAGAATGCGTATGTGTGTGTTCAAGTGTGTTACACACAAAAATACAATAGTTTTCTTGTATATTTTGAGACAGACGGACAGCAGTTTCCAATGTATTCTGCTTTCATACAAGCCATCCAGCCATACCTGTTCCATCCCAGTCCTTTGGAACAAAAGCTTTCCTCTTCTCCTCCAGAAACTGACTGGGAATGAGTCCTGTAGCTCCTCCCACCATGTGACACGCCTGTCAGAAAAAAGCGATCATCAAATGAAACATCGTTCAAATGCAAATAAGCAAGTCAACATGAATTCGAATTCAAATCAAAAGGCTGTGAAATCACACCTGCCACCAGTTCGGGTCTTCTCTGTTGACTATCTGAAGAACGTCCCCCCTCTTGAAGGCAAGCCCCGCCTCTCGGCACGGGATCAGATTGTCATTAGCTGGATTATAGTCAAAGTGTGGCTGCACATAAACCTGTCAGGCAGAAGTAGACAGTTCAGCAGTCACTTAATAGGATCCATGCATGTTTAACTTCAAGCACTCTAGTGACCCTAAAATTTATTTGATTACCGCGGTGGTTATACTTAACACAGCCATACTCTTTAGTTCTTCGCCTAGAACCTGACACAGCAACCAGAATTAAGGCAAACCATTTCAGGGCCTTTTCAGCTGCATTTTACATTAATGATGTTATATCAGACTGGTCACAAGACCAATTAGCCACAAAATGGCATATTAAACCTCTATAACTCATTACTCAGGTGACAAGATGTCCATGTATGTACTTCCAGAGCTCTACATTCATAAAGAATATTTCTCTCTAACTCTGCAATACATTTTTAAAAGACGTGTTTATTATGACTAATGGGGTGGCTGGTGGCCTAGTGGTTAGGGAGCTGTCCCTGCGATCAGAAGGTCGTGGGTTCAATCCCAGGACTGTTAGTGGCACCATTGAGGTCACCTTTGAGTAAGGTACCATCCCCACACACTGCTCCCCGGGCACCCCTGTTGGTGGCAGCCCACTGCTTCACTTGGTGAATGGGTTAAATACAGAGAAAGAAGTTCACACTGTGTGATGTGCCGTGGTGTCTTCACACATGACTATACGGGGCCACTTTACTTTACTTCATTTCACTGTGACCACCAAAGGTTTACACCTGCATTTCTCATTCTCGTTACTACATAACTTTAGTTTCATTGTAATTATTGAATAATTTACAAACGTTATTGAATACTGTATTTCAGTTACTGAATAATAAGCTTAAGACCACTAACTGCATAATACGTTTGCAGTTTAAGGAGTTTAAGGGGCTCAAAATCATGTATTCAAATGAGGTCTTTCATATTTATTAACAGAAAGAGTTAATTGTAGAGAAACTTACTGACTTTTTACAGTGGTGGTGACAGGAACCAGAAGTTGTGATGTCTACAGCGCAAATGTTCCCATTATATATTTATTTTTCAAAACAACTAGTACACCTATGTGCATGCACATGTTTTTAAATGTAATCCAACACTGATAGCAATAACAGTAAAAGGTAAAGTAAATATTTTATCTTATAGCACCTTTTATGTCCCATTCTCCATATAAAGCTTAAAACGATCCAAAAACTATGTCTGAGGCACCTGACAGCGAATTCGCAGCCATTTCATGCAGAACAGTTTTCTGTGATGTAGTTTTTAGAGACACAAAACAACTAGTTCCTACCACCACCACTGTGAACAATTCTGACTCTGTACGTTTCTGAACAATGGAGCATTTCACACCAAACCAATCTGGATGGCTGCTGTTTTACATTTTAACAATTTAATAATTCAGAAATTATGAAAAATCAGTAGAATTCCAAGGCATTTGAAAAGAATCAAGATCTAGGTCTGGGTAACATGTCAATATGAGCAATTCAAGGGCATATCCGCACATGCACACACACACACACACACACACACACACACACACACACTTGATCAGATGTTGTAACCCGACTAACTGTACAGCCAACATTCCAACTGGATCATGACATTTTGGTGGAAAGGGCAAAGGAAGAGGCTTAAAGAAAACCACCAGTCAGTTTAGATTTTTCAGGAAAAATATAACATATAATATCTGATACACAGCTCTGTATGTCCTGTGGAAATAATCTGTAAACATTAAGTCCAGTAAAAAGACACAGAAAATGAGAAAAAGTGTGTGTGTGTGAGCATTTGTGTGTGTGTGTGTGTGTTCTGCCCTAGATAGCATATGGAGTGTTATTAATAGGGCTCACAGGGATCACTTCTGAGCACAAAGCATTCTGGGATACCACCAGCTGAGTGGCCATGCCATCAGTGCGCATGTACGTGTGTGACTGAGTGCTGTAGTGTGTTGTTCTACAGTGCATTCTCCGAAAAAAGGTACTAAAGTGTCCAGATACTTGTCTGTAAGGTGTTATTCTCAAGAGTATTCTTTCAGTCCCTTAACATAATTGTACCATATTCTGCTGCACTTCTAAATTTCTTTTTTATTTTTTTAAGTTTTGAAATCGGACTCCAAGGGGTTAAAATGTCATTTACATGCAGTCATGATCATTTTCACCATGCAATCACGTGAATGCTTGATGCACCAGAGGTCAGGGCACCCCCTGCTGGCCACAGATGATTGACCAATACATAATTGATGTTTTTTTTTTTTTATTTTGCTTTTATTTTTCGACAGCGGAACCTTTATAGCGGGGGGGGGACATACCCCCCACGTTTCAAAATCATTCATGTCGTACCCTCTACTTTTTGTTTCCCGGACAAAAGCCAAGACGTAGAGCTGGACACTGTTGAAGAAGTTTAATCTGTGTCTGGAGTCGCTACAGTTTGTCCCTAGGCTTTATATTCACAACATTATGTTCTTAACAAGATAGTAATCATTACTATTCCTTCTTATGACCCAGCTCTTTGGCCAGGAAATGCTGACTTATCATATAAGACATAAACAAGGCTTTTCTGAGGCACAACCACAACGGTTCAATTCCGACTGCAGTAATACACTCTACTAAAACCATTCAGCGCATTGTGCTGTAGACTTATTTTGGTGTTCAATACATCATGTTTTTAGAAATACCTGGCAACATCAACCCTGTCAGGTAAGAAGCACACCAGTCTCCCGAGATGCAGTTCCTGTCCTTTTGATCCCATTCTTCCATGAAAAGAGTGTCTATTACATCATTTGAGGTTTCATGATTTTGCTGATTCTTTAAAATGTCCCACTGTTGCATCAGCAGAACCATGCAGTAGTCATCCTGGAGTGTGACCGTATCGGTCTTCACTGTCAGTGTTCTGCTGGGACACGAAGCCCATGATATGAAGTTTGTAGAAAAATGAGTTCAAATGGACAGGAATCATCCTAATAAACTCATCTCTATCTGACATGTTATAAAAGCAAGCAAGGATTAGAGGAAAAGTGATGCATGCGACCAATTCTTTTGTTTGGGGTGCATTTTCAGTATAGTGTGTGTTTTTATTGTCTGGATTTCACTACTATGTATACAGTTTCTCCAATCATATTTATGAACTCGATATACTCAAAGACAAATAATATTATGAATCATATCAGAATAATCCAGCCAAATTGTGATGAAGTTTGTGATTTCATGATGAAGAATCCTACACGAGCTGTCTCTATTTCCTAACAGAGGGAAAACCAACCGCTGAGGGATTTAAAGAAAAACAACAAAAAAGGTGGTTAATTGGTGAGTGTGGCACCTGTGGTGGGGATGGAGCATCTCTGTAGCTGGGCAGTATTTTCAGGGTGATTCCTCCACTGCAGTCCTTTAGCATTTCCTGCAGCTCTGTGGGGTTGTTGCCCACTTCCTTCCCGTTCACCTCCTTGATGATGTCACCCACATGCAAAAGCCCTTGCCTGTCAATCATCCCTCCATGAAGAATACGAGCAATCACCAGGTCGTCCTTCTCCACCCGGAATGTAACACCCTAGCACGAAGACACACACACACACACACACACACACATGCACACAAACACAAAAACACAAACACACACACACACACACACACACACACACACAAACGCATACACACAGAATGTGATTTAGGTAGTCCACTTATTATATCAGAGTTGCCTTGTCTGTTTCTAACCTACTTAATGCTGGTCTATGATAAAAAATTTGAATCACGATTAATCACGTGGTTTTCAGCGATTAATCATGATTAATCATATTGTTATACGCAAATTAAATAGTTAATTCAAAAGCAGTGTCTTGCGCACTTTTATTTTTAAAGCACTACTATATGAACAAAAGTGCAATAACATCTGGTTTGCAAACACTTTAAATATGGAGCTTTTTAACAGCAGCTTCCCTTTAACACCAGCCAAGACAGAGCTGCATGCTGTGTGCACGCACCAACGCAAAAACACAAAAAAGCAACAAACTTTCAAAACAAAAGGATTTTTTTAAAAATCTGCATTAACAGGTGATGAAAAGAT
This sequence comes from Hydrocynus forskahlii, assembly GCA_037974365.1. Classification (NCBI taxonomy): domain Eukaryota; kingdom Metazoa; phylum Chordata; class Actinopteri; order Characiformes; family Alestidae; genus Hydrocynus; species Hydrocynus forskahlii. The sequence goes on along the minus strand of JBBPCX010000147.1, from coordinate 7,621,932 downwards.
TTGGGATTAAGTAAATAATGCGTCAACCCGATAACCCATTAATGTGCCCAGCCCAATACCTACTACTTACAAGGTCTTAATGTCATCCAATTGTTCTCTATAAAAATTTTGGTCACCATGCCCGACAAAGTTAACCCGTGAACATACATGACGAAAATATTAGCAGTCCTGCCCAGTAAATTCCTCTGAATTTTTTTAAGCTTGTTGGAGAAATTACTTCAAGCAATGGGTAACTGTGGACAAAACTGTCTATAAAAAGGGCCTAAAGTAGAAAAGCACTGGCATATCAGAAGACCTTGTCACTGTCAGAACAAAACCTCATATCTCCAAAAAAGTAACTTTACAGGAGAAGGAATCATTTTGAATTTTCAGTGTAAGCTAATAGAAGATGAAAGATTTTATTATTTATTCTTTGGGAACAGTTAATGTGGGCATCATAAAATGCGGGCACTGTATAAACAGCAGCTAGCATTTTATAAACTGTTTAGAACATGTAAAAACGACAAAAAAAGATTGCTTTCGGACAATCATATTGCTTATTGCTTTCGGACAATTTATAAAGTTCTGAGTCGTCAGGAGTCAGCATGTGAATTTCTATGTGAAGTATTCTGTGAATGTGAAGCTTTCTGAATGTCAATTCCTAGTTTACTTCTGTGTATTATGTTATATTATATTAAACACTGAAAAAGTGACACGTGTATTTAGACAACCTGAACGCAAAAGCACAACTCACGAGAGGCTCTCCTGCTTTCTTGCGGATGCCGATCATTCTGACGGCGTCTGCCTGCATGAGGGCGTTGTTGACTGCTGCATCGTTACCCATCTCCAGAGGGGGCGGAGTTTCATAGCATTTGGATGCCACCATGTCGTGGGCCTCCAAGAGAGACTGTGAGAAACAGAGGAAGAACTGAATAGGAATATGAGAGGAGAAGAGACGAGGAGAGAAAAGAAAAGAAGAGACGAGACAAGACGAGAAGGACGAGAAGAGAAGAGAAGAGAAGAGAAGAGAAGAGAAGAGAAGAGAAGAG
>JBBPCX010000147.1:7583528-7600063 GCA_037974365.1 Hydrocynus forskahlii | reverse complement strand
AATGACTGCAATTCATATAGGTAATTTGGAAAATCTAAGAAAAATATGATTTGCATAATAATTTGGAATGCAGTGTAAAGTTTGCTTCTTTAATGTTGTACTAGGGCTTAAGAGACTAACTTGGCTGATAAGTAAACACACTTGCCTCAAACACACTTGCCTCACACTTGTCAAACTGTCTTGCTTATAGTGTTTCAGAACCTGTGATATTCTGTAACCCACACAAAAATGGCCACAAGTAGATCAGACATTTTAATACAGTAGCATCTACAATAAAGCCTGAATCATGGCCATACTTTTAAACATATAAATGGCCAAAAACCACAAGAAGTCTGTGTAGACTTGTTTGTGAGTCAGACTTGAATCACAAATGTGATGACTTAAGACTCAACCTGACTTTGACTAGGACTTTATTACTTGCACAAACTCGAGACAAATTATAAAATGTCGCGAGGCATTTTTTTAGGCATTTTCTTCATATGCAGTGTTTATTAGTTTGTTTTAATGAATTGAACCTCCTAATCAAGAGATTCATTTTCATGCCATTTCAAAAGTAACAATGGTTTCATGTTGCTTTTCTAGTTTGAAGAATGAGTTTAGGTGTCCATGTTACTCCACCTAAGAGCAAACAAACTGCACCTCACAATGCTGCAGTCAATAGCTAAAATCCTTATGATTATAAATCAAATAATTTTAATCTTTACACGCTCAATAAGTGGCTCATGAATTGCAGCTTCTGTTACAACATATGACTTTTAATGCATTATTATATTTAAAACTGTAGGAATAAAAAAACACTTAATATTTACATTTTATAAAAAAAAAAAAAAAAAAGGTTGATTTTTGGAACAAGTGCGGGAAATGTCCATTAGTACTCATGTATAAAATGCTGTTTGCAGCGGCTCTACTGTTTACAAAACATTTTCAGGAACATAACTTAACACTGTACATAAGTACAGTGGATCAATGTATGCAGTAGAATTTCGGCAATGTAGAGGCTGTGCGTGCAATCATCAAAAGATAAGACTCTTTATGCAGTCCTTGCTTTTAGAGTGTTCACATAATGCTAGTGTAAAAGTATGCCAACCCATGACCTATATTGAGGTATTATGGTGCAGTTCCTTGTCATTTTTTTCATGTCAGTGCATTAAAGTTCCATTGTTAAAGCACAGTATACATTCAGGTCACCTCCAGGCACATACCTGGCCATTAAATTATTTTTAACCGTGTACTTTCAACAATGTGGTGAACCTGCTTGTCATGTAATGCCAGACCAGAAATTGTGTTTTTAAGCTACGGGAGGCTGAGAGTATTTGCCAAAGAACCGTCGGTTCATTCTGTCAAGTTTTAATGTGTGAACCCAGCATCTGTGATTAGTCTAGCACTTTGTAACTGTTGCCTATCACAGAATGTATTACAGGGTGGTCCAACCAGGTCAAAGCAGGTCTCCTAAGGAGATTCACAAAAGAAATTTATGAAAGAGGAGAGAAGAAAAATTCTCAACAAGAGAGTTTGAAGGATTCCTTTTTCCTAGCATTTCATAAGCAATTCATAAGTCAATTTTCCATGTAGAATCTTTCAACAGAGAATCTTTCAAAATTTTGTCAATTTTTGATTAGTTCATGTTTGTTTTTTCAAGGGTAGCAAATGAACTTCTTTCATGAAATGAGACACATCTTGACCGAGGGTGTTGGTGTCTTTGACAGTTTCAGTGTACGTTTTTAGTATGTTGACAATGTATAGATCAAACAGAATATAGACTAAATGGATATTTCCAGTAATATAATTCTATTTAAATGTCCCACTTTCCCCCAGCTGATCTGAAAAGGACCATCGCAGTGCTGCTGGATGACATTCTGAACCGATTAGTGAAGCTGGAGGGCAGAGTGGACGCCGCAGTGAATGCTTCCATGCACAACAGCTCACACACTGCAGGTGGTGCTGTCCTCGCTGCGGCAGCCATTATGCACCGGCCCACTAAACAGGGCAAACCAGGCAACCATCCGGACATGCACAGCAACCAGCCCCAGTCACTGCCACTGCCGCGGCCACGCCCAGGAAGCTAATGAGCAAATGGAAGCTGTGGCCATGGACAGTCACTGCAACACACTTGTTGCAACACTGTTGCTAAGACTGAAGTATATAAATATATATATATTTTTTAGAACAGAGTTTATTGTTTTTGGAATATGCACATTTAGCTGCATAAAAGACAAAAACAAGTGGAACAGTCCTGCTTTTTAAGGATGGTTCTGATCAGGCAATCAGTGGAACTTTCTGATGGAAGTGCATTTCTGAATTCCGACATTTCATAATGGATCTTCACCTGAATTTGCAATAACTGCATCACATCAGCCTGCTAACTGAATTTCTTCACTTAGAGCTGACTTTCTTCTGACTAATGAGTACAGCCCAGCCACATTAGCTGACCAGTAAAATCTGTTTTCGGTGATGCCTCGACTTTTCACGTGCTGTGCATTAGACGTTGGACCACAGAGAACATAAGGAAATCCAAAGAATATCACTTAAAGCTTATAGCACATGTTCGCCATTGAGTGACGGGACATTTAATGCTATATTCTGAGTGTACTTTTTATACTATGAACCTGAAACAGAATCTAACTCAGTAGTTCAGTAGAAGGCATATGGGCAAGATGTAGACATGTGGTATAGTTAGGCTTTATTAGGCTTAGTTTGCTTTGAAGGCTCGGTCATGCAGTTGCCAAAACTGGGCCTCGGCTACCCATTCAGGATGCATTGTACACTGTAGTGAGCTGCTCTCAATGGAGGGATGGGGGGGGTGGGGGGGGGCGAATATAATATATTAATGATATTTCTATACATTGTGGTTTAATTATATATAAAAATGTCTAAAAATGAATTTGGTGAACCCTAAATGCAACCTGGTTCAAGATGGGCCTACACAAAATTGTCGGTGTGTCTGATCATGTGATGCTTTTATTCATGCAAGCACACTCAGAAACCCCCCTGGAGCATCTGAGGTTATTCGGCATGCTCACAACACGATACATATAATGATGGGTTAGAATCTAATTTGCATATCATTAACCTTCGGCGTGCTCAGTGTTGCGAAGGCCAATATTGCAAATGTCAAGCAAGATTTACTAATTGCAGCCCTTTTTGTTTTATTTATTTCTTTTTTTATATATATAACCTGTGTTCCCTGTGGTTTCATTCTGCCACTTGGGATTCCTGACTGGGGCTTTAGGGTTGCCTAAGTGTACACACCTCACACCATGTGGTTGTTACAGTGGAATAAAAGCACACGCTGTGGGAGGCTTACTGTCCCTAAAGTCTTATTTGTGACTTGACTTTGCTTAATTCAAAGTGAAAACTGCAGCAGCTTAGTAGATGAGGCAAATCTAGTGTAAACACAGCCTTCATACATTTTTAGGGCAATGGAGTCATAATTATTTTTGATGAGCATACAATAATATTTGAATGTGCTTGGAGATGACAAGCTAAAAGTAGCAAAAGTGAGAAACAAAACAAAGGGGGGGGGGAAGAGTCATTATGGTTATTTTGTCCCAGTGAACACAACAGTGATCTTTTGACCAAACCACAAAAATACACTGGGGAAAAAAAATAAGCATTTTGTAAACACTGAAGGAAAGACACTGTATATCCTCTTCAGCAGTGAAGATCACAACACGTTGGTGATTTCTAGTAGTTTAACAAAATACTACTTGGTGCAGTACTTCTCAAACCATGGGATTCTTAAGACCATTTAATAAAGTACAATACTGATTTAATATGGTAAATAGAATTCCTTGACAATGGCACAGATCTCTAAGGCCAGGAGTATCTTGCTCGCTCTGGGTGGGAAGTACAGCCCTCCTTCTCACCATCAATAAAAATGATATCTGTTAAAAGACTTATACTGTCTTCTGTTGTCTGTTCAGAGCAGGGCTGTCTAATCTTAGCTGCAAAAGGGCAAATATGGCTGCAGGTTTTCATCTTCCAACAAAGGAAGAGCAGTTAACTGAACAAAAACAATCAGGCCTGCTCCTGCTCGTTTGGAATCGACTAAAACTGCCTCGGCACTCTGGGCATGAGACTGATTTAGAGAGATTCCTGCTGTGGGAAATTAATGCTGCATACATGTTAAGCTGCATACACAGGCTGCGTATGGAATATGTTCAGGAAAGATTTCCATGAGCCCGGCATGGCAAATGCAGCACATTGTCCATATGATTATAGTAATGCCATTTGAATACCCTTGTGGCAATAAGGCTTAGATTGCCATTCCTTCTTGTAACACACTTTCACCTAAAACTTTGAGGTCTTTGGGAGAGATTATGATCATGTGAAGTTAATACTTCTGTTGCAGTCGAGGAAAACATTTGGCCCACCAGACGAACACAGACTCAAAATGGACTGATGTCACAAAAACAGTCTTACTACATGTAATATGCACACCTGCTGCTTCCTTGTCAGTGTCAGTACTGTGCTGTGCTGAAAATGCCTCACCACCCAGATAACACTGGTGGTCTCTTTTCAATAATGGACAGTGTAGAGGGGGGCTCATAAATCACAAGTGGCCATTTTTGTCACATGTGAACACACCACAGCACACACTTCTCTGCGTTTCAAGTCAAGTCAAGAAGGTTTTAATGTCATTTCAACCATTTACACAGTACACAGTGAAACGAAACAACGTGCCTCCAGGACCATGATCCGAAACTAAAACAGAAACAGAAACACCATAAGACCACAAGTGCAGACAGGACAAAAGAGAGCGCAAGAGCAACATTTACTGTGATCGACAATAGCTACAGTTGCGTGTGTAAAAGTGCAGAACGGAGGTAGACAGCAATGAATATGCCTGTGCAAATATAGCAGCAGCAGGACAGACAATGTGCTGTATGATAAATAGCAGTAAATTTACAGAGGTAATTGTTAAGAAGGGGTGGGTACAGTTTATGTTTCAGTTCTGGTTAAGGAGTCTGATGGCCCGAAGGAACAAACTGTTCTCCATTCTTTTGCCAGATGGGAGAAGGGAGAGGAGTGTGTGAGGGGTGAGTGAGGTCATCCGCAACGTTAGGGGCCCATTTAGCCCTTTCACCAAGTGAAGCAGTGGACAGCGACGTAGTGTGTGGGGACAATACTTCGCTCAAGGGCACCTCAGTGGTGCCACTGGCAGTCCTGGGACCCAGAACCTTCAGATCAATGGGTCAATTGCCTAACCACTAGGTCACCAGCTGCCCCAATGAAGAGCTACTATCAGTAACTATTAGTATACAAAGTGCTCCTGTATGGTTGCAGTAGTTGTTCAAATGGTGGAGTGTAGGTACAAGTCAGGTGCCAAGCAGTTTCAGGGCAAGAAAGGCTTGTTTAAGTGAAGTGTTGAATCTAGTTTAGAGCAGGTAACTGATGGAACAGTACAGTGCGGCACTCAGGCCTGGAGATGAAGTGTGGTGCTGGTGTTAAAGCGCCATCTACTGTCTTGATATCATATTGCATCACTGAAATGTGCTGACCACAGGAATGGTAGTTATGGCACTTTGAATCTGTCGCTTACTGTAAAACCAGGACCCTTTTTAAAACAACCTAGTGTGGTGGGTTATTTATCAACAAAGGGTCATTCCACATTCACAAAAATCAGAAAGAACTGATGCAATTAGAAGATACTGTCCTTTGCTTTTAGGTCAATGTGAATAGGAAATCCTGATGTCCCATCATGTACACTATATGGACAAAAGAATTGGGACGTCTGACCATTACACCAACAGGGACTTTAATGACATTGCATTAAAATAGATTGTATTTAATATAGAGTTGGCCCCCTTTGCAGCTAGAGCAGCTTCTACTCTTCTTGGAAAGCTTTCCACAAGATTTTTGAAGTGTCTCTGTAGGAATGTGTGCCCCTTTCATTCTGTAGAGCATTTATGAGGTCAGGCACTGATGTATGTACGAGAAAGTCAGGCTCACAATCTCTGTTCCAGTTCATCCAAAAGGTGCTGGATGGGGTTGAGGTCAGGGCTCTGTGTGGGCCAGTCAAGATCTTACACACTGAACTATTCCAACCATGTCTTTATGGACTTTGGTGGGACACAGTCATGCTGGAATAGAAAAGGTTCTTCCCCAAACTGGGTCCTCAAAGTTGGAAACATAGCGTTGTCCAAAATGTCTTTGTATTGCTGAAGCATTAAGAATGCCCTTCACTAGAAGAAAGAGGCCTTGCCCAAACCCTGAAAAACAGATGTGTCCCAATACTTTTATCCATATAGTATATTTCTAAGCATAGCATTGAAGTGTCTAAATCAGCTTGTACTAAAGTCCTAAATAGTACCTGTGGGACACTGTAAACAGTTTATTTGATTTTTTTTGGAGCGTCAGTAGGTTTAGGAGCTATAAGTTCATAAAGTATTACTTGCTGAACAGCTTCTGTGCACCATCAGCTCCTGATACTTTTAGCTGATTTCCTCCTCTCATCCATTTGTACATTCATAAGATTTTGTCACAGCCAATTACACTTATTACGGTGAAGTATAATTAAGACATTTTCTCAATGGTTCATTGATCTTTACTTTTAAAACGAATGTTTAGTGCAATAATTTTTTAAAGTGTGCAAGGATAAGAACCATAAATTAGACATTCTGTGAAAATCAGGTGACAGTTGGTGCAGAATCTGCTTTCTTATGAAAACAAAACTGGATGATTAATTAATGAATAATGATTAATTAATTTCTCCAAAACTGTGCAAAGGTGCACAAGTTTAAAAGTAGTCAAGAGCTGGCCCGTCACTTAAGGCCTGCATTACATAAAATCACTTTTTGTGAAATCATTAAAAGTAACTGCTAGGAAGATGTAGTGTCTTCTGATAACGTCTACAGAGCAAGACATCAAAGATTTTGAAAATTTTCTGAATAATCAGAATGTTTCTACTAAAGTGTTTTTCTTTCTTTCCTCATTCTGTTATTTGGATCATGATGAACTGTGTTGTGACAGAAGCATAATTTAACTTTTATTTTTATTAAATAATTTATTAAATTATCAACTCATAGAGGTTGACTGTCCTGCCTCCCTAAATGACTTTCTGAAGGTGGGATCTGAGCTGTCAGCTGAGCGGTTATGCATAAAACTTGTAAAACTTCCCACTTTACATGCCACACCACTGAACACACCTGTACTGATAGAGTCCAGTTGTATACGCTCATTCCAACCTATTGCTCATGTTCTCTCTTTTGGCATATTCATGTAGACATCCTGTTTTTTTATTCGGTAACACACTGCACAGCTTGCACATTACATGTAGAATGTCTATTTTTCAATTGATGTTTTTGTATTCTTTTATCTTGTATGTTTGCACCAACCAAATTCCTTTTATGTGTGAACATAAATGGCAATAAACTAAATTCTGATTATGATTCTCGGCAGTGCTGTTGTGAGTGGTTTGGGACGAGGCCGGTTTGGTCAGGCTGTGTTTATTGGGACGTGGCCCCTCCTCCACCTCCACCGTGGCGGCCATTTTCTAAGTAACCCGGAGAGACACAGTGAGCACGGGAGACAGAGACTAGGTTCCACATTTTGTGTAAAAAACCTTGGTAAATCGCCAGTTTTAGATTTGTACAATGAGTGATATAGAGGACGGGAACTTTGAGGGTAGAGTAAGTAGACGTTTGTTACTAATATTTACAATTTCAACCATTTTACTTATTTTCCATCTTTTCTCTCGCTCAGCTCCTCTGTTCGTTCTGTTTGGCTAGCTGTTACTATCTTATGTTTTCAAACTGTAAAAACTCACGCCGTTTTATTAAAAAACATCTCTTAAACAATTAAAGCATAATTTAAATAAGTAAACAACGTTAGTCAGCTTCGCTATACCTTTTTATTAAAATATCTGCAATCCGTGTTGTCGTGTTTACATAGTTAGCCTGTTAGCTTAGCTTTTAGCTCTCTGGTGAGGTTTTAGGTTTCGTTTTGATCTATAAAGCACAGACTTGACTTTTAAGTGTTCGTTAACTCTTGTATCATCTTTATGCTGAACACGGCAGTTTTAATGCAAGTCTGGGAGACTTAGCTCGTGACATTAACGAGATGAACAGCTCCAGCTCTAGTGCTGGTTGTGCTTTTCCTGGGCCTTTATTGAGTTTACTGTTTATTCCCCTAAATTTAAGCATGTCTCACTGCATCAAGAGTTGGATCATTAGCTTATATGAAGTGTTTTTAAAACTATTATCATAATTACTATAATAATAAAGGTTCAGTTTCTTTGTCGTTTCACATGAAAAACGAAAGTTGTCCTCAGGACCAGTGGCATATATGTGCTTCTAGATAGATCAAACACAATCAATCATAAGGAATAATAAGTGGATAGTGGAGTTGTGATGATTTTATTGTTGTTTCCCCCTATGAAATTATTTATTTTTAATTTATAAACGTAATTAACTATCCACCCTTGTTTCAGTGTGCAAGATTATTTGTCCTAGAGCTAATGCATAAATCCACCAAAGTCAGCAACCTAAAGTTACAACGGCCATGTTTATCTGCTGCTTCTAAGCTCTTTCCGATTTCTCTCAAGACCTCTTCTTACTCTTATGTTTTTCTTTGATTTTCTTTAATGCATTTATTGGAATGATGAACAATTATAGTTTGTGTAAATTACAGTATGTAAAATGTGTTTGAGGAGGAGTTGGAAGAGCTGAGTAGTTCAGGACTCCGTTTTCCAAATCTTCCATGATCTTAATTGCTCTGAATGTTCTTTTTTCATTAAGGTTATTGGTCGTGAAGGAGTTGGAAGAGTTAAGGCCAAGAATGTGGAAGAATATCCAAGATAAAAGAAGGCTTTTGAAAATGTGTACAGAGCAGACGGTTAAATGGGAAGGGGAAAAAAGAACGGAAGATCGAGTCAGATAGAAGCACACTCGTGTTATGTGTCTAAGCAGGAAAAGAGGTTTCAAATTTGGGTGAAGAAATGAAAAGCAAGGAGAGGAAAAATGAAAACTGAACAAATGAAGACCGAAGAATGATAAAATGCCCGAATGAAAGGAATAGCGTTAAAAGAAAACAGAAGATTGAATGTGTCCATAGGTTAAGTAAACGCCCAGTGTATGTTCCAAGTGTCTGTAAAAACACCCTGTTTATTATTTGATGTGCATGTTGATTGTGCTTTTTAATTTAGTGATCCAGATCAAGAAAATTATAAGGAATTAAGAATGTTTAATATTATTGTTGATTGTATTAATATTGTAATAAATATATATGAAGCTTATTTGTTCAGTTTAATTCTAACACTTTTCTCCGCAGCTGTATGTAAGTCTATGTAAGTGAGTGTGTAAGAGGCAGACTGTTTTGTAACTCTTTGCTGTAAATGGCACAACTTCATTACTGTAATACTAGGAATCCCACTCACCTTCCAAGTCGGAGCGGGGCAGCCCAGTTCATGCTAAATCTGACAGCAGGTCGGGCTCTCACAGCCCATCCCGAGCTTCCAAGCACTCAGAGTCCAGATCCCGCTCCCGCTCCAAGTCCAGGTGAGTCCAAAAATGAAAAAGTGTTGTTTGTAGAACTGTAGGTTGAGTTCACGAACAATAAAAGAACGTGATGAATGTTGTGACACAAAAAGCATCATCCATTAATACGTTTTCCGACTTTGCTTCTTGTTAACAGATCTCATTCTCGCCGTCACTCCAACCGCCGTTACAGTCGTTCCCGCTCTCACTCCCACCGGAAGAAGTCCCGCTCTCGCTCCTACAGCCCGGACTACCGGCGCAGGAGGAGCCAGAGCACTTCGCCCATGTCCAACCGCCGACGCCACACAGGCAGCCGGGTGAGTGTGAAAGAGGTCCCAGCTCCTGCCAGACCAGTGATCTTAAAGAAACTCTTACCTTGTGCTAAAAGATTTATTTTTTTGCAGACAGTTTAGCTAACATTCAGATACAGTATTGCTTCATTTTTACACAGTTTAGCTAACATTCAGATACAGTATTGCTTCATTTGTACATTTAGGTCTGTTGTTAACATACAAAGGCTGAGTATCAAAGTGACACACACAATAATGTATTAGTCGCAGTTTTACTTATATTAGCCAGTGTGTTTTCTCCAGTTTTTATAAGTTGGCATCAGGTAAGTAATTTTTGCCAAACCATGCCATGAAAAACAAGTTTTTAAATTCATTTTGTATTTGTTTGATTTTCTGTTCTTTGGCTGCTGACATAACCTGGGCATTAAGTCAAGAGCCCGAACTGACAAGGCTTTCAACCTTGCCAGTTTGTGGAGATGGTGTATTAGGCTAGTGAGAAGTCAGACTACTGCTGGTTTTACAAGTACTACTTAAATTACTACTCTCCATTGTAGTGTTGGAAGTTAAACTGATGCATCATATCTTGCTCCAATTTTGTAGGCAAAATAACAGCTGACACCTCGTGTTTTGTTCCAGTTTTGCAACTTATAACTGATCACTACATACTGTTGTACCTTGCACCAAGTGTCTGATTTTTAACCACCCATTGGACTGTATATGAGGATTTATACCAAAATACATTGTTGAGTTGCCATCCTGCTTAGAGTCCAAGATTATGTTGAGTGAAAATCTATTGTGTTGCTTTTAATTACTAACTATTTCATAGTGAAGCTGTGCAGTGTGAGGCCATTGGTAAGCTGCCGGCTTTTTTGGGGGGATTGCTTTGTGCGGTTCCTCAGTGCTTGTTTCCCCGCCAGTATCCTCTCCCTTTACAACAGCACCAAGATCAGCGTGAGTGTTTAATAACCCCTTTTACTTCCCTCTGATTATATCAACAGAGCACATACAGCCATGACTTCAAAAAAGATTCGGTCAGTCATGGTGATGCCAGGGTACGTGAACATTTTATTAATCTTTGAATGTTAGCACTAGACCAAGCTGGTCTCAGTGTTGCAGTGTTATCTGTAATGGGGGATAAGAGGTTCTTTCCATAACCTCAGCTACATCTGTATTTCGCACACCAGTAAGTGCAACTAATTAGTTGACATAAGGGAAGGCTGGGGCTAACTGTAAGGCTGACATTGTCACTGTGAAATTTATGTTGGGTCATAATGTCTTCTCGTTACAGTGATCTTTATAGTCATTTTTTTCATAGGCAGCCTAAGACCAAAATCAACATATACCTCCTTCAGAAAAGTTATATTGCTGCCTCTGAAGGGGTTATTAAATGCCTCTGGAGTTACCAGAGATATTTGAATAATTGCATTTTACTTTCCAGTCCACCAGGGGGCGTAATGTGACGTTTAATTACATATTGCTCATGTAGTTTAGCAAAACATGAAGCATAACCTTCTGGCTGGGATATAGTTACATTGTTTCCTCACTTGTTGTAGTTATTAATAACAGACAAGACTACATGCTGATTTTGTAGTTAGATGTTCTCATGTAATGAAAGAATTCTCATAGCATGAATTTCTGAATGCATAGTAAAACATCTAGGTCAAGGCCTTAAGGTCCAAGTGGTCAAACAGGCCGGGAACTCATAAACTAGCAAGGCCAGTAAAACTGTAAAGAAATTTCCAGTAATGTGGAGTGATTTTATTTTGTTTTTTGTTTTCTTGCTGTTGAATAAAACCATATTTCTGTTTGTCCACTGAAATTACTTGGAATAAAATCATATTACTTTATCTTTCATTAGAAAAGATGAAGATAAAGATTTCTTCTGTAAAGTTACCATTTTGGAGATATGAGGCATTGTTCTTACTGCAACAGTTAATTTCAGTTTAGTGCACTGTCAGGTGGTGATGTTTATTAGTAACAGTAAGTAAACTTGTTGAACAACTTGTCTTTTTAATGGTTCTTGACTGTCTTTCTGTCCACAGGCAAATCCAGACCCCAACACATGCCTAGGTGTGTTTGGCCTTAGTTTGTATACCACAGAGAGAGACTTGAGGGAAGTTTTTTCTCGCTATGGCCCACTTGCAGGAGTCAACGTAGTCTACGATCAGCGCACAGGTCGCTCTCGGGGATTTGCTTTTGTGTATTTTGAACGCATTGATGATGCTAAAGAGGTATATCCATAGCTGACTGGATGTTTTGTTTTTACTACTTTGATTAAAGTATGTAATTTCTATTTTTTTGGCTGTTGGATTACATTGCATTGAATCAGAAGTATGCATGTAAATATTCGTGAAGGAATGAAGTGTTATTTTCTCACTTTGTCACAGGCTATGGAACGCGCCAATGGTATGGAGCTGGATGGTAGACGCATCAGAGTGGACTACTCAATCACAAAAAGGCCACACACCCCTACCCCTGGAATCTACATGGGCCGCCCCACACAGTGAGTAAAATCTGATTACAGATCACACACACACTCACAGGGTGAACTTATGCCCTGTGTATCTTAATACACTGTGACTTTCATGTCATGTTACAGGAATGGTGGAGGTGGAAGCAGCAGCGGTGGTCGCAGACGAGACTCCTATTATGACCGCGGATATGACCGATACGACCGCTACGATGAGTATGACTACAGATACAGGTAAACACAAACCCAAAAAGAAAAATGTAACTGTAAAATTCCTGAGCTAAAACTAAAGTTTTTTTGTTTTGTATCAGAACAAATTCAAATTCAAGTTCAGAAAATAGGGCAATGCTGCTCTGTAGTACATCAAACTTAAGAGCACGAGGCAGAACCGCAGTGGTCCTATCAATCTTTTATTTGGCTACATTTGATGAACTGTCAGAGCAGAGCAACTTAGTGTTGCAGAGAACATGTAGTTAATTACGCCAATGGATTAACATGACAACCTGCAGTAATTTTATATTCTGAAGTAATTGTAATAGTTAAAATGATATGTAATAAAAAATACATACATATATATTTAAAGTGTAAGTGAAACGGCATGTAATAAATGAAAAAAAATGTAGATAAGATTGAATCATTTTTGCAACCACAAGTTTTCTAGTCTGACAATTTCCTATAGCGTTAGATAATCTGTTCGTTTAGAACATCAGTAATTGGAGACGACTGAAGGTATGGAGTGGTTCTCACTGACAGCTTTCTTTCGATAATTAACCATCCTAATGTGGTGGTAAATTTTTTTAGCTTTGTGTCCGCATGATGCACAGGTAGTATTTGTAGCTAAATCATTCTTTAGTAATTGTAATGTAGAAATAATATAGTATAATTGGCTCGTAAATCCCTTTTTTTCCAAAATATGACAATAGTGTGTGACATTTTACAATTGAACTCCCTCAAAATACTACTAAATTATGCAACTAAATATATAAATAAAACTGTGGTCTTTGGGTTCCTCCTTGCCTTTAACTATCTTCATTGTATGAGGGGAGGCAGTATGTTCATGTATAACAAGGATCTTCCTCTAAAGGTGTATTTTGTTTCATTTGAAATATTATTTAGAAGTGTCTTAATAGTCTGCATGTTTTAGAAAGAATACACTGTTCTTAAAATGGAATTGTTATAGAAATCAATTGATAACATAGGCGGTTTTCACCATTTTTGAGGAATATTTCTGTCATAATAGCTGTGGTTTATTTTAGATGCTTGTTTTATTCCATTTCCCTGAGGGGCGGCAGTAATTCTAAAGCTGACTGCCGAAATGCACTACTGCCCTCAACATTCAAAGCACAGAAAAGTTGGATAGTGTCGGGCAAGTTATAAGATCAAGTCAGTGTTTCCCTTACCATAGAAATCAGTGGGCAGGTCCATTAATCTCAATCACATGCCCACTAATTCCCCAGCAGTTCATCAGTTTGTTTGATTACTTTTGTGCTATTCTTCTTATTCCAGCGTTCAGAGAAGCAACACTCCCAGCAGCACTGGGAAGTCTAATCCCATAATCAGAATTGAACAGTAGTTACTACATTTCCATGTACTTTGTGCACCTCAGTTCAGTTACTTTCAGCAGCTAAAAACATACATTTCTAGGGGAACTCTTTTTTAGATTTTATCTTGAGATATAGAGATACACTGCTATGGTAACACATTAATGAGAATGTCAGTCATGCACCTAATTTCATGAAGTAAGTAAGTGAACTTTGTCATTCATGCCATATAACAGTACAACAGCGGATGCATAGCTGAACGAAATTGCGCTTCTCCAGGCTCCATGTGCAGACACAAGACAAGTGCACGCAAGACAACATACAGACACTGAAGCATAGATTTCATAAAGCACAAACACCAAATTGTTTTAGGATAGAAATTTGTTTTTCAAGTAAGGTCATTGGACACTTTCATAATCCCGTTCCTGGTGACATTGCTATGTTTAACTTTACAGTATTTTTCCTGCAACAAAATCTTCTGGCACAACCCAAAGGGCCTGATTCGTATTTGTTTGACAGTTCCAACTACTGTGACAAAGCCAGACTGTAAAATGTCAGTTTTTTTGCAGTGAATTTTATAAAATGGGTACTTCAAATTTGTTTAAACACTGTAAATAATCTTGCCAGCAGTCATAAGGCAGCATAGGACAACTTGGAAGTGGGTTTGACTGACGTCTTGTCAGACTGAGGTTTGGAGTCAAACAAAGCTTAGTGTTTTTGTTGTTGTTGTTTTTTTTTTCTTTTTTTTTTTCTCTTTTTGCAGCAGAAGGCGTTCTCCGTCACCTTACTACAGTCGTTATAGGTCTCGATCACGATCTCGCTCCTACAGCCCACGTAAGTAATATTTAAAAAAATCACATTTGTTAATTTTTTGGGGGATAGTGTCCAGCACAATTTGACAGTTTCCTTGCTCAAATACACCTGATTCAACTCCTTTGTTCATTACCAGTTTTAGCAGGTGGATTTTGAATAAGCAAAATACTCTCCGGGACGAGATTTACATACCTATGACCTACACTATAGCTGACAAAGTTTCTGCACTGAATTAAATCTATCCTTGAACAGCTGGAATGTAAAATTAGTTTGTGTGAAAGACAGCAGGTACCTGTTAATGTAAATTCTTTTAAAGATGCACTTTGGATATTTGTTTGGTCGACGGCTAATATCCAGTTTTTCCTCTCTGCAGGACGATATTAGGATCCTGAACCCCTGTTGTGGTTAATTGGAATGGATCTGTGAACGTTACAAGAAGCTACTACATATCTAAAACTCCCAAGAAGGTGTAAAAAATGGTTTAAACAGAGCAGCTCTATTTAGGGAAGGACTTGTTTCAGTTTAATAGATGTCTTCATTTGTTATGAGGTGGTGAAATCAGGACTTCAAAAGTCCTCGGCATGGACGTGGCATTTTTTGTATAGTGCTAATATGTTTTGTATGTATTATAAAGAACGATGTTATGAATGTGTGAATGTGCTTGTTGTGTTCAGTGTGTGAGTGTACAAGTGAGAATGTATTCAGCACAACTTTCTGTTGTGTGACAACACCTTTAACTGCACCTTTTCATTTAACATCTTTTTCAAAGAATAAAAATAATTTGAGTCTGTATCTGTATGGAGGCCATGGATGTCAAACCATTCAGGTTTATACTCCATGGGTTTCAGTTTGCTTAAAGAAATTCTTACAAGATCAGAGGGTCAATAGTAAGTGGAATAGTAAATGCTATTACAACAGAACACACAATGTGGGTCAGTTTTTAGTGTTGCAACAGCAGGAATCTGCACAAAGCTCATCTGCCAAAACTGGCCTGTGTACTTCTTTACATCACCTATTTTTCAGTGAAGAATGGGTGATGCTGTTTATGCTGTTCTATAAGCAGAATCTTGAACTCCAAAACACAGGAAAACCTTGGTTTTCAGAAATCCCCATGTATGTGTGGACATGGCCTACATTTTTCAGCCCTGTGCTGTCATTGCAGGACCTTGTTTGTCCTTAATGTGTATGTACATTAATGCAACAAGATTTTCACAATTACTTATGAAATGGCTGAAGTTAAGTTATGATATAACATCAACCAACAGTTACAGATATCTTGAATGATGGTATTAATTCACATGGCCTACACATTTCCAGCCTCCATTTCCAAACAGTCCTAACTGGGCTCATGAAGGGCTTGATAATTAAGTGATGAATTTGATCCGCCTTGTTGGGTTACGTGGTACTTAAAACTGCTGAAATGAGTCTCCAGGTGTCATTGTGAGCTAGCAAAACCGTATTGAAATTTAACAGAATTGATGCACTGGTGCAGATTTGTCCTTCTGACAGCTGAAACAATATTTTGTCATCAACTGCTCCTTTTATCATTTCTAATGAGCTTAGAGTCATCGGTATCAACTTGAATCTTGTGAATGTTAACATAAGTATTTTAGATGAGGGGAAAAATGTTTTTCTATCTGACTTGTCATCTCCTGAGTGTGGAGATGGCAGAAAAATGGCCAAAAGAAAGTAATCATTTAGCCTAACTTGGTAGATCTACCAGCAGTACAGTACAAGCATGGAAGAAAAAAAAACATTAAAATCTAATGACTGATTTCTTAATTGTTCAGGCATCAGACCTTTGAAAACACTATGTATGTTTGTCTCTCTCGCGCGCTCTCTTTCTCCCCTTCCCTCTCTCTCTCTCCTCTCCCCCTTTCTTTCTCCCCTTCCCTCTCTCTCTCTCCCTCTCTTTCTCCCCCTCCCTCTCTCTCTCTCTCTTTCT
>JBBPCX010000147.1:7555263-7567402 GCA_037974365.1 Hydrocynus forskahlii | reverse complement strand
GTGGGCCTTTTGTCTTAATGCCATTCAGTATAAAACACGTGGTGCTCAGGGCTTAGGCTGTGTGTGTGTGTGTGTGTCTGTGTGTGTCTGTGTGTCTGTGTGTGTGTGTGTTGCATGATGGCGTGTCTCGGAGTCATGTCCACGCTGTGGCCGGGCTCAGCTGGGCTATGGGTTTTTTGCCCCCGTGTGTCTGCAGGCCCCACTCCATGTGTGAACTCCAAAAATCTGTAGGTTTACCCCCATGTCGAACCCCCCCACCCCACCAACCTTCAAATGCTCTGGTTTTTGAGAGCCAGCCACACCCCCATCTTACCCCTCCCACCCCCTCTCCAACCACCATTAACCACCTCCACCATTTCGCTCTCAAGAGTCTACCTGAATTTCATTGGACGTCCTGATGGAGATTGACCGCTCACGTGTCCAATGCAGGCGAAGGGATTTCCATAGTTGAACTCATGGAAGCCAATAGGAGGGCTCAAAGAGGAAGGGGGTGGGGCGAGAGGAGTGGGCGTGTGGAGGGAGGAGATGAGGGTTAGCATGGTGGATGTATAGAAGGGGTGTGTGAGTGCTCTTTTTGGCCTGGAGGCTTCCTTCCTTTTCCTCCTCGTGCTCACTGTTCCATATCATGGAGGAAGGGGTGGAGAGCCTGACAAAGGGTTTGTTTTAGGGGGGAGGCAGTGAGCAAATGAACATTGAGCGTGGAGGAAAACGTTTGTGGCGAGGGCGGGGGGGGTTTTAGTCTGGAGGTATGGGCACGGAGTATGAAGTGAACAACCCACCACCAGTGTTGCACTGCTGCAGTAATGATGGGAGTAAAGGGCTTGCGGCATCAACGGCTTAGCTTAGACAGAGAAACATTGGTTTGCACGAAGAATTAAAAGTGTTGCTTGACTAGAAAGCTGGACATTGACATTTTATGACTTATCAGTGTTGGAGCCTCTGGTGATTCCAGTGTGATTCTACAAAATGCACATTTTATAGACCTGAGGGTCTCTGCTGCAGTCCTGGGAACCCACTGCTATAATCAAAGTTTTGAGTATTGCAGACCTGATCCAACTCATCAACTGATCCAGCTCTTCATGGGTTGAGTGAAATGTGAAATATTTGGAGCTGTTTAGAGTACTTGGGACTTCCAGTCCTGGAGGTTTAGTGTCTCTGTTCAAGATGATTGAATTATTTAGTTATTTATTTTTAAATGTGTTGAAAGTATTGCAGGTCTTTAAATAATTTGTCACACATCCTGTACAAATAAAAATCTGTAGACAAGCTGGCTAGGATGGGCAGAGATATTCCTGTTGGCATATTTGCACTCAGTTGAGTTTGTTTTATGGTCCTAAAAGCAGTCAACACAAAGGCTAATCAAATTTTTTTTAATAGTGTGAAAGTGAAAATTTTGATTCAACGTTTGCAGAGTTTTGTTTTGTATAAAAGGACGATACATTACACTAAAAAAAGTTCTCAGTTCAGTTTGGTGTCCAGACATTAAGCATTTAACATTTTTTGGTATATCAATTTGGATGTGAAGCTTTGTGGAACTACACCTGACTCCACAAGATGACACTCTCTCATTTCCTTGTGCAGGTATTGGATGGTTTATTGGCTCAGTATGGCACGGTGGAGAGTTGTGAACAAGGTTAGTATGCAAATGATTTGATTTGATTTTTAAAAATTCCTTTTTCTTACACTCAACCTTTTTGTTTGCTTGTTGAACACTTTTCTCTCTGACCACAGTCAACACTGACACAGAAACAGCCGTAGTGAACGTGCGATATGGTGCCAAGGAGCAAGCCAGACAGTGAGTATACCACTCTGGACGCTGAGCCAGTTCACTCAGCCTCTGTCTGTCTGCACGCCGAATCTATCCAACTTAAGTGTGAAGCCTGGTCGGCTCCGCATGTCCTATAGACTTGATCAGGCATCAGTTCCTCATAATCTTACTGCTGCCACCTAATGCCTGCTTAAAAACACTGCAGGGTTCAAGTTTAGCAGGTTAAAGTTCTATAATTCTTTTTTTTCCCCCATTGTGAACAGTATCCTTATTACAACCCAGCCTTCCCAGTTGAGCCCAAAGGATCTTTATGACCAATATTCTTGGCCAGTTCAGATGTATTTTTATGAACTGTTTATTTGCTCTTTTATTTAATACTTGTTTTAGTTCAACTCCCTGACCTGAGCCCTAGCATTAGCCCTGCAGATGTTTTTTCTTTTTCTTTGCTAACACACCTGATCCAAGTTTTCCCAAAAGCAGGGTGGTGCTAAAATCATCATGACTGATGGTGAGGGTGTTTAGTGTGACGCTCACTCTGTTTAAGAATCATCTTTTGTTCCAAGATGCTCTCTGGAAACCATTCCTGCTCATTATTAACTTCCTGGTGGGTGTTAAATGTTAAATGTGCAGGGAAGAGGTAAGCGAGAGTAGAAGGGTGGTGGTGGAGCCTAGTGGGTAGGATACTTGCCTCTAAACCAAGAGATCATGGGTTCGAATCCCACCTTAACCCCAAGCTGCTCCAGGGAGACTGTCCCCTGTAGTTAGGGAATGGAAGTAGCTTTGGATAAAATGTAAATGTAGCGGACAGCAATAACACGTTTTGTGTTTTTGTCGTGTGTGTGTATATTTGAGGAGAGAATCAGTGTGTGGTGTGGGTTTTTTAATCACAAATTTGATTAGTAAAGATGCTGCTAAACAGAAATGCTGGGTTACTACTTACACTGCTATGTGAAGGCTGGACTTTGGCCTGGCCAGCTCTCCTAAGGTCATATGGTGCCATATTATAGCTCTCAAGAGGAGGATGTAAAATTCTGATTTGTACACTGACTTGTAAAAAAATTATAAAGCCCTTTCAGTAGAAAAAGTTCAGTCTGTCAGATAGCTGTTAAATTTTCCGATCTGATTGTCCTGTCTCCCACTCAAATCTCTCTTCCCTCCAGAGCAGTGGAGAAGCTCAATGGTTTCATGATGGAGAAATATGCGCTGAAGGTGTCCTACATCCCAGACGAGACTGCTGTTGCTGATCCGTCGGCTCTGAGCAGCAGGAGGGGTGCGGCTCCTCGGGGTCCGCCCCGCCAGGGTTCACCTTCTCTGGGTGCCAGACCCAAGCTGCAGTCTGATGTGCCACTGCGCATGCTTGTGCCCACTCAGTTTGTGGGCGCCATCATAGGCAAAGAGGGTGCCACCATCCGCAACATTACCAAACAGACACACTCAAAGTAAGTGTGTGTGTGTGTGTGAGGGAACCCTCCATGGCATGTAAACCTTGAGCACCTAATCTTTTTCTCACTCATAGCTCTTTCTGTCAGGAAATGTTTGTATGTAGAGATTATGATTTTCAAAACATGCTTTTGTTGTTCTTGACACTGAAGCAAAGTAAATACAAACATATAAAGTGAATGTAAAAATGTAATTATTGCTAATTACAGGAATAACTAAAAATCAAAATGACAGTACTAACTCTGAACCTGAGTCAATCCACCATCCACTCATCCGTTGTGTTGAAGCCTGCTAGACTTGCAAAGGCCATTGCTTGAAATTCTTAAATGTGATGGTTTATACTGTGTTCATGGTTACACAGGATTGACATCCATCGTAAAGAGAATGCAGGAGCAGCAGAGAAGCCCATCACTGTTCACTCCACTCCAGAGGGCTGCAGCACAGCCTGTAGGAGCATCTTGGAGATCATGCAAAAAGAGGCCCTTGACACCAAAATGTTAGTCTGCATACTCTTTGGTTCACTGTCTGTTCACTTGATAAAATCTCACCTAATTGCTGTGTAAACAGATACATGTACACGCCTTGAGCTGTGCTGCCTTTTGACCTCTGTGTTACACAGCACTGAAGAGATTCCTCTAAAGATTCTGGCTCATAATAACTTTGTTGGGCGCCTGATCGGAAAAGAGGGTCGCAACTTGAAGAAAATCGAACAAGACACTGGGACTAAAATCACCATCTCGCCGTAAGTGATACATGCAGAGTGCTGCCACTTCTGTAATTTTCAGTAAAAAAATAAGTTTGTAGCATACATATTGTGCATAAAATATAAAATAGGAGCGTGGATGCAAGAATGCAAGAATATGTTGTGGTCTGGTGTGTATCGTGATTGTCTCTTTTTCTTTGCTTCCCCTAGTTTGCAGGACCTGACTCTGTATAACCCAGAACGCACCATCACAGTAAAGGGCGCTATAGAGGCTTGTGCCAGAGCTGAGGAAGAGCTCATGAAAAAAATCAGAGAGTCTTATGAGAACGATGTGGCTGCCATGAACGTATGTTTCTTTTGCACCCCATACTTTGTAGTTTTGTCAATGTTTTTCCCCATCCCGCATAAAGACTTTTACACTGCTGATCTATGATGTACGTACTTGACTGTGAAAAGCAACAAGAAAGCAGCTCTTGCTGTTTATTTTGACATCTCTTTGCAGAATATTTATGCTGCAAGCAAAGTCTTGTCTTTTTTTTCCTAATTATGTATTATTGATATCTCTCCATGTGTTTCTCTGCAGCTACAGTCTAACTTGATTCCTGGGCTCAACCTAAATGCACTGGGTCTTTTCCCAGTTGGGGCAAGTGGAGGCATGTCCCCCTCAATGACACCTGGACCCCCGACTGCAGCCCAAGCTGCCTATCCGTCATTTGGGGTAAGGGGGGCGGGGTACAGAACTTGGACCTGGCATACATCACTGTTAGTGTAAAGTTCATTTTATTTCTATTTGAATTCTTTCTGCCATCACTCCTCTTAGGTGCTGCTTATTGAATTATTTTATGCCCATCAGCATGTTCTAATAAGATGTGTGAATGGCCTGGTTGCTCATGGCAAAATGAACAGATACGACAGGGGTCCAGCATAG
Source organism: Hydrocynus forskahlii (assembly GCA_037974365.1). Taxonomy (NCBI): domain Eukaryota; kingdom Metazoa; phylum Chordata; class Actinopteri; order Characiformes; family Alestidae; genus Hydrocynus; species Hydrocynus forskahlii. The sequence continues at coordinate 7,562,563 of JBBPCX010000147.1, read as the reverse complement.
TTTGGTGATTTCCCAGTTTGGTCACACCTAGATGAACTCATCAGTGAATGATCAAGTTTAGTTGATGTGTTTGGAGCAGTATATGCATTATCAAACCATGCCGGACTGATCTCCTCCTTGACTGGAGCCGATAAGCCATGGGGTACACAGGTTGGAAGTTGAAGAAACAATGGTTAATGACTGAGGTCCCTGTAACCAAAAAGTTTGCTTTTGTGGTTTGGCAGTCTGAGCCCATGGAGGAGAACAGGGTGTGGGCCTGTATGATTTCAGGTTCATTTGTACTGCACTAGGTAGCTGTTGGATGTGTGTTCCATGGGTCACCAGTAAGTTTAAAAACTTTTGTATGAAGTAGATGGCACAGTGAGTTTTTCTGCGAGGATTAATGTGATTGAGTAAGGTGTGTATATGGACGGATGGATACAGGTGTGTCTGTGTGTTAATGTGTGTTTCTCCCGTAGTGCAGCGCGTTTGGGAGCGAGGTGCCATTTTGGGCCTCTGCGCTGTCCTCCAGCAGTAGCCCAGCCCTCTCTGTAAGTCCCTCCCTACCCACAATGCACTGCACGGCTTTTGGCTGCCTGCTACCTGATTGGCCGAAGGCCACGGGCATTAGCCAGTGCCTCATGTAGTCCCCCCCTGCAGGAAGAGGCCAGCCCCCCCCCCCAACTAACACAGCTGCAGAGAATGCAGGGTGTGTGGTTTTTAACACAAAGGGTGTATGGTGTGAGTGTGTGCGCTTTTTCAAGTGCTTGGTGTGTTTCTGGAATGGCATATGCTGGGGGAAGTTTGTGTGTGATGCAAGTGGTCTAATTGGCCCGTGTGTGTGTGTGTCCTCGCTCGCAAGTTAAGTTGGCTAATGTGAATGAAATGGAACCAGATGGTGGCTTCACTTGCTTGCTCAATGCGAAAAAAGTCTGTACTGGTGACCTTTGCTTGAACAGACCAACCATGTTCTGTTACCTTGAGATTGAATGTGTGGATTGCTTGCACACGTCGGCCATTTGTAGCTGCTGGAGACTGGGACTTATATTTGGAGCTTGACATGCTGTTTTGTGCATTACCTTTACACTGTCTTCCAAATTATTAGGCATGAGCGGTTCATTTTTCCTAAATAGTCAGTGCCATTGACGGTGAATATGATTTATGTTGGGTTATCTAGTAAGCTGGATTTAATTGAACAAAACTACCAAGGATGACAACAGTATATTTTGGCAAATTTCTCAAAATACAGCGTTCCAAATATTATGCATACTTGTTTCAAAATATGAAGTAGGTTGTAAAGTACTGAAAACGGAAATCTGCCATGTATTTGCTTTATGTTGCTAATTTGTCCAAAAACAAATGAGATTTTAGTCAAAAAACCATCTTTACTGCTCAAGTTACGTATTAACTTAAGTTACTTAACAACTCTCTCATCCATTGAAGTTGTAAGTCCGTGGATGGTTTCTGCCTGTATCTCATTTCAGGATGCCAGAATTGCCTACCAGTGTGGCTGTTTGGAGGTTTACTGCAACCCACCCTCATAGATCTTCCTTTTAAGGATGCCCCACAGGTCCTCAATAGGGTTCAGGTCAGGGGATGGCCACACCATGTTTTTCTCCCTTTATGCTCATAGCAGCCAATGGTCCAATGGTATTTTTTGCTGCATGGGATGGTGCGTTGTCCTGCATAAAAATGATTTTACTGCGGAAGGCCCGCTTCTGCTTTTTATACCATGACAGGAAATGGTCAGTTAGAAACGCCACATATTTTGCTGAGGTCATTTTGACACCTTCAGGCACCCTAAAGAGGCTTACCATCTCACTACCCAGCCCAAAATATCACTCCTTGCTGACATCGCTGCCTTGCTGGGACACGATGGCCAGCCACCAACCACCGGGAACCCCATTTATCCGGACCATCCAGTGTAGCACGGAATTTGTCAGTGAATAAAAGCTTTTGAAAATTAGTCTTCATGCATTTCTTAGCCCACTGTGAACAATTCTCCTTGTGAGGTTTGGTTAGGGCATTTGCCCTGCGTTCAAAAAGTCGTGGGTTCGATTCCCAAGACTGCTAAGCACCTCCGAGGTACCCTAAGCAAGGTACCGTCCCCACACACTGCTCCCCAGGCGCTGTGTTCCTGGCTGCTCACTGCTTCACTTGGTGAATGGGTTAAATACAGAGGAAGAATTTCATGCTGTTCACACTGTGTGCTGTGGCATGTTCACGTATGACAGAATGGTCACTTACACTTCATACCCAAATCTAAGCCTATGGAGGGTCCTGCACCGAGAGGCACCAGCAGCTTTAAATTCCTGCTTGCTGCTCACCAGTGGCTTTTCAACAGCTGCTCTCCTAATACAGTGCAACTGCCCGACAGGAACTGTTATACCTTAATCTGAATTAACCAGTTTCCTCTCTGAATCACTTAATTTTTTAACAGTGCATTGATCTCGCTTAAGTTTTTGTGAAATGTCCAATTATTTCACTCCTTTCGCGAGGCATTGCACTATTTCACACTTCTCATCTCCAGAAAAATCCTTCTCTTTCCTCCATGCTGCATGAAAACTGATTTTCTTAATAATGTGGAGCAACTTCCTTAAGTAGTTTCCCTTTAAGTAGGCTCACCTGGGAAACTGATTATCAAATCTGTCTGAGATTGAGATCAGTGATCTAAACAGACAGAAGAAACGACACAAACAAAAACTTCCACAGAGAAACTAAAACCCAAACCCCTTCAATGTGGCTGAAAATAAAGCAATTCTGCAAATACTTCCTCCACAGATGTCTGAAAGACAAATACGTTTGGTTACAAATGTCACGAATAGTGGCCATAACCAATTAAGTTTGTGGGGGCAAATACCAAATACCTTTTTTTTTTTTTTTTTTCCTTCCCCTTTTTTGTATGTTAACTGGCTCAAAAATATTTGTTGCCAGAGTAGAAGAAATCAGGATGCTTTTTCACAGCACTGTAGTAGAATGTTTGAGTAATCTGGGCACCATTTATCTTCTTTAAAATGATTCTTAAATGAAATGCTAAAGATAAACATGGCTCAGTTTTAGAGCTCAGTGGGTAAGAGAATTTTTGGACCAAGACTAAAAATGTCGCCGTCGTCCGTGTCGAAAGAAAGTATTGTACCATTTCTAGTGCGAAGGCTTTTCACCTGAAATTGGTTCCAAGGGCACATCTGTTATATAACAGCTAAAATCATCTGTTTGTACATTCCAAGCAGTGCTAGTTTGGTTGTTTTAGTATGCAGAGGTGTTCTTCAGGATATGACGGTGCCTGGTGGTCTGGCTCAGGATCTTTTACATCTTTAGCATAGAGCAGGGTTCCTTTAGCCCAGGGCTTGTTTGCATTTTGCAAACAAACATTTTGAGAGTGTCTGAATAATACATTAAAGGTTTTACATCAGATTAGTGATAATTTGTGTATCCTGCCCAAAAGTGCAAGGGAATGGTTGTAGACTTGAGTTGAATGATTGATTTGAATTGGTAGAGAGAAGCACAGATGCAATGCCATTTGATAAGTCATGGAAGAATTGAGATGAATTCTGGTATGAAACCTGGGGCTTCTATTACTTAAATGGATGAAGCAAAATAACAGGATTTTTAAGGCAAGCGGTGGTTTACCCATGCCCTTGTAAAATGTTCTAGGGTTTGTTTGTGTTTGTTCACAATATAGCAGGATGAGCTTTTCTCCTTATGAGTGTTACTTATTTTCTCAGCAGCAGCCGCCAGAGTCTGAGACGGTATATCTCTTCATCCCTGCCCTTGCAGTGGGCGCCATCATCGGCAAGCAGGGCCAGCACATAAAGCAGCTCAGCCGTTTTGCTGGGGCGTCGATCAAAGTAAGCGATGTATTGAAATTAGTTTGGGTTAAATCATTCTTCAGCTTCGTACATGTTTGTAATGAATCTGCTGCTTGTGGGGGGGGGAGTTACTAATTTTCTTTTTGTTTTTCTCCTGGCTAGATCGCTCCAGCTGATGGAATGGATGCCAAGCAGAGGATGGTCATTATTGCAGGACCGCCTGAGGCACAATTTAAGGTACTGGACCAAAAGTCTTTTGTGGTGTGGTGGGTGGTAGTCGCCTAGTGGGTAAAACTCTTGCCTGTGAACCCGATGACCACAAAGTTGCACGTTCAACCCCCCCAGCTTCAGCTAAATGCCCCCTTTACCCTTTGTAAGATCAAGCATTTGAAGGGTGTCTCTCCAAGCTGGCAAAAAGATTTTGTTTAAAATGCAAAGGCTGTGCCCTAATGGTTTTGAAGACATTTTCAGAAGAGCAGTGAGAAGTGGTCAGGACCACCATTGTGTGAAATTGTGACACAGTGCATTTCAGCTTTGATTAAAAGCCAAGATGCACCGTGTCACAATTTCACATAGTGTTCAATATCTAATTTTGTTAAATCTAAGTTAAGATGCCATTCCAGACTTCCGAGAAGTTGTGTCCTACATTGGCCTTGCACTGAATCAGTGTTACAGGTTGACTTCATTTTTTTTCTTGCAGCTCTGCATTTTTGTTTGTGTGAAAAATCATTATGCAGCAGTATTTCAACTGAGAATATTGGGAAAGGAACAGTGCTTATGCTATTTGCTTGACTAATCTATACGGATTACTTGATAAAGAGAATGCAAACATTTTCTGTGTAAAGTGTCGTCACCCCCCAAAATTCATTCTTATGAGAAACATCTACCCAATAGATTTTTCTCTGAAACAAGAAATATGTGACAGAGATCCAAGCCTTTAGAAGTTTGAGTAGACCTATTGGTTTCATGAAGTACTCACTATGGGTTCTGATGGGTTCCTAATAGAGAGTTAGTTACATGGAGTAAGAGGACCTTTCCTACCCAAATCTTATCAAACAAGGTTTTATTTTTCACCTGGTCTGAGGTGCATTTTAGCCAGATTTTATACCTGCGTGAATGTGTTTGTTTCTCCAAGCCACATTCAACAAATAAAACCCCTCCCAGTACTGTGATTGTGTCTCCCCCTGCTGTTGTGCTTATGGGCAAAAGAACGCCCCCTGGACTGCTTCCACTTAACAAAGGCATCTCTGCGCCTCTGTTCAACTCTAATGTGAGTTTAATATGGTAGCTCACAATGCCAGATGAGCAGATTAGGAATTGTTTGTACACACAGACTGTTGGTGTTAGGAAATGGCATGCTAAAGAATTGTGGTTTTCCTTTAAATAGAACAAACACTGGAGGGGGAACACAGACAGTTGTCTGCAGTCTATGAGCTAATTTGCTTAGTGCTTGCCATATTCGAGTTAATCCGGATACTATTCACTAAACCAGGTTTAAATGGGGTTTAAGATTCATCCACGTGGTCTAACATTTCTCCTCCTCCCCCCCCTCAGGCTCAGGGACGTATCTTTGGAAAACTGAAGGAAGAGAACTTCTTTGGGCCAAAGGAAGAAGTCAAACTAGAAGCTCACATTAAAGTGCCATCATTTGCTGCTGGCAGAGTTATTGGCAAGGGAGGCAAAACGGTAAGGTCTGGCCCAGTAGAGTTGATCCTTATGAAATATGCAATAATCTAACGATTGCTTATATTTTGAGCCTTTCAGTTCTCAAGCAAATTGCATGACATGGAGATGTTGCTTAGACAATGGATTGATCTTATTTCTTAGTTGTTTGGTTTTAACTACATTTGTTTACCAGTATGTGTGTGTTTTTGGGTTTTTTTTTTCCCTTGACCAACAGAGCCACTCACTTAATTGCTCTCTAAATAAGGCTAGTCAAAAACTGGTACTAAAACTCCCTGACCGAGTTTAACACATGTTGGTGTGTTTAGTAAAGGTTATCTCCTTTGTGCTTTTACGAGCAGTTGCCATAAAGCAAGGGGTGGATTTGTGCCTTGCCCAGCTCTTCTTTGTTCAGAGCAAAAGTGGCGTCATTAACACACAAGTAATTTTGTTTCATTGCCTAAAATGCAACTTTAGGGCTTTCTCTAAAGCAGAGTATCCCAGTCCTGGAATAAGCCCTGCCCTGCACAGTTTAGCATTTTGTCCTGTGCTTGTAACACATTTGATCCAACTGTTTACTTAATTACCCACATCATCTTAAATTGAAGTGGGTGTGCAAACTAAAGGTGCAGGTCAGAGGCCCAGTTTGGGAACCACTGGTATAATGCACACAATGGAGGAATGAGATTAGTCTAGTTACATACTATAAGGTCATGCTTCCCATAGGAGAAAAAAAAAATAGTGAGCGAGTACATGCACATATATACGCGTGTGTGTGTGAGAGAGAGACTGGAACAAATCTAGCAGGGCAGACATTCCATTAACTAACTTAAGGAAAAGGTGGCAACCTGTGATGGTCTCATGTTAAGTTACAGTCTCATGTTACGTATGGCCCATTCCTCTGCCTGTGTGGATGGAGAATGTACGGTTATGTCATTGATTGTATATGCCTGTTAACATGACAAACGTTTAGCTCCGATAGAAAGTCTGTCCACATACTTTTGGCCACATATTGTGTATTAAAAAGCCATAACAAAAATATTTGAAGTCTTCTTGTATTGTATGTAGTGCAGTTAACTTTTATTTCTTAGTCCTTGCTCTCAGATGCTTTTATTACTGAACACTAATCCCAAGGACATTTGGAAATTTTCTGCATGAGCCAAACGCAGGTAGAACATTTTCTGACACCTCTCATGGTTGGCATCGAGGTTCCCTCTGTGAACAAAACCTATAGAGCACATGGAAACCTGACTGTTTCAGATATATACTTGTGTGGTAATTGCTTAAAAAAGTGGGGAAATGACAGCAGTTGTTTGTGTAGCACACTATTACATTGTATTTATTTATTTATTTATTTTTATTTTATTTTTCTTTAGGTATTTCACATATACAACTGCATACACACCAAACTTCTATGTTTATACATACTTATATCTAAAATATATGTCAAATTTAACACTGCAGTTTTCCACTAGTATCTAAACAATGATAAACAAAATTGAAACTAAAATAAAACAAAAATTTTAACAGGGGATGGGATTCTTAACACATGTTCTTATATTTTATATAAGTATTTTAGTGTTAATTCTGCATAGAGTGATGTATACTAGTCACGTTATTTAAATAAAATCAGGCCTTACTACTGATATATAACGGAGCCAAATTAACCAATTAAAAAAAAAAAGCTCAGGTAAAGATCTGAGTGTAAATGTAGTTCTCTCCATTCTGTATATGTCATAAATTATATCAATCCATTCATTTATTGTTGGCAATTCCTTCTTACCCCATTTCCTGGTTAAAGACTTTTTACATGCTACTAATAGTATTCTCAATAAGTATTTATCTTGTTT
>JBBPCX010000147.1:7541411-7553431 GCA_037974365.1 Hydrocynus forskahlii | reverse complement strand
ATATATATATATAAAATGAGACATATAAATATATAGATTATGAAAGGAGGCGGAGCAACACTGCCACTTATGACTGAGGGAAGTGTTGATTGGTGTTGGCCAGGAAACCAAGTTAATATGCATTTTACTGATCTACCTCAGGCTAGAGTACCTCAGAAAAAGAAAATGAGATATATATGAAAAAAATGTTCCTTTCTTTTTTTTATTTTGCTTTGTGGTATTTTGTATACTTTATAAAGCTAATAGTTCTTGAACATTTTTATTTTTTTAAGAAAATTTGGTCTGTCGTTGACATGCGAATTCTGAACCCCCACTTCTGTTATGCTGCAGACGCTGAATAACTGTACATAAGAATGTCTGCGCATCTGGGTATGAGTGGGGGTTTAGGCGCGTCGCTGTTGGCTGCAGATGGGAGTATCAAAAGAAAAGCGCCTCAGTGTTGCCGAGGAGCCACCATCCACTGAAACATCAAAAAGTAAGATATATATAGATGCCGAAAAATGCCAACCTTACATACTGCAGCAATGCCGTTTAGTTTAGCGTATATACTAACACTTTTGGCGGTACGTTTTTTTGCGTACGTTTCTAACGCGTTCAGGGAGTGACGGAAGCTGGCGTTAGTGGTCAGGGATAACCATTATGTCCTGCTGTAACCTCTCTGATGCTCCTTCGTCCTCCTGGATGCAGTTACTCGTTTAGCCAATTTAACATAGTCCAGCCCTTTGTGGTGCATATGAGTTGTGGGTTTTTCTCTCCCACCCAACCCCCCCACTTTTTTTTTTTTTTTTTCCTCCTTTCTTTAGCCCCCCTCCCACCCAAGATGGTGCACTTCAAGTTTAGGAAGGCTTAATTTTTCCTTTCTTTCTTTCTTTCTTTCTTAATGGGCTGGGCTCCATCACACCAGGCTTTTACACACCGCTAATATCCGTGTTGAGTGTCAGTCACTGCATGGTGAGGGTTGGGGAGTTACACTGTTCAGATGCTTATTGAGTTTTTGCTACACTTTACAATATTAATGGATGCGTCCGTATAACCAGCAGTAATGTAGAAATGGACGTGAACAGTTTCCTTTTTTTTTTTTTTTCTCCGATCGTGACAAAGGCAAAACAATATAGATTATGAACCTTTCACAAGGAAAAAAAATGGAGAAGTTAAACTAATGAGAATCTATTCCTTTTTGTTTTCATGCCGAATGTAAATATGAGTTGATTGTGGTAAGAGTATTCATGCTTCCACACTAGTAAGAACGTCTACCTCAGCTGAGTCAAGGGTGGGTGGCGGTAAAGCTCACACCTCCATCTACACTTCTAGCGCGCGCAGCGATACCTCAAGTCCCTCGCGAGCACTCGTCTTCTGCATTGGGTCTGTGCGTAGCGCCTAGCGCTGACAGGAGGGGCACAAGTGATTTTTTTTTTTTTTTTTTTTTTTCCCTCCTACACCATTTTGATCTACCTCTTAGACCTGTATTTGAATTAGAGGCATATTACTATTCGTTAGAATCTAGGGTCACAGCTCTTGGCTTCTTTCCCTACAGAAAAATAAGAAATAATTATTAAAAAAAATCATGTATGCTTACGTTTGAAAGATGAGTGACTTTAAAAGTATTTCATTTTGCCTGCCTTGTGTTCTCTGATAACTGACTTAAAACCTCAACTTGTTGCTTTTTTTTTTCTGCTTCTTGGTTTTGGTGGTGTGGCTTCAGTGTATTGGGCTTTACTTCATGCATAGGTATTATCAAGACATTTATTAATTTGGGAACTGATTAATAATGGATTTTTTTTTCCTTGTTTAAGATGGGCCTGCCTTCTTACTGATTTATGAACTGAGTCAAAAATTCTCCCCATACTTGTCTTAAAGAATGCTTTACTTTTTTTTTTTTCCTCCTTCCTCCCCCCCTTTTGACTGGGATCTGATTCGATTTCTTGGCTGTGTTGTGTGGTGAGTCGTGTTTCAGTGGGAACGTGATGTGGAGTTTCAGGAAAGTGGTCCGATTTCAGCATGATCAGCAACAAACCCTCCAACTGTGCTCGTGCGCCCTCACACACTTCCACTTGTCAAATGCCTCTGAAAAAAATTAAAAGTCAACATGGCTCCTAGCAACTGTTGTTTATGGCTCTGATTTTATTTTTGTAATTCATTTAAATTAATGCCATAGTAAACTCTAATTTCTTGGAGCTATAAATATGTACTTTTTGTAAAGGTTGCGTTTATTTTTTATTTTCTACTGTAGTTGACTTTTATCACTAGTTTTGAGGAAGGCAAACAAAAGACAATGTCGTCCAAAAGTACTGAGAGAATAGCAAATGCTGGTTTTAATGGTATTTTAACAAATCCACTACTATTAGTCACATTTAATAAAGATTTAGTGTGTTTAACACAGTCACATGCTTTCATAGTTGCCTGAAATGACATGCTAATATATAATGTAACATTTGGCATCTTCAAACTAAAAAACATTCCCCCCCCCAAAGCCACATGTAACAATTACTTGAGCTGCAGTTCTTAAGAGGAAATTTTAAAGCATGTTCCCATTCACACTCCTTTTTTTTTTAATCCATTAAATTGACTGTAGAGGCCAAATTCTCAAGTCATTTGACATGAAGGTTAGAGAATACACTAAATAAATGAGAACTGTGCAGGCCTTCATAAAACAGGTCATGTTTATTTTATAATCTGTAATAACTTTATAATAGTTGCTTTATATATTGCTTGTTTTGCCCCCAAACATGGGGAAGGTTTCAAGATGGACATGCATTTGTCCAAACAGTCACATTTGTAGATTTGCAGACTCTGGAGTCAAAGACTTTGTCTCCATGCTAACCAGTTATTTGGAAGGTGTTCCAGAAGAGGAGGACCGAACACCATGGAGGATCAGGAGACGTCTCTCATTGCTCTGTATTCTCCCAACTCAAATGCATTATAGAGCCAGATCCTTTGTTGTCAAATGAAAGATGCGCAAAGCAATCAATATAGGGGGTCCAATAACTGACGTGGTTTTGTTAAATATTTAGACTAAGTTAAAGATTAGCTCCATGCAAAAAAAAGTCTAATCAACAGCTTGACTACCTTCTCGCCTTTATCAAAGATGTCAGTATCTTTATATACAGTCATTAAACAATTCTAGTTATTTTAGTGCATGCTAAACAAAGTCCTAAACAAATAATGTTTACTATGATGAGGAAAAAGAAAGATCATCCTGCCCTTCAACAGCACTGTAAAAACAAATCTTATCTCACCTTTTCCAAGTCTGTCCCTGTTACAATCTTCCATCTATACTAATGTTTACGAATGACAACATTGCAGTTTCAGTTATGTTAATGAAGAAGAAAAGGCAAATTCTGATACCTTGCACAAGTATGTCTAAAAAGGTTTAGTCTGCGTGTGTTATTTAAGTAGAGATAGCCTGGGTGTTCTCCCCAGTGAAAGCATCCACGCAGCGCACTTTAAGTATTGTATTGAGCTCACAAGGGCCTGTCAGTCAACAGGCGGCTTCTCTCCTCATTTGCTGGAAACAGTGCTGCTCTTAGCTTGCTCAGACGACTGCGTCCCACTCGGCCTCCCTCAGCGTCCTCCAGCATGGAGCGCCTCACCGGACGATACACCTTGTAGCGCCTGTGAGGGAGGGGAGTGAAGAAAATACCAATGAATAGAACAGAATTAAGTTCATGCCTTTTAAAACTAGGTCAGAAATAAACAGTTCAAATTTCTAAACTAATTATTTTTGCTGTAGCATTATTTCTGTGGCTTCTATGGACCATTGTTACTTGATGCTTTGGCTGGACTATTCTTTACCCAGCAGTGGCAGAATGTGCAAACTGACCCAAGTATCAAGAGATTTAATGATTTGAATGGTTTGTAAATGTTGTGTAAGAAACTAAACTTTGTAGATAAACAATCGTAGAAGCAGAGATGAAAACATGTATCTGACATGTTTTTGTGGGTTTTTTTTTTTTTTAACTGGGTAAATAGCATCTACATAACATTTCGAATGAGCCTACAATATTGAATCAAGAGTTCCCATTCACACAGAATTGTACTGACACATACAGGCTGCTAAATTTCAATTAGTGATTGTTTTAGTGACCCCTACGGGTGAAATTCCATGACATTCATGATGCGTCCAAAGAATCTGGCTCTGATGCTGGATGGGAAATTTCATGAAGTCTGAACCTTTCCACTACAAGATATTGGCGTAGACTTGTTTTGGCTGTTGGATTTGTTTGGCCTTGGGTGGCCATTTTGTAGAGAGAGCCAAAATGAACAAAATGAATGGAGATGTGAGCAAGTGAGAAAGTGCAAGCGTAGCAAATTTAAACATTTTTATCTTGAGATATTGCAGTGTGTCAGTTGCATTGTTGATGGAAGCAAACTGGTGAGGAATGAAAAAGAAACCAGTAAAGATTTAAGTTTGCTCAAGGCCTCCCTCCCCACTCCCCAGCAGCTACAGCAGAGTTGTGTAAAAACGAATGCTGGGCAATGATTAACACTTTAAATTGTGATTAACTGCATGATGTAATACGCAAAATTCAATAATGAATTCAAAAGTAGTGTATTGCACACTTATTTTAAAAGTACTGCTATATGAACAAATGTGCAATAACATTAGGTTTGCAAACACTGAACAAAAAAGCAGCAAACTTTCAAAACAGTAGTAATTTTTTAAAAAATGCGTCAATGTGCAAGAAAATATTTGTACAATAATGCATTAACTTTCCCTAGTAAAAATTCGAGTAACACCGCTGTGCCTGATATGTGTACCAGTTCCACAAGTATATCATGCCACAACTGTTGGTTTCTGCACTGTGCTGAGAATCCACTAAAATAGAAAACCTTATTGATCTCAGAGGAAATTGTTAGAAACTGTACGGCCACAAAGTGCACCTATATGGTAGTTTCTATGGCCAATGAGTATAAGCCGTTAATGTGACGTTTCTATTTTTTCCCTGAACGCCAAATTGGAAGGATTTTTTTTATTTTTTTTAACTTACTTGTATACCATGATGGCGATGAAGGCAAAGATGGCTACTAGCACTGCAGTGGAGGACAGCACCACCTCAGCCACACGAGGTGACTTAGTCAAAACTAAAGAAAAAAGATCATGGTTACTGATGAACATAAGAACAAATTAATTTGTCCTCACTAGCATATTCAGCAGATGAGAGCAGTTCAGGGATAGGAGCAGGTTGCAGTTGATGTTGGTGACCTTCAATAATGCAGTACAGTGTAGTTGCATTGGACTCCACTATGTACCTTTGTCAGGGCTGTCACCGATGGTAACGGTGGTGGTAGCAAGCGCCAAGCCTCCAGGCACCCCTAAAGTGATGTTGACGCAGTAGGTTCCTGGCTCTTGGAACGTGCGCTTTAGGCTGACCTGACAGCCTTCAGCAGACGGGCGCACTTCGTCACATACGATGCTCATCACCTGGCGGCAGGTGGAATCAGACACAGTGGTGCAGGCTGAAGTCGGGATACTGGGTCGCGTGGGAAAGAATAAACATGTTATTCAGGGTGAATGCCAAGAAAGTTATTCTACTGCAAATTAGTGTTTAGGTGAATACTGTGATGAACACATCGATTTTTTTTTACCTACTTGCTCCAACATTGTACAAATGTGTGTCTGTTCGGTTTGGATCCATTCAGTTACATTATGTATAAATAACGTGCCTGTGTTGCTTACCTGCCTGAACACGTCACCACAAAGTTCACGGTGGTGTTGGTCACCTTGGCCGCCGACACTTCCACAATTCGATTCGGTGGCAAACTGCGCAGGCTAGGATGAGGTTCTGGGCCCGAATACAATAAAATACATTGAGGTTTCTTTATATCTACAGACATCTACACTCCCACCCCTACAAATGCAAGTATGTTGTTTAAGACATTCCAGTCCTTCTTAGAAGTATCTTAAACAAAGACTGCTATAGAGTAACTGTGATCAGAAACGAGCACATTTTTTTTCACTAGCCACTACACTATGCTACATTACACTATCCTAACTCAAATCTGAATTGGATAAAGTGTATGTGTGTATATGTGAATGTATTTAAAACTGAAGTCTGTGCCACCTTACCAACTACAATGATCTCATCTTCAAAGATCCCGTACATGTAGCGGAAACACTCAGACTGTGTGAAGTGCGTGTGTCGCAGTATGGGTGGGAGTGTGGGCTCATCCCTGGTGGAGCTGACCACTGGAGCAGTACTAGTGGTCACTGGATCAGTGGGGAAGGGCTCAGTGGAGGGGACGGGAGTCGTCTCTGGAATATACTGCACAGTGGTGGGGGGTGGAGTGACAACTGAGGCTGAAAGGTCAAAATCTTAATTAATGTTAACATTCTTCGGACATCTTTTGGTTAATTTTCTGTTCACTGATAAATAAATGCACCGGTAGTCTGCGCATGAGCTCCATCTTACCTTTGGTGGTCTGCAGTTTGGAAGTGGTGGCGTGAGTTTCTGGTGGGGGTGTGGCCACTGCTGTTCATGAAAAAAAAAAAAAAAAAACAGGACAAGAATTTGATCACCTACAAGTGCTCTGGACTCTCCTCCATATTTGAAGCTACTGATACTGTGAGTAGTTAGATCTTGTTGTGGGGAGGTTTGTGTGTATGTTTTTTACCTGTGGTATATGGATGTGTGAAGTGCATGGGTGTAGGAGTGGGTGGAGGGCATGGGATGCGGAACGCTGCCTCCACCATAAGCTTCACTGTGACGTTGCCAAGTGTGCTGTAGGCATGAGTTGCCACGTTGCTGTGGGTGACCAGGTGGTTTCCATCCTTGAAATCCCATATAAAATCTACTGCATCAGCCGTCTTCAGGTACTCGCTTGGGTCGTGAAGCTGTACATTAAAGATGATGTCGAAGTCCTTAAAAAAGACATTTTTCTCTGTGATGTTTACTGCTTCCTTCTGGGAAATATTCACAGCCAGAGGGATTTTATCTGTGTGTAAAGAGAGAAATACAGCTGAGCTTAAGTCTCAGATTCAGTTTTATATAACCCCAGGGCCTTGTGGGGCACACAACTGGAACATTACAGCATTTTTAAAAACTTCGTTACAGAATGGAGATTAATCACACTGATGCCCTTTCCCTGCTAATGTGGTCAAAGACCATATCAGTGATTGTAATGTTGCTTTATGTGTGTGAATGTGTGTTTTTGCTACTTACCTGTGACAAAGAACACATTGCTATCAGTGGAGAGGGGGCTGTACTTTCTGCGCTCACGCTTACGATACACCATGACCTCCATCACGCCAGCTCCAAATGTCCAGTTAGTGGTATTGAGCCTCAAACTGGAGGAAGAGCCATCACACGTCTCGAAGTACTGACCTAAAAGATAGAAAGAAAAATGAATAGGGGATACGTTGGACCGTGTAAAAGAAAACCATGTGATCACCGTTCCACCAGTTGCGCTCTTACCCATGGTATGCCACACGTAGACATAGCCCCTTCGCCTCCAGTCACTGTGTTGTAGGAATGGCTTGCCATCAGGGAACACGTTGCAACGCTTCAGATCCTTACACTTTCCGTAGCCATAATCGTCCAACCAAGAGGTCCAGTTAAACACAAACCCAGAGCGCACCTGCCCGTTGGCTGACCCCATAAAAGAAGTGTGAGGTTATAATCAAGAAAAAAATGGTTCACTCTGTTTAGACTCATTATTGATGTCGTATCATCATAGGCTATACGACTCATTCAGAATGTGTGTAATGCACATTTTAGCAAATTTATTGAGAACTTTTTAGAGTAGCTTTAATATAAATCCAAGCATGGATGACCATTGATTACACACCTTACGAATTTGTAGGCATTTAGCAAACGCTCTAATTCACAGCAACTTACAGGGGTAGACAAGCAGTGTTTGCAGACTTTCCTTAGGATTTCCATTCCATCACAACTCTTTCATATGGCTTCAAGGACTGTGTTGACTTGTGATGACACTATTTGGTAGAATTCATGACTGACAGTGCAAGATCCTCCAGCCACGTGAAAGAAATGTAAAGAATGGACCAGTGGGCAACACTGAAGGTTTGATCCTTGTATAAATGGGAATGAAGCTCCTAGATTATATCTTCAAGCCCTGCACCTCTCCACCATTTGTTCTAAATTAAAGTGTCTGCTAAATGCCTAGGATTATATATTTTGTAAATACAATGCTTTCAACATTAACAACAGTGCTGACATTAGATATTCTGCCATCATTGAGTGCTTTTAAATCAATATTGGATCAAAGTGGTTGGTTTTCCAGTGCTGAATCAATGACCAATACAAAGATCAATGCACATTCAGAATCAGAGATTACAGTGTTTCTTCACATCAGAATGGACTCCCAACTTTGACATTTTCCTGAAATATAAGGTAACTCACAATTTTAACTAAAATGAAGACCATCCAGGCTAAACCAGTTCTAAGAGAACATACTGACTTATGACAGTACATTTAAGGGAATTTACTGATGTATGACAGTAAAGCTAAGGGAAATTACTACTTTGCTGATTTAAACTTCAGCTCTGCGGCGGTGTTTCTCTTCAGATGCTCGTCTGTGGCAAGGAATCAGTCTAGTCACTACTTTTACATTACATTACATTCATTTCACAATCAATTTATCCAAAGTGACTTACAAAATTTACAGATTCAGGACAGTGTGAGTACCAGAGTAGAGTAGTGCACGAAGATAGATAGTGCTTTAGGAGAAGAGATGAGTCTTCAGGAGGTTTTTGAAGCTGCTCTTAAAAGTTGTAAAATTTAAATTTAAATTGAAACCCCTTTTTCCTAGAAGTGCCGCAGTGTTGTTTCTGTAGTAAAATACTGCTTTGAGAAGCACCTGAGGCCTCCACCATACCATCCTCGCAGTGCTGGTCATAAACAAGGTCCCCGCTGGGGTCCTCCTTCACACACTCCGGGAACTCAAGCCGTGCGCTGAAGGTGAGGAGCGAGCCGTTCATGGCAGGGCTGTCACTGGTGAGGCGCACGTGCGGTTTACCTGCCGGGACAAACGAGGAGTGAGCCGGGAACATTATGGATGTCTCTGGAACATCTCTCTCACTTTCTGTACCTGCTTAATCCTCACTAGGGTCACAGGTAATGGGCACAAGGCAGAGCACACACACCATTCACTCACACCTACTTTCAATTTAGACCCACCCTTCACTCACACCTACTTTCAATTTAGACCCACCATTCACTCACACCTACTTTCAATTTAGACCCACCCTTCACTCACACCAACTTTCAATTTAGACCCACCCTTCACTCACACCAACTTTTAATTTAGACCCACCATTCACTCACACCTACTTTCAATTTAGACCCACCCTTCACTCACACCTACTGTCAGTTTAGACCCACCCTTCACTCACACCTACTGTCAGTTTAGACCCACCCTTCACTCACACCTACTGTCACTTTAGAATCCCCAGTTTACCTGATATGCAAGTCTTTGGACTGTAGGAGAAAACCCACGCCACCACGAGGGGAACGTTCAATCAAACTCCACACACAAAAGACCAGGACTCGGATTCGAAACCCAACCCTGGAAGAGTGAGGCAACAGTGCTATCCACTGTGCCGGAAGATCTCTGTGTTTTAGAAATAAAAAACAGTCTTACCGCGTCTGTGAGTAAGCTCCCGTGTGAACGGAGGATACAAAGAGTCGTCCCAGGGGTTAGTGTCCGGATCCCACCCGGGGATAGGGAAGGGTAACGGGGGCCTGTGCTTATGAGGAAACATATCTCCATACGCTGAGAGAGGGAGAGGGAGAGAGAGAGGGAGAGAGAGGGAGAGAGAGAGAGAGAGAGATTACATGTTTCGTAATGTTCAGTCTTTTCAAACTAATGTTCAACTCTCATACTCTGAAACCCAGATTCAATTTGCCACGCCAATAAAACAGCGGAGAGAGAGAGAGAGAGAGAGAGAGAGGGAGAGAGAGAAAGAAGGGGTCAGAGCTGTAAGTAAAATTGTTCTGGACGTTATTTGACTCGTTCATGAACCATCACTCTTTTCCATGTTAAATTTCGTTCACAATTTTGGTTTCCCAGTGTGTTTTTCAGTTTTTTCTGTTGGTGACACCACCTGCACTCATTTCTTCGTTCGTCCACTTTTCACTTTCGAGTTTTATTTAAAATCTTTAACGTACTTTAGACCTAACAATGCCAAAAAGACAGGAACTTTAAAAAATGGTCTCAAAACGAAACGTGATTCCAGCCTGAAACTCCAGGTTTTATTAGCTGTATTACATTTCAGGCGTGGTTTAATAATCTCCCGAAGCGTGCACGCGCATTTACAGTTTTGGTATTTATTTCCAATCCTTGACTTACCTGCAGTTAAATTATTACGCCATATTTTGATTATTTAAGTGTGTTTATTAATAACATGAGCGTTATAAACAGTATATAATACTGGTAGGTCTCTTAGATCTTCTGTTGCACTTTCAATTTTCTTTTATTGATTCTCTATGTATTCTTTTAGATCTTTTATTTCCTCCATTATTTTATTCGGTTTTGTTTTATTTTGTATTCTATTTTTGTAAAGCACATTGTGTATGATGATGTGCCGTATAAATAAACCTAAACCTGAGAGAATGAAACGGATCTCAGTGGAAGACAGTCCAGACTTAAAAACACATAAAAAACACCTACAATAAGAAATCTTTCTCACAGACTGGACTCGGTTAGAGACGAAACGGACAGAAACATTTTTCCTAGAAATTTCGTTCAAGTAAAATCCGTTTTCAGGCGCTGCTTGTTCTGAACGGATAATTGGGCTCATGAGACCGCATCCGCGTGCACGCGCACGAACAAACAGCAAGAAAAAACCCACACTCACACTCTCCTACACACACATATATTAACACACAATACGTTTATTTAATTGTAGTTTCATAATTCATACACATACAAACAGACACGTACATGCAATAAGTGTAGACTACTTGATTGTAGTTTTGTAATTTACAAACACACGTACACACACAAACACACACATACAAACACGCGCGCGCACACACCGCCACAGAAATGACTTTTTAAAACCGCTTCACCCGCCTGACCCAGTTCAGAATTTAAAACTATAAAACTACAGGCTCATCTGACAGGAAATTAATCATTTTTTAAACGAAAAAGCTATTTTTACAAAGGTCGCTTATTGCGCGTGTGTTTGTATGCTGTGAGTAAATTACAAATTTTTAAAACTTACTTTTCTTGCAGTCCGTCCTGGAGGATAAAACCGAACAGATCAGGAGCAAAATCAAACCCAAACCCTCCATCCTGAACTTCTGACTCAAACAAGAGCAGAAGAGTCCTCCTATCACCCACCTCTCCCGGGTTATAAACCCTCAGAGCAGAGCAGTAGTCTCTCTCTCTCTCTCTCTCTCTCTCTCTCTCACACACACACACACACATACACACTCTCTCTCTCTCTCTCTCTCTCTCTCTCTCTCACACACTCTCTCTCTCTCTCTCTCTCTCTCTCTCACACACACACACACACTCTCTCACCCTCTCTCTCTATATATTTCACACACCCTGTATCTCTGCATTTCTCTCTGCATTTCTCTCTGTATCTTTTTCATTCTCTCTCTCTCACTCACTCTCTCTCTCTCTCTCTTTCTCTCTCTCTCTCTCTCTCACTCGCTCTCTCTGTGTAATTGAATAGCGGCCGCTGCCCGCGCGGTCATGTGACGTTTGTAACGAGACGCGCCCCCTCGCTCATTAGTGACCGGGCAAGCGCGCGGCTCTAGCTTCATCCCAGCCTCGGTCCAGCCTCAGCCCTGCTTCATCCCAGCCTCGGTCCAGCCTCAGCCCTGCTTCATCCCAGCCTCAGTCCAGCCTCAGTCCTCCTTCATCCCAGCCTCAGTCCTCCTTCATCCCAGCCTCAGCCCTGCCTCCGTCCTGTTTCATCCCAGCCTCAGTCGAGCCTCAGTTTTGCTTCATCCCAGCCCAAGTCCTGCTGCCTCAGTCCTGCTTCATCCCAGCCTCAGTCCTGCTTCATCCCAGCCTCAGTCCTGCTTCATCCCAGCCTCAGTCCTGCT
>JBBPCX010000147.1:7521577-7536125 GCA_037974365.1 Hydrocynus forskahlii | reverse complement strand
TCCAGGTAAGCCTTCTCTGTGTTGTTGGAGATCAGGCCCACCACAACAGTGTCGTCCGCAAACTTGATGATGGAGGTAGAATCATGTTTTCCCACCCTCACTGACTGTGGTCTGTCTGTTAGAAAGCTGGTGACCCACTTGCAGAGTGATGAACTGAGTCCCAGATCCTTCAACTTAAAGAAAAGCTTTGAGGGGATTATGGTGTTAAATGCTGAACTGTAGTCCACAAACAGCATTCTAACATAGTTCCCCCTGCCCATGTCCAGGTGATGTAGGGTTGTGTGCACACTCACACCTGGGGGCAACTTTAGTATCTCTGGTTCACCTGATGTGCATGTCTTTAGACTGTGGGAGGAAACCAGAGCACCCGGCTGAAACCCGAACAGACATGGGAAAGCATGCAAACTCCACACAGAAAGGAACTTGCTGTGAGCTGTCAGCGCTGCTGTCAGACAATGAAATATCCGTGGAGTGTATTTATCAAACGCAAAATGTTTGGAAAACGTTTGAAAATGGCTAAAAAAATGTATATTACATTTAGGCTTAGTCTTGGACTAAACTTCAGTGCTGATGGTGAATTACCAGTGAGTTTCAGGACCTGAAAACCGGTTCTAAAAATTCTTACACCATAATATCACAGTGTGTCTGTGACCAGTAGGGGTCGCGCCTTCAATAGTTTCAGGATAACGCAGGCACCTCTAATGCTCTGCATTTCATGAGTTTGAATAAGGAGATTTTTTTACATTTCGCTTTTAATCCAGGTGTTATATTGCAGTATAAATAGCCATGAAAATCTGGTGGGTCTCGGTATCCACTTGCCTCTGTAAATATCCCTCTATTTATTACACCGGGCACTCTGTCCTGCTGCTACTATTGCAGTTACGTGTGTTGATGTCTACCTCTGTCCTACATTTTTGCACATGTAACTCTCTGCGGCTAAAATACCGTATCTGTCATAATATTCATACAGACTATAGCTATTGTCGATTGCACTAAATGTTGTGTTGTCCAGTTGTTTTGTTGTTCTTGTGTTTTTCTTGCACTCTCTTTTGTCCTGTCTTTACTTGTGGTCTTGTGGTTTCTGATCTGTTCTTGTGTTGCTCCATGGTCCTGGAGGGACATTTTGTTTCACTGTGTTCTGTGTGCATGTGCTTGAAATGACAATAAAACGTTTGGACTTGACTGGATCAAAAAAGGTCACATATCAGAGCGATTTTCAGACTTGTTTTTAATGGTCAAAACATGACAAAAGTGATGAGGGCAATAATATTGAAATGGAGAGCGGATCTCACTGAAGACTCAAACATTCCTCTGTCAGCCTGACTGCCAGCTTTGGTGGTGTTGTGCAATTATGGTACTTTTGGACTTTGGTTATATTTTAGTTCTGACAACAACACACAAAGTAAGTCCATATGTGTTAATGTATGTTATAAAGAGTACACACACTATCTGGAAAAAAAGTATTGGGACACACCTGTTTTTTTGGGGGTTTGGGCTAGGCACCTTGCGTCCAGTTAAGGGTAACCTTAATGCTTCAGCATAGCAAGACATTTTGAACAACGCCATGCTTCCAACTTTGTGGACACAGTTTGGGGAGGAACCTGTTCTATTCCAGCATGACTGTTTCCCAGTGCACAAAGCAAGGTCCATAAAGACATGGTTGGATGGGTTCGGAGTGGAAGAACTTAATTGGAACAGAGCCCTGACCTCAACCCCATCCAACACCTTTGGGATTAACTGGAACAGAGATTGCAAGCCAGGCCTTCTCTTGCATGATCAGTGCCTGACCTAATAAATGCTCTAGAGACTGAGTGAATGGGCACAAATTCCCACAGAAACTCCAAAATCGTGTGGAAAGCCTTCTAAGAAGAATGGAAGCTGTTATAGCTGCAAATAGGGAACCAACTCCACACAGTCTATGTATTTGAATGCAATGTCATTAAAGTCCCTGTTGATGTAATGGTCAGACGTCCCAATAATTTTGTCCATCTAGTGTATGTATCAACAGGCAGCAAGTAACAAACACACGCTTACACACACACAAACAAGGTCACGCCTCTACTAGAGAATGACTCGGAACTTGTTCCAGTTCTGTCACGTGTCTCCAGCATGACCGAGGTTAAGGAGCCGGACAGGTCCTGAAGAACAAAAAGAGATCATCGGTGGGTCTTCCTGAAATACAGCATGGATTTATGATTTTTACGTTCAGCTTTTAAAACCTTAAAAAGCAAACATGTATGTTTGCGTTTTTACTGTATCACTAGACCATTAAACCGAGCTAGGCTAACCAGCTAAGCAGCTATATGGCGGTGTTCCCATCGGTGTCCTTACTGCCTGCACGCTCGGGCACTATCTAGAACACTTCGAGGAACTCTGTTCACTCTGCAGGTAACTAGCTAATCAGGAGTGAAAAGAGTGAGTGAACATTGCACAGCCTCTTTTTTCCTCGAATTGTAGTAAAATTTAATTTGAAACCTCATATTATTATTATTATTATTATTATTATTATTTTATTTTTTTAGTAGTAGTATTACTATCATTTATCTTATTACTACTATTATTCTTATTCTTAATTTTATTTAAAGGTACTCAGGGACACCTTATAGACAAGTGAACCAGATCATACAATTAATCATGTAAAAAGAAGACAAAATAGATGATAAACACAACAATAATAATAATAATAAAAAAAGAATAATTAAAAAAAATCACAATGGGAAAATCAGTGGTGGGGATTTCTTGAGGAAGGGAGTTCCTCAATAACATATGAAGGTCCAGTAAGGTGTTATTTATTCAGAATGAACATATTTTATTTAAATTCTGCCTTAACGTGTTGGAGCACTTGAAGTAAACTTGATGAAGTCTATAGGGGCTCAAATTGGAGCACTGCAGGTATGAGTATGTGAGCATTTAGCCTAGATGTAATACAAGGAAGGAACATATTTTTTTAGTAGTAAGAACTGTCAGATTGAATGTATTTACATTTTGTGTGGTTAATTCACAGGCTTTTACTTGCTGTGAGTGTTAAGTGAATGCATGTTGCTGACTGCTCTCTCTCTGGCTGTAGACCCATGTTGGTTATCTGATAGAGCTTCAGACACCCAGACTGACCCCTAAGGACAAACTCCAGCTCCCACTGCCATGAATGTCCCGTGGTTTTTAAAAACGGCTACAAGAAATGTGGTTGGAAACCGAGGACTATGTTCCACTAAAACTCTCAGGTGAGTTCAACTGCAGTGAAAACGACTGCCTCTCTGGGAGCTCTAGCAGCTCCACGTCACCTAGTCAGACAAAACGGACTTCGCGCAGTTAGAGACAAAACTTTTGTTTAATTTTAATTCATTTTTTTTTAGTAATTTGGACCCTTCAGCCCAATATGACAGGGTGTTTTATGTCAGGTCCGTGTAATATTTGGCTTAATTAAAGGTGCAGAGCTCAGGAGGTTAACTTTTTATTTTTGTCCTCAAGAAAAATGTCATCAAGGCAAGCTGACCATCTTGAGAGGACAGCTAGTATTCAAAGGCAAGAGGTAAGTCATTATTATTGTCCTTTAAGAACACACTATATGGACAAAAGTATTGGGACACCTGA
This sequence comes from Hydrocynus forskahlii, assembly GCA_037974365.1. Taxonomy (NCBI): domain Eukaryota; kingdom Metazoa; phylum Chordata; class Actinopteri; order Characiformes; family Alestidae; genus Hydrocynus; species Hydrocynus forskahlii. The sequence goes on along the minus strand of JBBPCX010000147.1, from coordinate 7,532,534 downwards.
CCATTACACCAACTGGGACTTTAAAGACAAAGACATAGACTTTAATATGGCATTGGTCACCCCTCTGCAGATATAACAGCTTCCACTTTTCTTTCACAAGACTTTGGAGAGTTTCTGTGGGAATTTGTGCTCATTCATTCTGTAGAATATCTATGTGTTGGATGGGGTTGAGGTCAGAGTTCTGTGCGGGCCAGTCAAGTTCTTCCACACCAAACTCATCCAGTCATGTCTTTACAGACCATGCTTTGTGCGCTGGGTATACTGAAGCATTAAGATTACCCTTCACTGGAAGTAAGGGGCCTAGCCCAAACCCAGAAAAACAAGTGTGTCACAATACTTTTGTCCATATAGTGTATCTGAGACTTCCCCCTCTTTTTATTTGCAGTCTACATTCTCTGTTTTTTATTTTTATTTTAGTTTTTTTTAAGGGGGTTAAATCATTAAGGTCAGATGTAACATTAAATCAGCCATGTAAACAAACATGAAGCCCTGCCAGTGAAAGCTCTGCCATGTTGCTTTAGAGGGTCAGATGGAGGCTTTATTTAATGTTTCTAGGTGTTTTACCCTGCTCTGAAATTAGAAAGTAATTTGGGTGAAAGGTGACTCATCATGTGCTAGTATGATATGACTTGGTTCATGTCCCATTTATATGTGACCAGGTATTTGTGTAAGTAGGAGAATGTTTAACAGCTGAGGATAATAGATAATTATAATTACACTACAGTGCACAAGTCATTTATAGTGACATTTTCTTGTTTTAGCACGTTGAAGCATTGATGGTACATTTGAAGTGGAGACTTTAGGTGACTTTATATGTTTCGGAGAACCAAAAGTAACAGTACAAATATGTTTATGTGGTTTCAAATCTGTTGTAGCTTGTGACTGCACTAAAGTCTGGGATTTGTATATGTGTAGAAACCCTTAACCCAGACATTTTCTGTTAATTCTATATTTTCTTTTTAGTTGTGCCTGTGGTAAACTGAGGTTTAATGATTGACTTGGACAAAAACATTCCACTTTTTGTCTCTGGGGGGGAAACGCCACAGTTGCTTTTAGTGCATTTTGGCTCATTGTCCTTCCATCCAGTGAGTTTTGAGGCCTCTGTTCACATCTGAGCTGTTAAGTTGCTTAGGTACGCTTCATTATTCACCTGCTGCTGCCACAAGCGTTCACCTCATCATTCGATTACTTCTAATAATGCTGGCTGACATACAAGACATCACCACCACAGTTGAAGGGGTATGCTTTAGATCAACAGTTCTTATTTAGCCTCTTTTGAGCCTTTTTGTCACATTTGTCTGTGAGACTCTTGGGACCACACCAGCCTGCGAGCTGTAACCTCTCCTTTCTGAGTGGTCATGCAGGGGTTGTTGATATACACTTACATCCTGGATAGTTATCATTTGTTCAACAGTTTTTATTTGTTTTGTTATTTGTTGAACATGTTCTGTGTTCATCCAAAATAATGTGTGTGTTAACAGGCCCTGTTCTCTGCTCGAGTGTGTAGCATCACAGATGAGTCGGCCACAGTGAAGAGACTCCAGCTAGAGGTGCCCCATCCAGACTTCAGCTTCCGTGCTGGGCAGTGGTAAGAACTGATGCTTCATGTTAGCGCTTAGAGCATTTAGCCATTCGTTTATCACCAGTGGATCTTGTCATCATTCACCAGACATTAGTCTCTGTGATCACTTTATTGTAATAACACGCATGCTCAAATCCTTAAGTGCCTGATGACTACCAGGGACAGCAGACTTGGATGAATTACAATAACTGAAGAGCAATTTTCCAAAACTCACTTAGTCCATTTTTTGTGATTTTTTTTAGGTAACACTACTATTGGCATATTTTTAAATGACCTCTTTATGTGCAATAGTATAACCAACCAAAACTCACTCAGTCCTTGCATAATACACGGTACAAGATTAGGTGAATTTCCAAAACTCACTTAGTCCACTGTATCTTTACCAGTACTGGAAGACAGAAGTATGTTTACAATTTTTGTGCAGTTAGCTGTCATTGACTCTCTGCTGTGTCATGTAGTAGGATATAAATATTAAACTTGTACATAATTTAGTGACATTGAATATCGATATATAATAAAAAATTGTTTATTATATTTTGTAAACAAATTTGCCCATAATAAAATGTGCAGGAGCTGCACTTTTTTTAAACAGGCATTGAAAAATGACAAGTAACTGTAAGATTTCAATTAAAAAAAAATATTTTTTGTGAGAATTGCTTTCCAGTAGGTAAAACAAGTAAAACAAGATTTTCAGGGGAAAAGAAAAAAACGCTTTTGGACTGAGTGAGTTTTGGAAATTTGCTCTTCAATTTATTATTGAAGATGAATAATACAGAAAGGAAGCGTTTGCATTAGAGAACCAGAAGAGGGTGCTGTAAGCATAAAAATGAATTTGGGGCAAGTCTGGCATCTCTAAGCTGGTTTTTGGACCTGGAATAACCGAGGTGTCCAAGTAATGACATACACGCACGCACTGATGCATGAACTATTATGCCATTTGGTTTCTGCTTTACATAGATTTGAATCAGTTCTACTTAAGTAGTAGATGGATGGTGTAAAATGAATGATGGATATATTCTTTAAAGTCCTGTCGGGGGGCCGGGTGGGGCAGGGCTGGGGGGAGTACCTGTGACCTGTTCGGGTAAATTAACAATTTAGCAATAAATCTGGGCAATTTTCAAACAGTATGAAATCATCCTAAAGGGAACGCTGCTAATACTAATTTGAACTATGATATTCAGAGGCAGAACAAACCGTCTAGGCTTGTGTAACGGTGTGTTTCCTCGTTTCTCCCCTTTGTTATTGAATTGTCTGATCGTACGAAGGAAGAAACTGCCTCTAGTCTAATGAACTTGACTCTATTAAAGTACAATAGCAACAATAGTAACAATACAGAAGCTTCCCAGTACTCATACACTCTGTGCACAACCATAATAGAATGCATTGTAACAGTTTTGCTGATGTGCCAGATGACCTGGTTCACATTTTCAACAGAAGTTCCTCTTTGGAGGATTACTCAGTCTCAGGGACCATGGTGTAAAATACTGAAATATTTTTATGATACTAATATTAAATGCTGTAAAAAATTTTAATGAAATAAAACAAAACATATAGGTATAACAAATGGCTTAAAAAGCTACCTGAGAACGTTCAGAGTGGCCTGGTGATGTCCCTCTGTCCAAGACTGTTTACTACCCACTCAAGCACAGTTTGAAAAATGCTGAAAAACGTGTTGCAAAATGTATTGAATAAAAAAAGAGGAAATAAATGAATTGAAACTAAAGGTTCGTAGGCTGAAGGGCACCGTTTCTACTGTTTATTATTGGAGCTTTAACTTCACAGTAATACAATAATTAGTTTTTCTGGAATTAGTCATTTTATCAGCCCAGTGCAGAACTCGATTAGATGTAGTTGAACACGGTTTAAGAGAACCATAGCCTTTGAGTGTTTAAGAGAAAAAAGAGACAATTACTTGTTGCCCATTAAATGACTGATTTGTGTGTGTGTGTGTGTGTGCGCGCGCGCGTGCTTGTGCAGCTTCTGTAAGCAAGAGGAAAAGGAGAGGTGAAAAAGTCATGGGATGATTTATGTAAATTCATGCAGAGAAACTCCTCCGGACCATATGACTGTTGTTCTACTGATGCTGATAAATAATTCAGAGGCCACCGAGGGAGTGGGCGTAAATGGTGGGGTACCATATGTGTTATTGCTTATTTGTGTTGCACATAAACTTAAGAAATTGCTAAGAGCAACTAGTGGAAATGTTGCATTTTCAGCTTTGTGTCCCCTCCGGTTTTCCTCTTGATATGATTTGTTGTTTCTTTGTGTAGATCACCATGCTTCTCTGGAGTTGGATGGCGTAGTTATAATGAGGCCTGGAATACTTATGTTGCAAAAGCTTAGTACAATATTCTTTTTATTGAAGTTTCTGCAGTATTTGGTTGTAATATCCTGGAGTTGTTGAGTCTGAAATGGGCCTAGGTTTTCATACCAAGCAGCACTTCGCTCAGGGACCAGGGCGTTTGTTAACAAGATCTGTGCATGGTGTGAATGCGACGCGCGGGTTATCCCGAATATAATCATTCAGCCTAGACATGTTTGTGATGTAACACTAGCTTATGCTTTGCACTTGTATACTTTCTATGCATTTAACCCATTCACCAAGTGAAGCAGCGTGCAGTCAGGAACACAGCACCCAGTGAGCAGTGTGTGGGGACGGTACTTTGCTAAAGGGGACCGCAGTGACGCCACTAACAGTCCTGGGATTCGAACCCATGACCTTCTAATCACAGGGGCAAATCCCTAACCACTAGGCCACCAGCTGCCCCTAATGAGGCTAATGTAGCTAAGTAATAAAGGCTTATAGCCCATTAGTTTGCACTGAGAACAACTGGTTTGACTGAATCGTCACACACTTGCATAACATGATCAGTAAATAATGTCAGATAGACTCTGAGATGCTGACTGCTCAATGATCTTCTGTTACTGTACATACTTTAGCTTTCTAGCTAGTACAAAGCTACAGAAGCGAATTTCAGACACCAATCATGTCTTACTGAATTGATTACATTTTGGTTTAGGGGAAATATAGATATGTTTTGGTAGAACTTTCGCTTTTATGTGTTCAGGGTGGATTTCTTCATCCCTGGTATGGAGAAGGTGGGAGGTTTCTCTGTGTGCTCCAGTCCTGGTCTTCTGCAAAGAAAAGGAATTATAGAACTTGCAGTCAAGTACACAGAACATCCGCCTGCGCACTGGATACACACCAAGGTAAGTCAGTGGAGCGCATAGCCTTTGAGTGTTCGTTTTCTCACGCAGTGTCAGTTCATGCGGTGCTCCTTTCGTTCTCCTCACCTCAGTGCACAGTGGACTCTCGTGTGGCAGTGAGAGTTGGCGGGGATTTCTATTTTGACCCCGTCCCATCTGATCCCAAGATGAACCTGCTGCTGGTGGCCGGTGGGGTGGGCATTAACCCCCTCTACTCCATCCTAATGCACACAGTGGACCTGCTCAAGCAGACAAGTCAATACAAGCCAGAACACACACACCTCTGTTACAGTGCCAAGAACACCAGAGAACTGCTTTTCAAAGTAAGTGCTGCGTTGCCATGAATGCACCAGGGGTAAAAATATCACAAAAACCTGCTAAAACACAAGTAGTTGACTTCTAATTACAAGCCATTATTTTGGCTCTACATTGCATTCACTCACTTTACAACATAAAACATCTCCTTTGTTTTCCACATATGTTGCGTGAGTGAATTTTGGTGGACAGTGACCTCACAGATAGTAAAAAAATGCTGTTTGATGCAAGAGCAACTTCCTAATAAACTTTGTTGAGAGAGTCCCATTTGGAGTCCAAGGTTCGTTCACTTAGTGTTGTGGGATCTATGAGGTTCATTTAGCTAAACAGCAGAGGAAATGTACAGCCACTAAGTTACACTATACAAACATTTAACTGCCCAGAACTGTTTAGCAAGTCTGAGACAGTTGTTCTGTCACTGATACCTAAGGCTGGGTAATACACAGCTCAGGGAAAAAAAAAGAGACCAATTTATTTTTAAATCAGCATCTCTGAGTTTGACAACCATTCCATGCCAGTGTCTGTTAAATTCCCACACAAGCACCTCATTCTGCTTTATGAGGTACTGATTACTGGTCACCTGAATCAAATCTTATTTAATGAGGAAAAGTATAAAGACACTGCTGTAATCAACACTCTCCTCTCGCAATGAGACCAGTTGAATGGCAAAACAGAAGTACGTCAAAGGCAATTATTGCCATTTTGTTTAAGTGAACAGGAGTTGTTTCTTTGAATCATTTGAGTTCTGTAAACACAAACAGAATTTCTATTATTTTGATGTTTTGTCATTTCCTTTAAAATGATGCTTTAATGAACAATATTTTTATTTGGCAATTAGGAGAAATATTGTAAGCAGTTCTTAAAAACTAAGGCCAAACTGTTCAGTTCAGAACTCGCACCTATTAAAACCTGAGAAACTACACGTTTTTGCAGTGGTCTCTTATTTTTTTTCCCGGAGCTGTATTTGTCATCACTGTGATCAGTTATGTCACAGTACACTCTACTGTTGTTTCCTTAAAAGAGAGCATAACGTACGTTGTGAAAATGTCGACATTTTCTGCTCCACTGACCAAATATGTGCACTTTGTGATTTACAGTTACAGTAGTTCATCTGTTTCTCGGCATCATTTGTTTACCCCATCCATCATTATTCAGCACCACCCAAATAATCCCTGCTCACTGGTGGTCCTGTGGGCGTCGTGACCATTGATGAACAGGATTAATGGGGTTAGCGAGTGATACAGTTGGACTACATTCTGTAATTGTAAACTACAAAATGGACAATGATTATAAATACAAGGTCGGTACACCTAATAAGTGGCTCATTGGCGTATTTTGTCATATTGCATACCCACATTGTTATACAAGTTGAAAAGTACAGTGTGCAGCTAAAAAGAATAGTATCTATCATCTTGAAGTCTAATTGTCCTTATATAGGACGTTTGGCACACTCTTTCACAAATGTATTTTGAAAATTTCAGATGAGAAAGTACAGTAAATAGCTAATAGAAATACAGAACACTATACAGAATTCTATTAATTTTAGAACAACTTTGTTGTTTAGAGTCGACTGAACAATGCATTACATTCACCTGATCCTTAAAAGTATTAGTAATGTCATGTTCACATGAAAATTTAAAACTTCATGTTTTTTTGCCTTCCTCAGCACAACATCATTGGTGTTTGCCGTGAATTTCCAGACAAACTGTCTTGCAGCTTTCATGTGACTCGGCAGGGCTTCGAAGCAGAGCAGGACCTACAGCCCTACACAACTAGTGAGCCACACACAGCTGCATTATACATTTGTCAGTTGTGGAATTTATTACGTTTTAACACGGGATGTCTTTTGGTTATAGGTGGAAGGATATCAGAGGAGGCGCTGAGGAATCACGTTCATCCCGGGCGCACGCTGTGTTATTTGTGTGGGCCGCCACCCATGATCGAGAGCGTATGTGCACACTTGGAAAACCTCGGCCTTCCAAAGGACAGAATCCTGTTTGAGAAGTGGTGGTAGCCTTGGGCTCCGATTTCTACAGCCCACGACGTACCTTGGCGGTCAGAAAAAAAGACTGGTGGACCAGTTTTATTTTAAACGCACAATTACATATGTTTTTTTTTTTTTTTTTTTTTTCTGTGCATCTTATTTATACTACATGCTAATCTGTGCTGTTGAGTCGGGGCAGGGCTGCCCAAACCAGTCTCCTCCTACAATAAGTAGTTTCAACCCAACTTAATACACCTACCTCCATCTTGACATGGTCCTGTACTCTTTAATTAGTAGAGTAGGGTGTATTAGCTTAGGGCTGGAATTAAACTCTGAAGCACGAATAGATCTCCAGGAACAGGGTTGGGCATGTCTCAGTTAAGGATGTTACATAGTTAAAATATGAAAATCATATTTTTTCTTTTTTTTTTAACACTGCAAACAGCATTTTGTTGTAGTACACTGTCAGTTTAGCATCAGTGATGGGAAGATATCTGTGCCCAGGAGGAAGTGTATGTACTTTTAACTTATTTAAAGCAGCTCAGATCGGTTTTTAGAGAATATTCAAATGGCAGCGTGCTTAACTTAAAACTGTATGAGGTGTAATGTGTTTTGATCACTTTCAAGGAAGTCTCTGTATTGCATATCAGTGGGACATAAAATACACTGTAGATTGCAGATTCTAGAGCAGTGGTTACCAACCCTCCTCTTGACTACGAACCATCCTGCAGTCTTTAGCTCCATCCCTAATCAACCCCACCTGATCCATCTAATTACTGCCCTCAGAAGTCCTTGATTAGCTGAATGAGGTATGTTATGTGGATTAGAACTGAAACACGCAGGAAGGTTGAGCTCCAGGAGGAGGACTGTGACCATTCTTGTAGCAGAACGCTGATGAGAGTTGGTTTTGGAAAGAAGGGAGGAGGAGCCCCAGGTCTTGCTGCAAAACACCTAGTTGGAAAATAAAACTTGTACTTTGTCAGTTTTGAGAGTGAAGCTTGTTTATTCTTGCTTAAGATACTCTTTGCCATTCATCAATTTTCCAATATCACACTCCAATCCGATGAGCACTTGGCTGCATTTTAATTTCAAAGTAGGCTTGTTCAAGTTTCAGCCGCCAGATGGCTGCCATTCTATACAAGGAATAACGTTAACACCACCTGCCTGAAATTGTGTAGGTCCCCCTTGTGTTGCCAAAACTGTTCAAACTTGCTGAGACATGGACTCCACAAGAACTCAGAAGGTATACAGTCAAATCCTTTAAGTCCTGTAAATTATGAGGTCGGGCTTTCATGGATCAGATTAGTTTGTCCAGCACATCCCACAGATGTGTGGTCGGATTGAGATCTTGGAAATTTGTAGGCCAAGTCTACACCTTGAACTCTTTGTCCCGTTCCTCAAACCATTCCTGAACAATGTTTGCAGTGTGGCAGGGGGCATCTTCCTGAAAGAGGCTGTTGTCTTTAGGGAATATTGTTGCCATGGAGGGATGTACTTGCTCTGCAACAATGTTTAAGTAGATGGTACGGGTCAAAGTAAACATCTTCATGAATGCCAGGACCCAACGTTTCCCAGCAGAACACTGCCCAGAGCATCACACTGCCTCTACCGGAGTGCCTTCTACCCAGAGTGCATCCTGGTGCCATCTCATCCCCACGTCAGGGACACACAAGAAGGCAGCCACTGTCATGACAAAAGAAGACCCAGACAGGCTAGCCTTTGCTCTCCACACACATCAGTGAGACTTTCCTGCTTCCAACACATCAACTTCAAGAACTGACTCTTCACTTGGTTTTAATGTTGTGGCTGATGGTGTGTGTGTGTATAATCTATATTTTAAGGTTTTAATGTAAATCTGTCTGACAAGGCATTTGTTTTCAAATAGAATATTTTCATTTATCCATCCGTCATGTAATTTTCACATAGGACAGCTTAGATTTTCAAATGATTTAAATCATGTAATTGAGGTAAAGTTAAAATAAAAATACAACAGTACACCCATAGTCATCTTTACAAATACATTTCCTCTGTACAGGTTAATAACTAATATATCAAACATTGAATCAAACATTGATTAAAACACCACTTTGTAGACTCTTTGAACTTGCACATAAACTATGAGGATTGAAACACCTGAAGGAATTGGGTAAAATGCTAAACGCAATAACCTCTTCTGTGTTTTTGCTGCACGCATCCTATGCAAAAAGTCAAAGGAATGGTCGTAGTACTGTAGCTGGGCAGTTGAGAGTGGTTTTTAAAATACGTTGCTGTTTTATTAGATTTACCTTTGCACAATTTAACGAACACCAAGTGTGTGGGTGCACTTTGTAAGTTTCCAATCAATTTAGCCCACGGCAGGATCACCACTATAGAGACATTATTTAGGTGGTAGGACAAAGTGCAAAACTTAGATGGTTGGAGTTTAAGACGGTCAGGAAGTTTAAGGCAGGGTAAGTCATACACCTACCTCTGTGCAGCGTACATGTACACAACTGTAATGCAGTAAATGCTGGGCTCAGCACACCCCGGAGAACAAGGCTCGCTCCGGGACCAGCGGCCTCACTTCCTCCTCCTGCAAGCCACATGTGACTCCACCTTTCTCATCCCTAGTGGTGCTTACACTGATGACCTCCGCCTTTTCTTCTTGATCTACATCTCTATTCTGAACAACTTCCAAAGTCCCTGCATGGTCACCGTTCCTTTTTGGGCTCTCTTCCACACCTTGTCTTTTTTCCACGCCTTCATCATTCATCCAGCTCTCTCTTTCAATCATTCCCTCCGTTTCTTTCTCCGTCGTCGCCACTGGAAAGACACCGCTCGGCACTTCCCTCCCCACTGTGTCTTTACTATTCAAGCTCCTCTTGTTGCGACCTTTGAGGTGAAGCCTCTGCAAAACACACACAGCAATTAAAGGCTTGTCTTCTTTTGAGCTTCTCAAACAAAGTGCCAGTAGCGTTTCTGTTTTACACGTTTGTCATGGACAGCTCCTTGCTAATTTTAGCAGGCTCTTTATCTGTGGCCAGAAATAAACTGTGTAATTGTGCCTACTGGAGAGGCCCAGCACCCACAAACTTCGAACACATCCTGATATTTTAAACTGCGCTGTTTACTGTAGCACTGCTCAGTTTATTGCAAACATTTACTGCGAAAATTGACCTCACTGCATAATTAAAATACAGTTTTGGTATACATCAAGATATAGTGATATTTTTTTTTTATCCCTCCCAAATTCAGTAGAAACATAGAAAAGAAACACCTGTTTATGTAGGTTAACAGTGGGTTCTTTTCCTATACATAACCATAACAACAACTGAAGTATATATATGCAAAAATAACAATTGGAAATCATTTAAGGACACTGAACATTAACTAAGAATACAAAGTAGTACTTAAAATGCTGTTTTCCCCATGAAACCTTTTGTTTTTCAGCAATATCCCTCAAATCCAACCTGAGGAAGATGCAGAAACATTACTTAAGACAAACCAAAGCTACTTAGAAAATGTGTCCTGGCTGAGACAAACTGTAATTGCGTTTGTGACTTTGATTCAGTGTTTGCTTTTATGGTCATATGCAGAGCCTAATGAAAATGCTCATGCTAGGGAGGTCTGGCCATGTGCCTGACCTTTCTGTAATTCACAGTAGATTACCTCACCTCTGATGACTGCGACTGCAAGCTGTCTTGGTATTAGAGCACATTTTGTTTCCATCTGACACCCAAAACAACTAACAACGATCTGGCCAGTGCTCAGACAGTACCACTCAGGAACCCAACAAGAAGCAGTTTTGGCTGTAAATAATAATAATAATAAGTTATATTTATATAGCGCCTTTCACAAACCCAAGGTCGCTTTACAAAGCAAGCAAAAAA
>JBBPCX010000147.1:7483883-7504476 GCA_037974365.1 Hydrocynus forskahlii | reverse complement strand
GGCAGTTAGTAGAAGAGTAGTTGAAGTAAAGAGCCACTGAAAGAGAGCCTCATACAATCTTTACTGGAGAGGAAAGAACGTGTAGAAAAAAAAAACATTTTATCCGTGCTGTGAATGTGCTCCAAAGGACAGATTACAGCCCCTTCAAAAAGCTCCACCACACTTAATGGGTTCTAATCAAATTATGGTCAAGGATGAGGTTCTAATCAAATTAATATTCATAATGGAGTTCATAATCTTAGTATTTAGAACGAAGGTTTTGGGTTTTTTTTAAGTTTAATTAACAGAATAAATATTCTGAACAAAGTTTTGATCAAATTAATATCCAGAGTGAAATAAAAAAAATATGTGAATATTCTAAAAAAGTTAATAATGATGATTATTAACAAGGAAGTTCTAATAAAATTCCTATAGAGAAAACCTCACATTTCAGAAGTGGTAAAATCCTGAGTTACATAAATAGACTGAAGTGATTTGTGATTGCAAACTGATAGTGGATGAAGCAGGGATTGGCTCATGTGAGCGCCCCCACATGCGTTCGTTTTTTCATGAGTAATAAGCTCTAAATATCATTTTATTTTACTTATTTTACACCTGTGAGAAAACCCATGTCCAAAATGGCATTTATTTGGTCATCATATCAATATTTTAGAGCTCCCTCAAAATGTCACAAATCATGTTTCCAGGGGAGCTCATGTCACCACTAGGGGAGCTATAGCTCCCCCCGCTCCCCCCTAGTTCACACCCTGGGTTTAAGGCTGGGCAATGACAATTCTCATAACAGACTTAGAAATAGGCAACAACATTTTTCTAAACTATTCTTGTCAGTAAAAGCACCATTTCAAATAAAAAAACAGTCTAAGCTATGTTGTGTATTAAACATATATATAAAAAAGTCATTTAGCAACCCAAATTATGCTCGTCATTCTGCTTTCCCTCTCTTCGCCTGTTCTTTTACACTTTTTTCCTCTTTTCCTTTGAAATGAATACAAGCCACTTACTGACTCTTTCAAGACACCATTCTCTCTCAGACAAAAGCGGTGTTAATATATTTAGAAACATAAGCCCTGAGGGACTACACACGCACCTATTCTCTTCCTCTCTCTCGCTCTCTCTCATCATATCTTCACATGAAGACTAATCTCAGCGGTTCCTTCGACAGCTCACAGCTTGCAGTTCTAGAAGCACCATCAACATACTTTTGATGTTGAGGACAATCAGGTCCATAATTATTTGGACACAGATAAAGTTATTGTTTTAGCTGTCTACCACAGCATATGAATCTGAGCTTGAGTGCAGACGTTCCGCTTTAATTTGAGGGTATTTACATCCAAACCGGATTAACAGTGGAGAAACTACGTCCTTTTGGGGTGTCAAAGGTTACAAATGCTTTTGCAGTCAATGAATGAATGAACACGGGGTTTCTTCCTCATGGATGATCTTCCAGGCCTTTACTGTGAATGTCTTCAGTTCCTGCTTGTTATGGTTTAGCCTTTTTACATGGTTTTGTCTCCAGAAAGTGAAATGATACAGTCTAGCTACTTGGTGGGAGTGATGGAGAAAGAAAACCAGAGGCAGAAATATTTCGATCCCAACAAAAACTGCCACACAAAGGATCAACATACCTACGGGATAATTAGATCACAGATGCCTAATTCTGCTGGATGAGATTACATGACAAACACTGCATTGAAAAAAAAAAAGCCACACAAAGGCTCAATATACCTCGGGGCATGCATCACAGAAACTTAATTCTGCTGGATGAGATTACATGACAAAAACTGCACTCAACCCACCAGTGCAACCTATCACTCTCACACAAAATACATATGAAAGTAACACTTGAGATATTTTGACAGTCGCGCCCAATTTTTCATAAAGTTAAAGAAAATTTCTGCCAATGTTTTAGAACACTTCCACAACTTGGCAACAGTTGCGATGAAAGAACACATTTGTTGGCAGAGCTTCGACATGTCAGCTCATGAGTCGTGTGTGTGTGGAGTAAAAGAAAAAAAACAAAACAATTCCACCAGTCCAGGAATAGATCTGTGCAAAACTGCCACATCATGTGACCATGGAGCTATTGCTTTATAACATAATAAACAAATATTTAATTAAATAGTAAATTGCTCAGATAAAAAAAAAAGCTAAGCATCACACACATACTATTGAAGCTGCACATAATACACTGGTGATTTGGTGGAAAGGACGCAAAAATTCATGGATAGTTCTTCAATACAGTACAAGATGCCATACTGCTTGTGACGTGAGGAAGTGGTTTGGAGAACTTCAGGTGATAAGGGAATCAGAATGTGGGGTCTGATCCCACATTATTTCTTCTCTTTCCATCAGTTCCACACCAGCAATCATAAAGACCTTATGAGATGTAAATCTGTGGAATGTATTTACTTGTCTTTTTACTAGACAGACGTCATTTTGAAGCAGCAATGACATGGCAGGTCATCCAATGCAAGGGGATACAATCTTCAAAATCAGCCTTGTCCAAGTCCCTGGAAAACCAGCCACTTTCTTATCATTGTCTTGTGTTCAAGATGAGAGTGTTTGCTCTTTGAGGCTTTTGGCAATGGTTATTACATCATAACAAACCATTTACTCATTTCATCTGTCATTGCCACGACATTGCCAAGTCATTTGTCATGGTGTATTACAGGCTCACTGTCAATCACATGGTTTACCAAGACATTAGACAAGGAAACTAACCTTTATGATCTGAATCTAGTTACTGCTTTTTAAAATACACAAACCCAACACAGCTTTCTGACAACAATGAAAGGTCAACGTCATAATATCCAATGTACTGTGAAGGCAGAAAGCAAATTTGTACCTTCTTTTCCTAACAGAAAGTCCAGAAAGTGGTACGTGTAGGCCACTCCGGTGTGTGTCTCCACCTGGGCTTTCCTGAGGGTCGAAAAGATCTTCCCTGGCGCTTCATCTGAACCACGTGGCTTAGGCAGCCTACAGCCCATTATCTACACACTTGAATTTATCCACACACACACACACACACACACAGAGTCCAAGAGAAAGAAAGACAGAGATGAATGAATATGTAAAATTTGCTCAAAATATTCATTTATTCATTGACACATTGATGAACTGATTGTCTTGGCAGTACAATTACTAATTGTCATGCTAACTAAGTTTGATTGACATTCAAATTGAAACTGAACATAAATATGCAGAACAGAAGGGCATGAGCACACCCAAATGAGTTCAGACACTTGCTATCATGTGCACATGCATAATATGGCAAAGTAGATTTTCTGGAACGTAATCTCACCCCTACTCCCAACACAAACACGCTTAAGCCGCACAGTTCCCCTGCAGCACACCCCTTCTCCAGCCCACACACACACACACACACACACACACACACACACACACACACACACACACACACACACACACACACACACACACACAGCTAATGCTGGGAACCAGAGACGTATCAGATAAAAGTAGACAGGAAATCATATTTGATCAGTGAGGCCAGATCCAATTATGGAGGAGAATTGAGTGTGAGGCTGGTGAATTAGCGTGTGGTTAATTCTAATGACTGTTACATCTCCAGCATGAAGCCACGGCAAACATCAGCCCAAATGCAAGGTGACAGCAGTGCCACCGCTGGATTAACAGGGTCCAGCAAAACGATGGCTAGTTGGCTACATTAGCTTGCGATGGTCTGATGAGGCAGAACAGGTAAAACAGATACCAAGCAGACATGATCAAGAAGACGACAAGACGTGACTATATATCTCAGCATCACCACGTCAGGTCAGAAAGGTTAACCAAGGACCTTTCACGCTCAAAACCTGCAAGAATATCATGATACCTTCACTGGGACAGACCTGCTCATACAAGCTATGAAACAGGTGATGTTCACAGCATGAATGGCAAATAGCTCCTTCATTTCATTCTGTGCTGTCCTTTTACCCCCAACAGAAACTAACAGATTGCCTCTTCTTGAAATTTCAAGCTAAAGCCATGAAGGTTGGTAGAACAATTTAACCCAAAACATTTACACCCAAGTGTCTAACGTGTTTGACCCTGTAATCTGTAGCTCCATCTTTTTTCTCTAACAGGAATCGATTTATTCTTCTTCAGTTTTACAGAGCCTTCAAGCTTGTAAATCTGATCATTTGATTTCCATAATTTATTTAATCCCTCCATCATTCCTTAAAAACCTGTTCATTTTGACACATTGATTTCTTTAAACATGCTTAACACACACTACTGCATCTCATTGTAATCCTGAAATCTTTTTTTCATTCATCCCCCAGCCGACACAAAATTGATTTTAGTACAGATTTAGCAGAAAAACTTATCTTTTGACCCCAAACACATACTAATACACCATCTAATACTGCAATGCCTCATTTTTTTGCCTCCTGGGTGGCATAACATTTTATTTTCTGCTCTCCATTAATTTTCCAGAGAGACAACTTGCATGTTATTTTCCATGTTTGTGTGAAAAGCTTTGGCAAGCCAACTCTAAGCCTGTTCACACACTCTATTCTAATTTTAGTTGTTTTTGTTCTCTTTAAATGTTAATTGTTGCCAATTCTGCTATAGCAGAACCAACCATATCATATGACCTCAAACCAAGCATGAGGGAAAACATGTGGTTATGTCTGAGTGGACAGATGCACATATAGATGGGAGGGAAGAGCCATGGCATCCTTAACCCATTCATGTCAAACAACAAAATGAAGAAAGATAAGGATGCATCTTTGGTAGAGTTTGAATACATAATTTTGTACTTTAATCATTTCAGATTTTCTATTGTTGCTGAAAATGTGAGTTGTCACGTGATCAAAACAATGAATTTATTAAGATAAAATACAGCAGAATGTGCAAACTGGTCCAAATAGGTGTGGCAGAAAGAACTGACCACTTCGACAGGTGAGAGAGGAATATGTGAAGTTTACCCACACAGGGGTTTAAACTGCAACATGGCTGATAGGTATTGGGAACTGGTACTAAATCGGTACAGATCACAACCAGACATTTGTAGCAACTGCTTCTCCCTTATTATGTATACAGGAAGCGCAGAAAATGTTTTCTTACTATCTCTCAAAATAGTAAAAAAAACTTTTCATATCTTTTCATGTGATGTATTCATTCTTTGCTCCAAATTTTCCAGTGACAAGAAGCATCACTTTCAGTTTGGTGAAGTATATGATATTATCTACCTAAAAACAGTGAGGAAAAAAGAAACTAACAGTATAATGATATATCAGAGATGTGAGCTACCCCTGATAAACACACCACTAATAAAATGAAGAACTGAGGCAGGCTTGTATGACATGACGGTACCACAGCAGCAACTCATTACAAAGGAACATCACTAAACACAGACTCTAAAAGACGCACATCATCTTCACTGCCATCAACAAACAAAACATCTCTTAAACTGATATGCAATTTGACAGTTCTAAAAAGGCAGCAGCTTAGATTTTTTTGGTCCATTTAACTAATACTAAGTATTTCCTCCAATATAACACTGGTAAACGCTTATTCTGCAGCATACAGCTCCAGACAAAAATGTTCAGTTTCTCAGGTTTTATCTTTTATAGGTGCAAGTATAGAACTGAACAGCTTTGCCTTAGTTTTTAAGAACTTACAATATTACAATATTTCTCCTTTTTAATTTCCAAATAAAAATATTGTTCTTTAAAGCATAATTTTACAGGAAATGACAGATCATCAAAATAAGAGAAATGATGCAGTGTTTACAGAACTTGAATAATTCAAAGAGAACAAATCTCTCGTTCACTCAAACAAAATGGCAATCATTACCTTTGACGTACTTCTAGTAGTGCTCTGGTCACATTGCGAGAGGAGGGTATTGATTAAAGCAGTCTTTTTTAATACGTTTCTTCATTAAATAAGATTTGATTCAGGTGATCATCTAATCAGTACCCAATGAAGCAGAATGAGGTGCTTGTGTAGGAATGTAACAGACACTGGCATGCAATGGTTGTCATACTCGTAGAGATGCGGATTTAAAAATAAATTGTAGTGGTCCCTTTTTTTCCCGGAGCTGTATCTTAACCATTAGAATAAAGTTTTAAACATCTGAAACCAAGGTGAAGGGGATGTTAAAAGGAAAAGAAAATACCTGCACACTTACAATACAGTTTTAAACCACATAGGGTAAGGGGCATTTGGCAGACGCCCTTATCAAGAAAGACTTACTATCATTAGTTACAGGCACAGTAACCCTGGAGCAACTGAGGGTTAAGTGCCTTGCTCAAGGACACAACGGTAAAAAGTGGGGGTTTGAACCTGCGACTTTGTGGTCATAGGGTTCACAGGCAAGTGTTTTACCCACTAGGCTACTACCACCCCAACAGAGTGTTCATCAGTTAAATAATATACTTGTTTCCAATTAGGCTGGTCCCTCACAATAGATTTATCATGATTTGTTGCAGGAATTATGTATTCACTGCATTGTGACTGAATCTGAAAACTGAGATGAAACAAAATATTTAAAATATTTAAAATATATACCATATTTAATAGTTCTAAATTAGAATATTTAAAGGACGGACACAATCACACCTACTAAAACCGTGTTGTTCGGTTCAAATCAAGTTTTCAGAAAAAATAATTAATTAACTCTCTGATGCATGAATTATGAAATCCAGAGTCAAGATTTTTTTTTAAATGGTGTTTTACTCTTCTTTGGGCATGAAAAAAAAATTCAACAACAATTTTTCAAAAATTTGATCAGGAAGTTACAGAAATGTCCACAACAGTGGACTACATGCGCTTAAGCACTCAAAATAAAACAGTGCACACACACTGTACACACACTACACACTCTGCACACACACTTAAAAATATGACAAAATGATTTTTTTTTACTAACACAAACTACAACTAATCTGCACAAAAATGTATATACTTTTTAAACCAAATTATACATATACCCAAAATGCACCAAATTGCAACCAAAATTGTCATAATAAAAGATGAATCAACTACATATAAATAAACTTTTCAAACAAAAAAATAATATTGTTATTTAGATACTCCTGCATATCATCATATTTTTTTTTTACCTCTAGGGTTCTCCCAGAATAGAAGGATTGACAGGATATTCCAGCAGTGGTCAACAAGTGTGGCATCTGTCGGCCATCTTGGATTCAGAGGAGGTTTACTTGTAGTTACAACAACTAACAACTGAATGAACCCTTAAGCAGGAGAGAGCATTCTAACAGCTGATATACAATTCCACCATAGAAACCATTGCATTTAGGAGAAAATGACTTTTAAACAGCTGTCCACTGTAGTGACCACTATGCACCAGAGGGTTAATAAAAGAAATTAATGCTAGAACCGTCAAGAAAGTAAAGTACATGGGCAAGCACAGCCACCTTATTCATCATAATCCCAATCTCACTGTGGAGAAAACAGCTAACATTATTACAAGGGAAGTTCCCACAGTGAATTCACTGTTTAAAGCCAAGATTCCTTTTATGTACCCTGAGGGCTACCAGTATTGCTAAGTTCTATTCCAAGGTTTATTCGCCCGTGTAGTCTTTATTGATTCGGTTTGTCTCATCAGTGTTGTAAAAAGCCAAAGTGGGCCCAAACTTTTGACCTGAAAGATGACTGGACCTCTCTGATATGTTTTCCACCACAGTTTGCCCTGTGAATCTTTACCTTTATTCATTTGATAAGGAGCACATGAGGAGTTATGAAATAGTGACTCTGGTAAGTCAAATTGGCTGGAGAATCCATTTAGAGCCTGCATGTTTTAACCTAAATTTCGATATTCGGTGCCAGTTTATTGATAACATATTGCAGGAGGAATAAACATATTCCCGTATCAATATTTTGTCCCACTCTTAATAACCAATGACATAAGCATTTGCAATAATGTGTTAAAATATGGCGCTGGTTTCTTGGACATGGATGAAGCCTAGTTCCGATACAAGTTCTAATGTCAGCAGTGATTTGCCACTGAAAGCCTGGGCTCAAGCTTTATACCATGGTCTGAGAAACTGGTTCATTATAAGAAAGCCTTATCGAAGCCTACATGGACGTCATTAGCTGAAAGCATGTCAGTCCCTGTATATTTTAGAGCACTTGTCGCCAGGCAAAATTAAGGGTGCCGAAACAGTGTTACTGTACATTCATCCTTTTGCCTTTTACTGCTGAGGAGTGCAGGACTTAAAAATGTGGAAGCCCCCTCCCCGCCCCCACACAGGACCACATTTCTCCTGTACTGGATTTACATTTTGAACCCTAACAGGCATGAAAACGACATTAAATTGACAAACTCTTGCTTCTTTTTACTTGTACTCTAGTGTAATTTGTGAGCCAATGGCTGATTCATATCTCTCTAATGGATATATAACAGATTTACATATATGTAGTACGTCAAGTTTTCTGAAATGCATTCGCTTATGCAGTTTCTAATGTTAAATGACCTACTGTTATCTGTAGAAATGGATTCAAGTACATCACATGGCCAACAAACAGAAGTCCCAATCATCTTGATGAAAATAGTGATTACTTTAGTAACTGAAACCAAATACTCAAATATGTTTGAGGGCTCAGTTTGAGTTAAAAGTGTGATTTAAACACAGTTTATACACTAAACAAAGGCATTTGAGTACCTCTGACTTCAGCACAATTAATCTTGTAACTTGAGTGCAAAATTAAAGAAACAAAGTTATTACACCAAACCTGTCCTCACTACATTTATAGTAAGGAGAACACAATCTGCTGGCTAGTATTAAGTACCCTACAATTTATTACTGAAACATCTAGCAAAGCAAAATTACAGTCTAATAATATATACCTCACTGAACTTTTAACAAGAACAGCAAGGAAGAAGACATTTCATGTTGCATCATGTACCAAAACAGAACAAAAAAGTTACCATCTATGTTCAAGTGTTGTTGGCTGTGGTGGGTCTAAAAATAGAGGAGAAGCTAATAATCTGCAGAGAATCCTGGTAAATAAAAGCATAAATACTAACAGGTTATCAATGCAGTTAGCCTTTCCAGTGCTGACTGAATAGGCAACTATTCTACATAAAGGCTAGATGGAAAGACATTAATGCTTTAAGTCAAGCATTCTGTTCTGTCCTTTCTGCTAAGCTGTCGTTCACATGATAACTGGCACTAATTGGCCTGGCAACAGATAGGCTGTCCAGATCACTGGTTTGTTCAATGTTATTGAGATAACTAGAAACATTCATGCAGAAACTGGACAAGCACGGGTTCAGTCTGGACTATTCTGAAATGGCCAAAAAACATACTGGGGGAGAAAAAACACACACTAAGAAAGGCAAGCCCTATTAAGAAATGAAACTTTAAAACTTGACAACTCATTGCTCCACCACTCACTTGGCTTGTAAATCTCTGATGTTACAAGAAATATTCAGTTTGTTCGCTTTAATATAAAATGTGACTGGAGGAACAAGTCATGAAGTATTGAAAAACAGGCAATAAAAATAATGCACCGAGCCAAGGATGGGCAAGGTGATTAAAAACACTTGTATGAGTTCGGCAATTACTGTTACACTGGTATGTCACAAATAAGCACAAAACTCACTTAAGACCTCAATATTTGGATGCACCACAAAGACCGCAGACACTTAGCACTGATGTACTGGTAGCGACAGCTGGCTAACATACATGTGCCCACAGACACAGTGAGAGTTGTGCTGCAAAAAAGCTACACGAAAACGAGTCATTAGAAACAAACAGTGGGGTCAGACCTCGCTGGAATTAGCAATTTCATGAGCCTCTGTGTAAAAAGAGACTGTAGCAGCAAACGCAGGATATAAATAACAAACAGTACTGATTTAAGAACACATCCTCTAATGATGAGGCAGCTTATACTCGGTCTAGGAGGAGTTAGGCACACTTTAGTTGTTCTGTAAGTAATAGTTTTGCATCTACATCCTCATTTGCATTTAAATTACAATGCTGAAAAACGGTACCGTTTTCAGTTAAAACTGCATTTTAAGGAATTTGTCAGAGTACATAAACTATTTGTTCTAAAAACAAACTAGTAATAACAGGTTTACTTGTTAACTGTTTATTTTGCACCATCAAAAAATCTTTAAGTTTCTGTTTGGGAAAACAAATTCCAGTTCACTCTACTGTAATATATACTGAAACCATAAGACATTTTAATTATGCCATGAAATACATTTTTACCCATATTTCCCATTACCAAGCTGTTATAATATGCTGTTCTGTGTGTCCTCTTGAACAACTACACTGAAGAACTGCCATGTGCCATCAGAAAAACATTTTTTAATGACATATATAAATGCTAATACAAACGCTGCATGTTTTTCACACATCAAATCTCCATTTTACAATTTGTTCTACCCTACTTAATATTTATAAAGGCATTTATCTTTACATGCTGAAAATCGGTGTTGCAGAGCTCCCTCTTAGAGGAGTTTGTGTGTATCTCAGTGAGCAGAAGTATACTTGAGAGGAATGTGCGGCAATGATAGAGCATCTGCCTTACATTTATCATCCTTATAATCGCCTTCATCTCCTTCTCCCTCCCTCTTTGAAACTGGCTGCTCTACCACTCAGACCGCATGCTGTCACTCATATCAAGTTAAATGTGTGTGCCCCCACACACACCTCAGAAACAAGTAGCCCTACATAGCACACTGTCTGCGGTTACAGTGATCTCTCACCTTCTAACTGCACACACATGAACATGTACTCACTCACACACACACATCTTGAATAATTTACTGAAGGTAAGTACACCTAAACATAAATCTGATGGAAACATTAAATCACATTAAATCAGTACTAGAAAACATCTGGAAGAGGCAGCCACCCTTGAAACAAATATTTCATGATGAATATACAAATACAGCCTTCACAGGCTTTGTTGCCATCCTGATGATACGCACTATTGGGGGTACAAGACATTGGCCCAATAAGGAGAAAAACATACTGTTTAAAGATTATCAAAGCCTGAAAGTTTCTGAAAATCCACAAATAAAGCAACACTGCCTGAGATTCTAGTACAACAGAAACTCACGAGGACCTAAACAGGTTAAGAACATAAAAAGAAAACACCAACAATGAGGTGAAAATGAGAAAAATGAGTGAGCTTGTGTGTTGAGTGGGGGTTAACTGGTACATTAGAATACATTTAAATGGCTTTGTACACAAGTATGCAAGAGATGCTATAATTAGATAGAACAATCAAAGTTTGGGCTATGCCATTGAGCGTGGAAAGAAAACTAGGATCAAACAAAACACCTGGAAACATTAAAGTCATATGCATACCTCTCGTGGTCTGCAGGGCAGGTTCTGCTTCAGACGTAAGCCAGCCAGCAACTCTTCGGTTGTCCTTGCCAACACTCCACCTTTTATTTCGTCCTCTTCGTCTTTCCTACTTCAGTCTCCTGTTCTGTCAGTGTAGAGTGGTAGCAGAAGTAGTCCGACTCTGTTCTGTGCGTCATCTTTTCTGCCCAGCGATACAGTGGGAGTGTGTAAGCAAGCCCCCTCCTCTTTCTGCATAATAGCGAAGGCAGTCTACTCCAGCACTGCCAACTTGCACTCTGCCGCGTTCTTTCTTTTCCTCATCCAACACCCACAGCAGCACGTGGAGAGAAACAGCTCAGGAGAAATGTATGATCAAGCAGCAACACTGAATTTTGTTATGACTTTGGTAGAAAAATGTTACATATACCGAGTTAGAACATGACCATGTTAACTAAGAATGCTGGAGGAGGGTTAAGCAATAGTTTACTGAAAAATCCCACTTATGTGGTTATGTGCCAAAAATATGTACTGAATTTTCGAGCAACATGCTTTTGCCCCATTAGTCCATTAGGTAGCTCATTCCAAATGCTGCTGCCAGAGCTCTAACCAAAACTAAGAAAGAGGAGCACATCACTCCAATTCTCAGCTTTTTGTACTGATCCCAGTTCAGTCCAGAATTTATTTCAAAACAGTACTCATTGTGTACAAGTCACACAATGGCTTGGGCCCTAAATACAGCTCCAAAATGTTTGAAGTATATATTCCTGGTAGGTCTCTTAGATCTGCAGGAGCTGCTCAGCTAAACATGGTGAAATTATCTTAAGTTACTATGTCTCTCACTACTGGAACAAACTGCCCATCAGTATCATTTACAGCATTTAGCACTTTTTTTTTTTTTCAACGAAAACGACTTCCATTACCTAACTAGAGGGGACAGTTTCCCTGGAGCAGCAGAAGGGTCTTACTCAGGGACCCACTGATGGTATGGTGAAGGTAGGATTTGAACCCATGACCTCTTGGTCCAGAGGCAAGTATCCTACACACTAGGCTCCACCACATCAGATCTGCACCAACTGTGGGTTTAAAAAGCTGTTAAACTGCTCTATTCCCTTCATTTACTGCACATCTATTGCACTTTCAATTTTCTTTTATCCATTTTTTTAAAATTTCTTCCATTATTTGAGCGCACTGAATGACTTTGTGCATAATGTGCTATAGAAATAAACTTGTTCATAAAGCATACGTGTCAATCCGTATCAGATCTATGAGAGGACACACAAGGTGTATTCTAAATGAATAGTAAACTTCCATTACTCAGGCACATAACCTTCAGAAGCAAACTAATAGTAGTATTAGTTGCAATACAGGAACTTGTTTTCCTCACACCTTTTATATAAAACTGCCAGCCATCTGAGGGCCATTTCTGTTGGTTAGAGGGTGATTGAGGTTACTAAGGGAGGTTGTATGTAGTACGATCATGTGAACATTTGTGCATGGGTCAGTGGGGTGTGGGGGGTGCGTGTATTAAATTCATATTTCATGTGCAGCAGGCGAGTCTAATGCATCATTCATCAGTCTGCAAGAGGCCAGACAACCCGCCCCCCCAACACGCAGACTTCACACGCACTAACCACAAAGTTAACTACAGCCTCCATCTAATGTAAGCACGAGATCACCACCAAAAACTCCTTTGAATTCAGTAACACAAACTATTAAGCTTCAACTATGCTGCCGTGTACTTGGGAGTTTTCAGCTTGCTGCTCTCCAGAAGAAAATTATGGGACACAAACACACAAAACTTCAACACCACAGACAAACTTTACATACGAGAAGCATGGAGGCTTTCATTAATTCACTTTATTTAACGTCAACTTTATTTCTTTTAAACAAGACAAGACACCAAACCTTATAACACAGTAAACTAACTTACAACAGAACCTAAGGGACAGTGATCAACAAGTACACTCAATGAGAGTAGAAAGCAGAGTTCCCGTGAAGCCATGCGGGATGCAAAAATAAATCTATCTAAAGCCAATTTGATGCAAATGGTCTGGAGTGTTTACTGATAAATATTTTTCAGCGCTTCAGTTGGGCTGAAATTTACCAAATGTCCTCCCAAACACTGGTGTGAAAATAAAAAAAGATAACAAAGTCCAGACCTCACCACTCAATACCAAAACCACCCAACTTGTGGCAAACTCAACGATTTTTATAATAGGCTAGTCATTATACATCAAGTGGAAAAAAAGTAATGAACAAGTGGGGACAAAAACACCACCACCAAGAACATCACCACAAACAAACCTCTCAAACTGTGACAGAACATGAAGCATCGTTATTCCATCATTACTTAATGAATAGAAACATGAAGTTATTTTACTGATACAGAGCTGGCTGTCTGAAGTAATGCAGTGATTCCCCTCTCCTTCTCAACTGCAGTATAAACAGAATCATGTTATTACAGTGACAGAAATCTGATAACCAAACTGGCAAAAAACAAATAAACATTCAAAGTAGTGGCTAAATTATTGGCTGGCCCCAGATTTGCATAGAAAAGTCAAAGTTAATCCATAAAGTACTCAAAGCTGTGAGATGAGTAAATTAGCAAAGTGCTGCCAGTCTAAAGGAGTTTAAAAAAAAAAGCCAAATTTGCTGCAGAACTATTTGCTTTACAGAAGCATGGTAAAGTATTTAGAACAGTATAGTATTTAGAACAGTTGTCTCTTTTCAAAATCAACTTAATACTTAGAGAATGACAAACTGAAAGGTGAAAAAAAGAAATAAGCAAACAAAAATCTCAGTTAACATGAAATAAATATACACATTTGTGAGTTTAAAAGTGTCTTTTTAAAGGTTTGGTATGACAAAGAAAAACACACAAATATATTGACAAAAAGGCAGTGTGTGAAGTGTTCCAGAGCAGAGCATGCGTACCCACACACAGTATGTAGTCTTTGGTTAGTCTGACTTACTGTCAAACATGGGGGACATTTTCACCCAGCATGGGGTTTTAAGACTCAGAACACACACAAATACTGAAGAGTTCCTGAGAGTATTTTCTCATACATTTCTGTCGTTTCCACCAAGAGTCATCCTTCGCTTCGAAGAGACTTGACCCTGAGACCACATGCAATATGGAATGACAGTAAATGGGAGGGACAAAGCAATCTTAAATTGTTCTTCGCGATGAGCTTTCCCAAAGTCATGAACACAAACGTCAGTATTATACAAGCCTAGCTTACATTTGCTGTCTGGATGCTTAATGTACACAAAACATTAAACATGAGCCATCTCTGCTCACTGCGACACACTACCTGGCCAGAAGTATGCAGACATCAGTCTTTTACTCATGATTATATCTACTACTCGGTTTCAAACTTTATTTGGATTGCTTCATGGAATGTGTTTACATCTATATTCAAGCTTACATTGTTCTCTGGAGGGATTAATTACACTTTATCACCAATCAGATGCACAAATTTGGGTTTGCATACGAGAAAATGCTAATTGCTCAAAGCACATTGCACACAACCCACAAGTTTGGTGGAAGAGGAATAATAATTCTCTGGAGCTGTTTTTACGTGGTTTGGGCTTCCTTGTAAGGTACATTCTAACGCTACAGCACACAACAATCAGCCACAATAAAACCACTGACAAGTAAAGTGAACAGTGATTAGCTCACTACCATGGCACCTGTCAACTGGTGGAATACATTACACAGCATGTTACTTTAACTGGAAGCAGAAAAATGAGCAGGTTTAAGGATCTGAGTAACTTGTGCCAAACTGTGACTAGGTCAGAGCATCTTCAGTTCTGTAGGTCAAGTGGTTAGTACCTAACAAAAATGGTCCAAAAATTGACAACCAGTGAAACAGCTACAGGATCATGGATGCCTAATGCTCATTTGTTTAAGACCAAAATATTACTCAATATTACGCATGTGCAGCTAATTAAAATGCATTGATTTCAGCTTTTTTTCATGAGGAATTCCAGAAATTCCTGAGATGTATATGATTCATTACACCTACAACAAGAACTACCATACAACAGCAAGAACTAGTAAACTACATCAGAAACAACGGTGGTTTAAAAAGCTTTCTTGGGGTCTTTTATTTTCCCTCCATCTCTTTCCATTTTTTTTTACAAAGTTAGCTGCGTTTGGATTAGCACCAGGGTTTGAGTGAGTGAATATGCCCCTCAGAAATCATGGCTGAGAGGGATGTGCTGGATTGGTGGAAAGGTCGCAGCAGTGATTGAAGTTCACTTGAACTGTCTTCTCAATTGGTACATCTCAATTGCATGCTCCTACCGCCATGATACTATTGGCAATGGCTAGGGAGCACAATCGGATAACGTACTGCATACAATCTGACAAGTCTAGCCCACATATTTCTGACCACGTAGTGCAAATAAATAACATTATTTTACTGTCATAGGGAGCAGCAAACAGGATTCAAAATGTTTGTCCTCTCAAGTTTCAATACAAAAATGAAAGCTGACAACCATGAAAAAACATGAAAAAAGCTTTCAAGAAAGGAGAAGAGAGATTCTTACCAGAAAGATACACCTAAAACGGCGAAGGATTATAGAAGAGTCAGCAAAGTCTGGACCCCACAGTCCACATAGTTCTGAAACACAGAAGTTTAGACGTCTGTAACAGATTTATCCATTTTTATTGTTTAGCTCACATTGTTCTACACATTACACTTTAATAACCAGGGCCTTAGTTTAAATTCACAGCTTAACCCAGCACTGCCCTCTTATGGTTCAAGATGGCACAAACCACATGACAATTTCTCTCTATATATTTTTTCTCTTGTGAAGCTTGTGATGAATGAAAAAGATTTTAAGAACCTGGATGAGACGCATCAGATTTCACTAATCAGGTTAGGATTCCGCCTCAATTACCTATACCTTGTTGAAAAGAAACGACTACTACAAAATTCTACAAAACTCTGCAAATGATAACTCAGAGGGCAGTCAAACTCCAGTAATTTTTCATAATGAATAATGTAGATTCGGAAAAAAAATAATGTCTCACATAATTCATCATATTCCTACCCCTGCTTTAAATACAATGCTGGAAAAGGAAGCAGAAAACAGACCTGATTTATAAGCCTTGTCCTCTGGTCGCCACACCACTGTGGTACAGGGCACTAGCATTCAAAAACAAAAGAATCAAGATGTTGACAGATTCGGTCTGATACTTACAAAGCATTAGTGACTAAAATTACTGCCCTTCCCAACGTATCACTACTAACACAGAGCACTTATGATGTAACACTATTTAAGATTTAATGAAGAATATGGATGTCTTAAAAGCTTGTTTGAAATGTGCTTAAACTGGCAAACATTCTGACTACTGGCCCTCATCTGACCACTTGGAAGCTTAAGCAAAAGGTGCTTATACAAGATACTTAGATATTTCTATACATGTACTGTTCCCTGAGGGTGATTTTACATACCGGGTATGAGTAGGCTGGCTGTGTATAGTTCATAGGCACCTGAGGGATCATTACTCCTGGAAAGCCAGGGTAAGAATATGGCTGGGAAGAAAAGAGAAGACATCAGTGGGCTGAGTTTTGTCTCTATTCCAACTGTCTTTTCTCTCTTAACCAAACTCTGCACTGCACATTGCTACTTACATTATTTATATTACATTACTCTCAGTTCTGACATTCCGTTTAGCCTAATTACTAAGGGAGGACATCTACTCTGACTATGTTGGGAGAAGGATGCTGTGGATGGAGCTGCAGGGAAGAGGAGAAGAGGAAGGCCTAGTTGCAGGTGTATGGGTGTGGTGAGGGAGAGGACATGCAGGCAGTTGGTGTGAGAGGGAAAGATGCGGAGGATAGATGTGGCGACCCCTAATCAGAAGCAGCCGAATGTAGAAGACTAGAGGAGGACATCTGACAAGTTTGAACAGACAAAAAACAACCAGTATTGCCACATCTACAATCCACATACACTGTGGTCAGTTTTCTTTCAGTACTGACAACATCCACATTATGCTCAGAAAAGCATAGCGACCATTTATCACACATTATCGATAACCATCGTTCTCATGCTTTCCAGTTTTGCTATTTGTACCATCCTAGTATATTATTTTATGTCAGGGGATTTTAGCGATTTGACATTTGAATTTAGTAACCTCTAAGAAGGCATGAATGAGAACATTCACTACAGAATTCAAAGTGGATACACTGCAAACAACTGTCGAACATTAAAATACATCAATCCAAATTCATCGAGGTCACTGAAATAAGTCACTATGACAGATTAAAATGCTAAAATGTGATCTAGCATGAAAAATTACAGTACACTAATCAGTCAAAAATTACATTTCAATTAAGAACAAATTAAATATTAAATAGAGAATTACCTGTAGATACTGACCACCACCACCAAGCACAGGTGAGGGTGGGGCCAGGCTAGGAGGGCAGCAGGTACAGTATATGTAAGGAGAGGGGCTCATCCACTGAGACGGACCAATCAGAGGGGACTGGACAGAACCTTGATGAATTTTGAAAATACAATAATGAGGTAAAATATAATGAATGCATGTACCACGCTTAAACGTGTACATCAGACTGAACACATGGCCGTTACTTGTTTGCTTAGAACTGCAGCGCAACTTCTCAGCACATCCAGCATCTATTAGTACAGGAACTATTTCTGATGCACTCCTTGTTTAAAAATAAAATTATAACTTTAAAAGTCAATTTGACCTCTTGAAGAGCAAAGTTCTGACACTATAATATTTATTCAAATTCCCTCAGGAAGGAATAGAAGACAGACAGTAGAACACAGACAGCATGTCAACATGCGGAGAAAAGACACACGAGTCTATGAGGTCGGCTTACGAACAATAAATCAAATTTACTGTAGTTTATTTAAAGTTTTGCCAAGCTGAGATAAACGTACTGTAATTTTATCAAGCAAGCACTTTCAGTGTCTGAAGTATCTTTGAAGTATACATTTTCCCTTTTGGTGACACGTGTTGGTAGTTTTCACAGGAAGTTACTGTTTTTGTAAGAGTTCGGGTTATTTATAGTTGCTAACCACGTGTTATCTCTAGCACAGTCTTGAGTTGGGTGTGATAAAGCTGACTTTTATTCGTGCCCATTTAAACAAGTTGAGACACTGACCAACGACTCCATACAGTGAGCTAAACCAGCAGCAGATTTAAAGCTTGGCCATGTCATTCAGCACATACAGCTGCGCTCCCACTAAGATGAAACAGCACAGGTGAACTGTGGGAGTTGTAGGAATTAGGCATTATAGGTTTTAAAATAAATCTGTTCAGTATCTCCAGAACTACTTTGCAAAATGTCCAAAAGACCAAAAGCACTTGACCGTGTCATGGCGGTGTGAAAATCTGCAACCTGACAAAAGATTCTTCTCTCAGTTCAAAGACTTTTATTTAAAAAAAGAAAATCTTTTGCAAAAAGGAGAACAGGATTAAGTCTGTTACCACAGGCAGTCCTGCAGTAAAGTCTTCCCCGTTTCACAAATGTCTTTCAAACTCGGAGATACCGTTTGCCTTGCGAGTCGTACGTCATCGAGACACTTCCAGGCACCAGCATATTCTCTGAGAGACTCTGATGTTTTGATTATCAAACCCGGCTCCTCGAACCGTCCCCATGACAACGACCTCGTGTTAGCTCAGAATACAGATAACTGTTTGAACATTTTACTTCAAATCACAAAGTACGTGCAGTAAACAGGTTTCCAATCAAGTCTCATGCCCTAACAGCCTACAAGACTGATTTTGATTATATTGATTATCTGATTACCTTCAAGTATATGTTTAATTACTACTAATTACACCCACGCTGGTAACAATTTTCATCTGTAACACAACTTACTTAGGGTTAGGGACAGTTTTGCTCACATGTTTATCACAACAAAACATGACTTTTTTTGATCCAGTGAAAAGGCTAGATAATCTACTTCAAATGCTACTTCAAAAACACTTGGAACAAAAGACAAAAGAAAAAAAAATCATGACTTATCAGTAAAAAGGCACAACTGGCTGAAAACTCTGCACTCTGAATAGCTATTCAACTGCATTTATCAAGTACTGTGGCTTTTAGGGAAGCATTACTATGGACAAAAACTGAGAGCATGGTCCCTTGCTATTAAAACGTTTTCTTCCACAGTTATGGCATGTCCCATGTACTGCAATCTCAAAAATCTTGACTGACATGCTGATCACCTTGTTTGGTTTTCTTGGTTTGGTCGAGGCTCCAGGTGCATACGTCCTTGCTAGCATCTGCAACAAGCTGCTCCGAGATATATGGGGCTAATCCAAACTTACTAATGCCTTTTTTCTGCAGTTTACAGAAAGCTATCTGAAGCTGGGAAACATCAGCTTTGTCCAGAATCACCACAAGCTGTTAGCATGATCTGAAGTAGGCTGTGTCCTGCTTCAAGGTAGCATTTCTTAGTGTTTGAACCTGACTGTACAAACTGGCTCTATGCACCGCTAAAGATCGATTTATTTATCTAGACTCTTCATATTTAAATAAAATGTACTTTCCTCTGATTATGCATATTATTTGACTATAACAGTAACAATGATGAGAAATAAACTGACTATAAACTGTATGAACTGTATAAACAAAGGCAGCATTTTTCGACAGAGTAGCCTGAATCGACAGACTCTTGCGCTACAGTACCATTTTTTGAAAAGGTAGCAAAAATCATCAAAACACCAGTGCTTATATATACATATTGTCTTAAACTGCACCTTATTGATGGATTTAGTTTTATCATTGTTCTTGCTGAAGCTTTTCTCCCCCTCACCATATTAGCTCATATTTTAGATTGCTGTGACCATTACTGCACATGAACAGTGCAGAGATAGTTATTAAATAAAAAAGACGTTGAAAGTCTGTAATCAAAGTCGACCAATATATCAGTCAGCCGATATATCGGGCTGATATTTAGCATTTTTTACGAGATCGGCATCGGCCGATCATCCGAGTTTAGTACGCCGATATTCAGGCATCTCTGTGGACAGCCCAGTTTTGCTGCGGTACACGTCATCCATGCTGCCGTTTCTGCAGGACCCCAGCCAGAAGTTTTGTGAGTTGTGAAAAAAGGGTGTGTTAAATTCTGATATTTCAAAGACATATATATATATGTGTGTATATATGTATATACTCTACTCACAAGAAGTTAGGGACATTGTGAGAGACTTAGTGGATGTCATACATACAGTGTTTCACTTCAGACATTTTTGGGATAGGGAGGCAATTGTATTGGGGTGATAGACACACCTCATTTTGTGTTTTCCA
>JBBPCX010000147.1:7440293-7471900 GCA_037974365.1 Hydrocynus forskahlii | reverse complement strand
CACACACACACACACACACACACACACACACACACACACACACACACACACACACACACACACACACACACACTGAAGTGGGTTTCCATTCTTCTGTTGGCTGGCTGAGCAGCAAAAGTTATTTGGCCACACAGAGAATGGTTGAAAGAGAGACATGAGGAAAGAAAGAGTCTGAACAGCACAATACATGTAACACTAACAAAGGAGTGAATGTGACAGGACCTACAGCAAGCAGGGGGAGTCAAAGGACTTGCTGCTGTTTAAACAACAAGATAGAGGTTATCCATCCATCTGCTCTGTTTGCACACTAAGGTTTTACAATTTACTATGGGTGGTAGGTAGCAAGAGAAAGACGCTACTGACCACCATGAAGACACCATGAACACTTAGAGAAAACATCTGACTACAAAACAAGGTGAAGAGAAGGCACATTAACACTTTTGCTGTTATACCAATACCATATTTTAACTTAAAAACTACAGCAGCAGTAGTGGCTTGTAGTTGTTTGATGGGTGTTTTTTTAAAATAGCACGGCTAGGCCAAGTTATTCAAATATTTGAGTATTTGTTATATTGTTTTTTCTACCAACAAAATTATAGCCTGAACTTCAACACATTTCTTCAGCAAAGGAGGGGAGCAGAGGTGTCTGAAAAAGTGATGGAGCAGTGTAAATGATCAGATAACAAGAAAAACCCTGGGGGTAATATTTATCATAAGAGACTGACATAAAGGCACACAAACTTTGGACCATTTCAAGAAAGTACATGTAGTGACAAAAGGTTACATTAGTTCTGGTTTCTGGTGAGGGTGATGATGAAACAGGGAGCTCAAAGCCACAGGTTCTACAACGTGATTGCTGAGTTCTGGCAGTGGATAACATTAGGAAAATCTAATGCTAACTAAAATCCTAAAGGTGACAGAAATTCTAATTCTCTACACCCTTACCACTTAAGTGGTTTATAAAATATGCATTTGAATGAGAGGCTACAATTACTGATTCTATAGGACATGTGGCACAATGTGCTGCCTACTGGATATATTTTCAATTATATGGCATATTTTCACAAAAGTCATTCACAGATGACAGGACACCGATCTCCAGTTCTCTGAGCTCTATTGCACAAGTTCCTGCTGCCTCAGCTCCAGCACTCTCAGCCTCTCTTACTGCTCATGTCAGCTCCCATACTGACTGACTCTTGAAATTTACAGTACTGCCTAAACAGTTAACCTTCATTTCTTCTCACTATTGACTGAAACTCCTATTTAACAAACTCAATTCAAACTGCAAGTGTTTGGATTTCTGTTGGTGCAATTACTTTTAAGTCCTTTGTTCAGCTTTTCATTTAGTGAAATTCTCAATAAAATTAAGTGTTCTGTACACTATGCACTCTACAGGTTATCTATATCTCTGTTTAATACTCAGCATACCCAAATTAAAAGATTAACAAGGACCCAACTCATTTGATAATGGTAGTATATACATTAAATGCAACAATAACTAGTTTTTTTAACCTACAAAAAAGCTCAGGAAGACCTCTGCTCTCTGCCTCTCTCCTATTGAGAATTTCATTTGTGTTAGGCTACATTCTTATTTAACCCTGCTAGGGTCTTCGTTTTTTGGTTACACAGGAGGTCCTGCTGGGTCTGGTGGACCCATTGCATTTTGGGGCTTTTAATTCAACATTCAAACCTTTTTTGTTAAAATTCTCAGCAGATGTTTACTTCATCCCATTTGAAAGCATTATAAACAAAACATGTTAAATTTGTTCCCTTTACCTTTGTTAAATCACATTTATGAATAGAAATTTTTTTTTGCCACTCATTTTTGTTTGTTTATTTATTAAAATATAACAAAATAAGGAAATGCATCATAAAACAGGCATAATTGGAAAATAATGAACAAATGTACAAATGAATGTTATTATTTATTGAATTTCATAAGAAATGTAACCTACTCTTGATAGGTTATGGCATGAAAAGGACTTGATGTCTTGTGCATGAGTGCCTGCCAAGCATGTAGGTCCTGGTTTCATCCGAATCACATTGGCAGCCATGCGGGGGGGGTTCATTTCTATTTGCAAGCTGCTGACAGTCTGGCCCTATAGCTGGCTGCTCACGGTCCTGAGGCTTGCTGCTCACCTGCTGGTCTTGGGGCTCTTTTACACTTCAGAGCTGGCTGATGCTCATCGTCCTCTTCAAACTCAGTGTCAGACTCTGAATTTTCAGAAATGTGATCCTCGCATTCTGAAACTTTTTCCTCTGCATCACCATCAAAACCCTCTGTCTCTTCCAATATCAACTGTAAGGCAGTCTGAACAGAGAATCAGTCTGAACAGAGAATCGCTTTGCCATCTTGATCAGTTGTGGTATGAAACCACACTGATCGAGATATTTATAGTGTCAGGTCCCCAAGATTCGTTCCTGCAAGACAGAGGGTGAAATGTGTGGGAATGTGGGTGCAGACAGTGTTGGGTACTCCAATTTTGCAACAGTTTTGCAACCTTGTGTGGGAACAGCACTGGTGGGTCACACCTGGGTCCATTCACCTGCTTTACTCTCCTTCTCTCTCTCTCTCACACACACACAGGCCCAGAGAGGAGGAAGGGAAAATGAGGGTACACAGGAACGATGATTTCACACTTTCACTAGCCCCGGGTCCAGTGGACCCGAAGACCCTGTATGTAATACAAATGTGAAGGGGGGGACACGGCGGGTGGTCTATGTGAATGTTTACTGATTTATGTTCCTCACAGAAAATGAGCCACGGCCAATGAATCTCAGTTTGAAAAAATAATTATTTGTATAATTTTTCTTAAAATATATATAATATATTATTATAATTTTCGAAGACCTTATAAGGTTTAGGGTTAGGGTTAGTGTTAGGGTTAAGATTAATAAACCTGATGAAGTACACCATGTTCATCGTCACTGCTAGGTAGTTAAAAAGAGGTCTGCAACATTATGTCTCTCGTTGCAGCGTTTCAGCGAGAATGCAGATACTTGTGACAGCAATGCAAACGGTTGCATGAGTACGAGCACTTCAGCATCTTCGCCCAGAATGAATACCATGCACATACAGTTCAGCATATATTTCCATCCCTTCCTCAAACTACTCAAATGTTGTACTGCCATCACATTGTTCCGTGCTCCGAAGTGGTACGATGCCAACAGGAGCATGCCGCTACAAAAACACTGCTGTGGTAAAAGAATCACCGTCAACAAAGGTGAGGAGTTGTAGCAGTGTATAGTTACCTAAACTGGAAATATTACTTATCAATGTTAGACGTTTTCTTCGTTCTCATTTTGAGAGACACACACAAAATATATCAAGACCATCTTTTCCTACCTAAGTAGCCATGTTTAACCACTGGACACGGGCTATGTTCCTTATAAGAAAATAATGGACCCACCTTTCTTTCAGTTCCACACAGAGAATGTGAAGTAATAATAAACAGAGGGTATTCATAGTGGTAGTTGAGGTGCAAGCTGTTTGTTACCACTTATGCAATATAGCCACTACACAAAGTAAACACACTGTGTAAAAACGTAATTGGCTTTCTCCAGGAACACAGAGCAACACAAGTACAAATGCAGTCTTGTGGTGTTCTGTTGTAGTTCCAACAAGACAAAATACACAGAGAGCAAAAAGAGCAGGAGAGAGAGTGCAAGCACATGAGCAATAAAACAAAACAATATTTAGTGCAGTCGATGTGTGAGTGAATACATTCTTTCAAACTGTATTATAGCAGCAAAGTTGTTAGGTGTTCAAAAATGCAGAATAGAGGTAGAACAGCAATAAATAATAACTGCAACTAATAGCAGCAGGCAAGACTTAGAATGTGAAGTATATGATAAATAGAGGGTCTTCATAGTGGCAGTTGAAGTGTAAGTTGTTTGTTACCATTTATGCAATATAGCCACTACTCACAAACTAAACACACTGTGTAAAAACTTAATTGGCTGTCAACAACACAACAACCAGAAACGACTATGACAATGTTTACCATTCTTTCACAAGACCCAGTGGAAGCAAGAGACATGGGTCTTAAGATATTTCTTTAAAAATGCAGAGTGTGGCAGTTGTATGTTCAGGGGAAGAGCAATCCAAAGTTTGCAAGTACTACAGAGCACTGTATATCCATGACTGCACAGTGGGGAAAAAACACTGCAGTCGGTTATTATAAGCACAGATGTGCTTTGCTCTGGATAGGAATGTCTGCCAAATGCTGTAAATGTAAATGTAAATAAGTAATACAATTTCACACATTCAGAAAATGCATGCTGTAACTCAATTCATATTATTTTTTCTGTGGGAGCTTCAGAGAACCCGTCTGGCTCTGGATTTACAGCTTCAGCCCTACTCAGCAACACTGCTGTTAATTTCCCTCCAGCTTAAAGGGGCAGACAGAGAACTGCAGCAACATCAACTGCAGTACACTGCAGTGTCTCATTAAAGCTACAGGACCACACGTCATTGAACCTTCAGGACTACACACATCCATATGCATGCACTTACAGACTGACTTCTGTCGTAGCAGCTTGTCAAGATTTGACCCCAGACTGAGATGGAAAACAATATTTGCTCTCGCAGGTGTGCTGGAGTGCTGCAGTTCAAAGTACAAAAAATGCAGTTTGCTATAAGGAAATAAACACTGCAGACCCATAAAGAAATCAGCACGAGAGGTCAAGTTAAAAGGTTTATGCAAAGCATGCACCAAGGCTAACAGAGTAGCGCAGAAAAGGAACAGGTCCTTTCAAATATAGAACCCTTAAGGACTTATGTGAGCACAAGTTAATTATTATGCATTTTTGTCATAGAAATATATAAAAAAAAAAAAATCATGTTACAGATGGAGGAAATGTAACTTGTGCAGTGTGGCATGCATGTTCTAAATGGAAAATAATCTGTTACCCACTATGTTACACCAACTGTGTAACAATAACACAATAACACAAAATAGCTTAAAATATCAAGTCCTGTTTAACAAATACTTTTAAATGGTTTTAATTACAATTTTAATGGTAAGCAATTTCAGATAAGAGACATCTGGCATGTACAACAGCCCTAAATAAATAACTGTGAAGGAACTCTTACAAGACTGCTGTCTGCCAAGCACCACAGGTAATGGTTCCAGAGTGCTCCCAAACATGGTGTGTTATGTAATCAGGGAGTAATACGATTCTGCCTGTTCTTCAGAAACAATGAGGTTTTAGTGAAAAACGTGTGTAAGACAATCTGTCCTGTGCTACAAAACAATGAAACTGAAGGCTGTGCATAAATTGGAATTGAAAAATTCTTTGAACAAACTTCTATGACTAAGAGTAGCTTTTGGCAAATGATCATCTAACTTGTAGCATCTTACATATCAGCCTTCATCTTATATACAGAAAGTGATGTAGAAGTGATGTACTGTATACACAGTAGACAGTGCAGCAATGATTAACAGCTGGCAGATCAGCAACTTGGAGGATTACATGAAATCAAAACAGAGTGGAATCAATTTTCGTCAAAAAGATTCCAAAAAGAACTCAAATATTTTGGCTTTAATAATCCCTTCAAACCATTAGTTAGGTTCAGTTTTAAGATGGGAATCCAATTACACTGTACTTTCAAACCTCCTACCTCTGAGTACAGCGAGGGATGTGTCAAAGGGCAGCAGCCAATCAGCAGCAAGGAGAAATAAATGGAATTCTTGGTTTGGCTACTTTCAAACCTCTCATCTCTGAGTACAGCTGTATTTCACCATCCCAAGACACACTTTCTTTGTGTTTCTCTCCATGGTACCAAAAATGTAGTTATTTTTTATATGGAATTTTGGCTGAATTTATGTTACAAAATAAGCGGGGGGGGTTACTGTGTGGGTGTGTGTATATATATATATATATATATATATATACACACACAAAAAGGTCCCATGGCATGAAAATTTCACTTTATGAGATTTTTTAACATTAATACGAGTTCCTGCCTAGCCTACGGTCCTGCAGTGGCTAGAAATGGCAGTAGGTGTAAAGCGTGCTTTGATCATCCCGCTCTGCCGTTGAGAGAACGACAGCTCAGATGGCCCGATCTGGAATTTTCCCCTTATGTCATCATGAGGGGAAAGGTTACATCCCCTTTCTCATGCTTTGCCTGCCCAGAGAATTTCGCCCCCCTCCCCTAAAAAATTTGCTCCGCCGACTGTCATGGCTTGCAAACAAGTGAAGCACGGCAGTTGCTGGGTGCTTAGATGTACAAATGAGCACAAATATATTTTTTAGTTCCTTTATGCGAGCCTCTGATGAACCAGTGGGTTAAGTTTATTTTCTCTGGAAATGCACTAACACAATTTCCTAAAGTTTTGTATGTCTGCGCCAAACATATCGCCGACGACTGTTTCTTCAACCTGGGGCAATACAGAGCTGGTCTTGTTAAACAGCTGAAAATTAAGTCTGGATCAGTACCAACTCTCCCTGGCTCAGCTA
The DNA here is from genome assembly GCA_037974365.1 of Hydrocynus forskahlii. NCBI lineage: Eukaryota > Metazoa > Chordata > Actinopteri > Characiformes > Alestidae > Hydrocynus > Hydrocynus forskahlii. Next base: position 7,465,435 of record JBBPCX010000147.1, on the reverse strand, counting down.
CAAACCTCGGACAAGTAAGTTAACTTAAGTCTATATAATTTTGTTGCTTTGCTGTATATGGTTACCAAGCTTTTTACCCTCAGAATGTGGCTGTAACATTAGCTCTGCAGCTAACAGCTAACAGCCCAATTAGCAGGCTACTGTCGCAAATGTAAAGGTAGATAGCATCAGGTATGTGTGTGAATACACTCATGTGTCATACTTTTTTTTTTATTTGGATAACTGTGCTGCTGTTAGTGTTATGGCGTGCACGATATCTGCCTTTCCCCTCATTGAAATGACTGAGCGAGCACCTCTGCAAACCAGGGTGATCAGATGAGCTGGTCCCTCCTCCATCCTCCACCTCGCCCTGCCTCTCTCCTCCTCATTATCATTTAAAGCTACAGAAACAGAAACAGCATGTCCTAGGGAAATCTCATTGTGGGACTGGCTCGAAGTGGCTGTAATTCTACAACAAGGCTGAATCAGAAAGAGACTTCAGATACAGTATTAGAGGACCACTAAGACCTATATAAAAGCATAAAAAAATCAGCATGTCATGGGACCTTTAATGCGGATCAACTGTCACGGTATCAGTCCAACGCTAATTTTTTTTTTAGAACCGAACTAATAATTGTTCGGTGAAACCCACGCACTGACGCAGAAACTGCACATATCCTCCTTGGAACGAGGCCCGGACATCACAGCTTTTTTTCGTGGCAATATATAATTTATCATAGATTACAGTGCTAAATTATTAAGAAAAATAAAATTTCCTATTTTTGCAACATAAATATTATTGTAAATTCAGCTACATTTCTACATACAAAAGTAATTATAAATGTTCCGGTACTGTCCAGAGAACACAAAGAAAGCGTGTCTTGAGATACTGAAATACCACTGTACTCAGAGACGGGAAGTTTGAAAGTAGCCAATCTAAGAGCGTTATTTATTTATCCTTGCTGCTGCAGGGCCACTGCCCTGTGACACATTTCCCCTGCGGAGCATCTCAAGTGTGTTTTTAGTTTTGTTCTTCTTAAAGCCCTATCTTATTACAGTAAATTAAATGAATTTCTTACTGTATTCACCTGCTTATACCAAAGAAAACGACAGCGCATACCAAAGACAATGCATGTGCATGAATTTCAGTACAGTCTATAAAGGGATAATATTACATTCTAGCACTGCAGGAGTTCAGTGTAAACTGTACAGTACGAATACGGGTTTACCGTTACGTTTTCTTTAAGGGTAATGAGTTTAAAATGAAATTAAACTTTTAGGCATTTTTGCCACATCACAACATCACCGTTTTTCACAATATGTGGGTGTTCTTGGAACGTAACCGCCGCGAAAATATGTATATAATTTTTTTTTCCCCCATTTTAAACTGTAAAGGTAAACCCGTATTCATATTGTATAGTTTACTCTGAACTCCTCCCTCAATGTTACCCCTGTATAGACTGCACTGTAATTAATGTTCTGTTTTCTTTGGTATAAGCAGGGTAAATACAGTAATAAATGAATTTAATTTACAGTATTTACAGGCTCTAAGAAGAACAAAAGGAAAAACACGAGAACACTCCAGATGCTCCACGGGGGAAATTCTGGACTGCAGCGTCACAGGGCAGCAGCCAATCAGCAGCAAAGAGAAATAAATAACGTTCTCGGATTGGCTACTTTCAAACCTCCCGCCTCTGAGTACAGCTGAAAAAAATTAATTTAATATATGCGATTGAACAAGAAAAGTACCTACAGTAGTCTTTTTACATGACTGTAGATTGTATTGTGACATTTGTATGATGCACATCATATTGTGTCTATGGTTCATTTACATCAATGAGGTGTAAAATGAAGTTTCCATTTCAAGGGTAGCTGTTCAGCTGCTGTGGTACTATGTTGGAAGAAAGTATCCAAGCCAAGCCAATATCCATTAAACTGGTACTTTGTTACTGGGGTAACAGTGAAATTGGGGTCATAAAACAATCAAGGTTTTTTTTAAACCACTCTGACCTCCTCTAATCTTTATTTTGCAGCTGTGGGAATGAGAGCGCAGCAGCACCAGACTCTAAGCCCTGGTCCACCCAGCCAGAGGGTACAACCTCTAGGGCCTGCAGAGGGAGATAAGGTCTTTACAGAAAGAGAGAAAAGGCCAACAATGTACCTTACAGTACAAACGTCAATCAAATAATCAATTTATCACAGCAATCATGACAGGAGGATGAGTTCTAAAAGTTCCATAATGTACTTTAGCTCGAAATAAATTTGAAGACTCTTTTCTGACGGTCAAGACTGCACAGTACATATCAGAAAGTGCTCAGTGTGGCAATTTCTCAGTTCATGCCATAACCTCTCAGTATAAGCTTTCACTCTTGGTCTAAGCTTTCACCAACGTTCAAAGAGAAACGAAAAGTCCATATCAAACAGGATGTCCCCACTCTGGAGGGAGGAAGCTCTCATCTTCATGCTCTCATACTACAGTCAGGTCAAAGGGTCAGAATGATCAGAGTTACAGCCAGAGGCTGGTCCTCTCAGATTAGGTATCGGGCAAACGTTTACCTTCGTGTTGCAAGTCATCAGTAACTCCAGGAGAAAAGGACAGTGCGTGAGGTTAGTAGGCAGTATTACAAGCATCTGAAAAAAGCAAAATGAGAAAGTACTGAAACTTTGTGCTGAACATGCTGTGACGTCGTATTGTGTATGTATGCGTTCACAAAACAAAGAAACTAACCATTAATCTTCTTAACAGGTAAATGGAGCAGCTAGAAGCATAATTAAAATTCCAAGCATTTCTTTTTATGATGAAAGGTGTTGTGACTCTTTAGAGTTCATTCCCACCCGAAAGAATTTACTCAACACACTACATCCCCTGGCAGTGCCCTTTCACTGAGCTCATTAAAGGCAAAGTTCAGAGGCAGCCCAGGGCCAAGGGCACTACATCACTGTCCACTGTGACTAATGGATTCATTAAAACGCATCACCACTTTCTCCCACCAAACCTGAAAGAGGACCTGCTGGGCTAAGATATTCTTTTGGCAATAATAAAAGCACAAGATTGACATTTTCGACCCCCGATTTCAGTCTTATTAAAAAAAAAAAAAAACTTCATTTTTAGGCAATTAAGCCATCTTTTGTGCCTTCAAATGCTTCAGTTGTCTAACATGAACATGCATTCTGCAGCTTCCTTCAGCATTTCAGACAGTCTGATGGGGAACATTCTAAAACAGTGGCTTTAAAACATTATCCTACACCACTTCTAAAAGTGAGGTCTACAGAGACCAAATCATACCAGCACACATCTAGCCGTAATTACAACACCAGTTTTTCACAAGTGCTAACATGTGCGACAGTCAGGAAGACAGGACTATTCTGTAAAAGATTCTGTTCCCCATCCATCAGAATCGGTGACAATAGCCATGGCATCGCTTTCATTAACCTCCCCAGTGATGGACGTGATGGAAGCCCCCCATCTCACTGCTCATCAGCTGCAGAAATAGTGAATAATAATGTGACTGCACTCACACACTAGAACAGCCAGGAGAACCCAAACCACAATGAGGAGATTAGCATTCAGAACTGTCTTTGAAAAGGCTGTGCGTGCTTAGATAAGGTTTTTTTGAACACTTCCGTGCTGAAGTACTTCAAGCTTCTCAATCATGAAATATGTATTGGATTCAACTAGAAGGCAGTTTCGCAAACAAAGTAAATATTCTGGCAAAATACAGCCAGCAAAGAAGGAGTAAGTTGTGTTTTTACTAGAAATTAAAAAATCATTAGTGTCAATTTTACCGGATTTTAGATGATTTTTGCACACTGCTTCATCCTACTTGCAAAACTGTCCTATAAGGACTCGTTTCACTAGTCTGATTCTAAAGAAAAGAAAGGAGCAATTTTCAGTTCACTCAGACCATAAATGATGACATTCCAAACCCTCCCCCACTGTAATGCTTAATTTAAAAAAGCAGAGCCATTAAATTAGATTTTTACCCCCTCGCAATCTAATTACCATAAACTGCATACATTATTTCCTATTCAAAAGCTATTCTCATAAACTACAACAGTGTCTGGTATTTAATAATCTAGAGCAAGGGTCCCCACTCCTGGTCCTTGAGTCAATCACCCAGGAGAATTTAGCTCCAACTCTAATCTAAGGGTGTGCTCAGGCAAGAGACCGGCCTCAATTCGCTTCAAAGCAAACTTGGTTTGCAGCTTGTTTGAGACAAGTATGAGATAACACAGACCGTAGATATCTAAGCAGATGCAACACAGAATTTACTTTTGTTTCCTCTCTGCATTACTGATGTGCTAATTTTTTACAATGTTTGACACATATATGCTCATCCTTAATAGAAAGATTTTGTTGTAAATCAAGGCTGGCGCAGGTTTAAAGCCATTATCAGATATTCTTATATGCATTTAACTGCCCACATCAATTATATTTCGTATTACTGCGCAAAGTTTCCTCCATATTTAAAAAGCAATAAGCCTCTCGACTTACAGAGATTTTATTTTTCTTTGTATTGTGCAAAACAATAGTAACTCACAGTCTCTCATGGGTTATGGCTGTTTAATATCACAAACAGATAAAACAAGACATAAACCAATAAGTCAAGGTGCATACATTTTCCGAGTTTGGTTATTGACACCAATGTATGTAAAAAAATCTGCTCAATCGGTTGGCTTCTCACCCAATTAGCTCTTGTTTACATGGTTTGGTTTCATGTTAAATATGTCAGTGTAAACTCAATCAGAACTCAAATGCAGCAATTTAACATGTTCTGCTTTGGTCCAGACAAAGAGAACCAAACTACAAACAATAAACAAACTATAAACACAAACTAGCACATCTGATCCAGGCTTTGGGGGATTTGAATATAGAAGCAAACATTTTGGATCTAATCTGCCCAAGGTGGTAAATCTCTAGGACCAGGATTGGGCACCTCCAACTGAGGGCATCAATTCCTCTTCAAGTTTCTTATTCACTCCTCTGATGGCTGTCTTATCATGTTTAACTGAAATGAATGACTTACCTGAAAACCATTCTTGCTTCAAAGGTAGAAGTAGTTAGCCAGGTTCTAGATAAATATTTTAAAAAAGGAGTACTGATGTTCAGGAATATATAGAAAAACCCACAAGCACAAACTTGATATATGCCTTTATTCATGCTAATATTAGATATCTACCTCAACATCAATCATTTTGGCATGTTAACATCCAACCAATCATCTTCCCCTTAGGAGGTACTACAGTGGGGTGTTAATATATGAGCTTTTGCCACCTGCCTTTTTGTTGGTTAAAAGTAATGCATTGGCCAGATTCATGTGCATAAAGTTTATCTTTGCTCAATGTTTTCAATGAATGTGTGTTGCCAGATTCCACATGCCAGTCCTATTATGTGAGGCTTGCCAACTGCTTGCCAATGTAACTGCAGTGCTAGTAGAACTAGATTAGTAGCATTAGATTTTCCAGACTCTCAAGCATTTTTTAAGCTAATATGGAAAAAAACAATAGTATATAAAACTTATATAATTACTTTCTAAATGCAAAAACTCTAGAATACTTTATTGGACAGTACTTACAATTTCAATATCAGTACCAATTATGTAAAAGAAAAAGAGGAATCATGCCATTTATTTCTATTGCAGTTTGCTTAGTACTTTCAGAGCATGTGTACATGCAGCTTGAAAATGTATTTTAAAAGCTAGCTATTGCAGCCACCCTCTCATCTAAGGCCAAGCAACAAAGAAATCTTTCTGTACCCTTTTCAGGGCAAACTAACAGGTCTAATGAATACTAATGACGGATTTTAATTTTTTGGCATGCAGAGTGCATGTCGTGATATAAAATGGCAAAGAAAGCTCATATTATCATGCTATTTGGCCAAGTCCAATCAGATTAAAATTGATTTAGAAGCTGAAAATATTAATATATTATGCTGCTGTTGCTAAGGACTTCTGTGGTACATTTGGAAAAATGATCCCAGTCCTCCACGGCAGCCTTGCAAATGATCATTTATTTTGACTCAGAGGTGTGCTAGTTTGCAGATGTTGAAATGAGGAGAAGCACATGGTGAAGCAATGAGGCAATGAGGTGGAAGCTTTCCCATCCTCAAAAACACAGCAAAGCAGTGCTCCGTTACATAGTGGTGATAGGACAGAAAAAAGCAGACAGAACTGAGAAAACTCAAAGGGAGTTGAGGTCACAGAGCCAAAGACAAAAGACATAACTGTGAAAAGGGCTTAAAGAGCCACTGAGGAGTAGAGACAGGATACAAGCAGAAGCAGTACATGACAACATCTGGCCATGGCCCCAAAGACTGAATAAATACAATACTATGTTAGCTAAGCTGGGAGGGTAGGAGAGATTTATTAGTAGGGAAAAAAAAAAAAAAAAAGAGATTGCAGATGGATGAAATGAGAAAGTTCAAAACAGTCTGTTCGGTCTGTTCTTTAGCACCAGTTTAGTTGTTTATGTCAAAAGGTTTAGCACCATACTGCCAGTTAGACAAACATTTTCCTGTGAATAAAGACTGAGACATTTATGCAGCTATGTCCATGTTTTGTGCTCTATTTGAAAAATAAAAAAATACATTCTGATGTCCTGCTTAACCGGATGTAGTCTCCTCATCATCTGCATTTAGGATGATGTGGAACTCACATAAACTCACATCTACAGATCATTAGAGAATGCAGCTCACAGAGTCTGCAAAATGATTACACGGACATATTCCTTAACTTTGTCACAAGCTAATATGTCTTCCAGGCAGAACAGATTTCTTACATTGACACCAATTTGCTCACCACAGCACAGCATTTGATTAAAACCAAGTTCTTTTTAATATAAGGCATCCTTGAAAATTACAAACCCATTAATCACTACTACACCACTACAACAAACAAAGATTTGCTATTTCCTCTAAAAGAGCATGTGTATAAGTTTACCATAGTCAGTGTTGAGTCAGCCTGATCCATCTTTCTGCCCCATTACGTTCTGTCTTTAGAGAACAACAAATAGTAAAAAGTCAGCACTCACCATCAGTACCTCTCTACACTCACATTCACACTAATTCACACTTTGAACACTGGGGGAGGTTGCTCACTGTAGCGGGAAATGTTGTGACAGACACACAAATACATAAATGAGTGTTTTCCTGCACTGGACAAAAGCATTTTTACATATAGAGGAAATGTCCTATTAAGAACAATGTCCATTTACTGTAAAGATAAATCATATTTGGTTAACTTAACATGTTTAACTTTCACAGGATGATGATATATAAACCACAAACTTGATAATAAATTGGAACAACAGTCAATTTTTATTTGAAAACACAAAAAAAAAAAACAAAAAAAAAAAAAACTTAAAGGGCATCCTGCTCCAATAGATTCTTATATGGGATTGTAAGCCCCACAACATGTTTGGGGCACTATGCTTTTGCATGATGTCCCCCCAGATCTAATTTCACACTTTCAAATGTACTGCTCTGTCCACAAGTTATCATGGATTAAAGCCAAAGTACATTTGTTGAGTTAGAATTTGGCCCCATCATCAGATTAGGAGAAACAATAAGGCGGAGGGTGAAATATGACCCTGGGAGGTTTCGCCCCAAGTTACCCGAATCACTGACATGAATCATGTAGTGTTGGATGAAAACTCACATAAGAAATGACATAAGGCAAGTAAAGACTGGCCAAAGTTCAGCAGCTTGATTGTTGTGGTTTCAATGATCCATTCCAACGGAACACAAACTTTGCAAATGCAAAGTTACATCACTGCTATGACTCACGCTCTTTATGAGTCCTGGAAAACTACAGGTGGTTCCATGTGCATAGTCACCATGTTTAAGAACAGCTTAAACATTTTAAAAAACGCTCATCATGCTTCCACTGGGGATATAAATGCTTACAGCTCAAGTTAATAGGAGTGCAACAACAACTGAAAGACAAAAATCTTGCAATGCCAACTATGTTTCTGCTGGATTCATTCTGACTTCTCCAAAATATCTGGAGATGTAGAGTGAATCGGTGGTGTGCACATTAAATAGGTGGACACATCACAGGAGGGGGATTAGCTGTTATGACAGTAATGGTGGTGATGTGGCTCTGGAGTTTCTCCCGATACCGCAGTATAGCAGTGATGCTGTTATTATTGCAGCCATTACCACACTCCTGTCTCACAGATCTACTGTAAGTAGATTACAAAGCAACAAAGGATCAGTTTCGTTCATTTTGAAATATAAAATGAATATGAATTGAATCATGGGATGAGTGCATCATTACACCCCTTCCTTTCTCTTCAGTAGACCTGCGCCAGTACATCAAAGCAAAGATGGTTTATTCTGTGGCGGGTTCAATTTAACATGGATTAAGCAGTCGCGGGGGCTGTAATCTACTGGCATTTATCATAATTCCACATAGACAGATGCTAGAGAAGCTACAGATTTACTTATGCTGATGGTGCTTTTAATTACTGATGGCTTGATCGGAGCTCCTGCTTAAAACAATATGTGTGAGGACTGAAACAAACTGTAAGGTGAGAGCTGCAAATGATTAGTGTTAACTAGTCTCCCCATTGTATCTGACCATAACTGAATGAGAGAATTTCGCATTTTTATTTTTGACCTAGATTTTTTTGTGCACATTATACTACTCTACTCTATGTTAAGGTGCCATCTCTAAATCACATGTGACAATGTTAACAGGTCAATGATAACAGGTTTTGATATGATACTCAACTTACAGTTCATGATACATCATTATGTAAGACAACTTCAATGCTACTGCCAAAAGTCTGACTCTGTGAGTGTAAACTTAAGACCTTAAAATACACTGAGAGGCACAACTAGGGACCCTCTTTACATCATATCCACAAAACTTAACTGACTGCAGAGTATTGATATGCTCATGCTAAGGAGTGGAAAACAGGACAAAAATATAAAGACTAACTATGCAAGAAAGAGATTTTTAGATCTCCAGCTATTCAAATGCAAAGTAACAAAGTCTATACCCTTCAGTGTATAAACAGGCCTTTGAATAGCCATGTTAGGAACCCTGTTCTCCCACTGCACAGGTTATCATTGAGGGAACAAACATTAGAGACATACACGGAATGACAATATATAGAGTTCTCCATAGAATATATAGAGAAGTCACTGTGTGCTTCTGCCTTGGTTTACATGTATCGTTCTCCTTTGTTTTCACTGTTTGCTCAATAAAAATCTTTCTTTATTATGTGTTGATAAATATGAGTATAATTATGAATAAAGGAGAAGAACAAGAAGAATAACTTATAAAAAACCTTTAGCACCTAAAAAACTTGTATTGGAATACAGAAATAAAATAAATTACATTCATTTAAATTTCATCCATTTTGCTCGTCACACAGAACACTGCTTTTACCAAAACATATTTAAAAAGTGGCATCGGAAAGATGGAAAATGGGTATTCGTACACATCTACTATTAAATGATGAAACTAAAAAAAACAAAATAAAATCATGCACCACCGTTTACAAGCTGTAAACAGTAAATACTCACAAGCAACATTGTTTAGCATACACTACAGTCCATTTGTTCGATTTTAATAGCCCATGAATTGCAAGCAGCCTCCTTTTAATCAGAAGTGATTGTGCTATGCTGATGGACAATAACTCTTCGGCACAGTTTCATTAAAAATTAAGGGCCAACTCTAAATTTCTTACCCTTTCAGCACAGCAGTGGGTGTTACAATAACTCAGGAAACATTTGTTCCATCATCAAGGCTTTTAAGTTTGCAGGACTAGAGTTGGACACACCTGCAGTAGAGAATCGTCCTCAAATATTGCAACCATTCCAGTATGAGAGCAACTGATGCATGCAAAGTGTAGTTTGTGGTCATTTCGTTGACACACTATGCCAGAAAAGTAGGTCCAGCAGTTTTCATCACTGAGCTACCTGAGACTAGAAGAGATGGAACACAGAGACCTTGAGCTCAGTAGGAGAACAAAGGAACACAGGATGTTTTTCAGTTTGACACTCATACGGCAGACAGCCAAGAGGTAGTCTCAAGTGTAGCCCTAATGTGATCGACACTAAAACAGAGCACACACACACAGACTTCTTTATTTATCTGTAACATAACAGAAAAACATATCTACATGTTTGTCTAGTCACTACAGCTGCAGTCACAGAAGTTGAGACCTTGCCTTTGGCCATTAGCCTATTTCCCAAAACACTTCCCACACTAAAATCTGGGACTTCACACATAGCTGTACTAAAACTAAGACTGTTTGTATGAAAGTCTGCATCAATAAGAGCACAAGTTTATGCATGCAGCATTCTTCACGCTCTTCTGACCTACCTCTTTCAGTACAACAGCTGTAGCACAGACAAATTACCTCAAACCCTCAGGCTTGAGCCTGTGAGCAGAAGAGCTCCAGGCAGAATTATAATGCTGGAGTAACACATTGATATAGTAACGCAGCCTTAGAAACATGTTCATTTACAGATGTTAGTTTCACTCACATAACAGAGGTCAGAATGAAACCATTTTAATACTAGTAGAAACCTAATGACACTTTTTTTGTTGTTGTATTTTACTTGTTTGTTGTATTTTCTTTAGTTGAGTTCCTCTGTTACATATATTTGTGTCTTAAATATTTCTTTATTGACAACTTATTCACAAAGCTATCATAAGGATTGATGTCCTTTTTATGGTATGAGTGTATGGTCACTTAATTAAGAGCACTGTCTGGCGAATGCTTAAAGCGTTATCCATAACTGCAATAAAGTGAATTCATGACGTTGAAACTTCTATCAGACTACAAGGTGCTGAATGATATTTTCCCCTATCAATCACTATAACTTCATTACACTTGATTACTCCTTCTTTAAAAATCCTCATTTAATAATTGTTTTTCAGTGAATTGCTGATTAGCTTGTAATTACAAATAATAATCATGGTACCTGCACGTCCTTTTTTTTAATTAGTTTGTTTTTATCTAAATTTATCCCCAATTTTCATCATAGTCTGTCCCACCCACAAGCTAGGCCTTTAGTTATCTGTGTTCAGCTGTATGAAAATTCTCCTTAAAAATAATAATAATAACAATAATAATAATAATAATAATAAATTTTATTTGAGGGCGCCTTTTAAAAACCCAAGGTCACCTTGAGGGAGAGCTGTTAGCATTTAAGACCCTTTTAGCTCGCAGTGCTCATATGAGTGTTCAGATATGCTGTTTATCAGATTAAAAAGGTAAATATTTTAACATTGTTTGTCAGTCTGCCATTATTTTAGCTGGTTTACTTAATACATAGCCAAGTTCGCATTCCACTGTGAATTAAAATAACATTAGGAGGCAAACAAAAGTCTCACAAGTGTTATATCAATTTATCGGAACATTTCATTTTTAGATGTGAAAACTACCAAGAAATGTATTTTGCTATTTATTTTTGAGCAAATCATTGTTTATCCCTTACTTCAGTCTTGCAAAGAAGTGGGCAACTTCATAATACCAGGTCGAAGTGAAGAACCTCATGGGTATGATTTGGCCATTTAAACAGGCTGGTAAGCACATTATTAGGCCCTACTCATGGTTTATGAGATTTTGCTTAAAACACCAATAATTTTCTACCTCTAAAAATGTCAGGAACCATCAATTGTGCTCTAGAAAACAATGGTGACCCAATTCAACAAAATATGCTGTAGATTACATAATTACCAATATAATCATAAGTGACAGTTCCACTCAGTGCTACTTTTGCAAAACTTCACTTCAGTGTCAACATTCTGCTCTGAATGAGAGTTCCATTCAAGTTCAAAGGAGGAGTTCTAGGCTCAGCACAGCAAAGAAAAAGAAGACTGGTTCCATCAGCACTGAAAATCAAGTGCCAGGAATGTGAATTCAAAAAACACTACAAAATAAAACCATGAAACAAAAATAAAACCATAAATGAGGAATCAAAAGACTGAACAGGGTCATAGTTGGCACAGTCACATATTTTATGTTCTTACTTTCATATCAATGTATTTGAAAGACCAGTGAACCAGTGAAGTTTTTATTAGGGAAGATTCCCACCTTCCACCCAAACTCACTGTTTTACTGAACAACCAAAATAACAATAATCACAATACATTTTATACAGTACTTTTGGAGTCATGCACGTAACAAAAATCCATACAAATACTAAGCAACCACCAAAGGCATTTCAAACAAGCTTTGATGATGGTTCTCATTAAAGAGGTTGGGATCTTGTCTGAGAAAATGACATTTTAGGCTAATAACAAAAACATTGATAAATTTGGTCGGTTCAAAAATCCTAGCTTACTGAAGACTTTGGATTCTTCAGCAGACATCATGATGAGAGCCTAGAGGCTACCAGAGCTCAGAACAGAACACGTGAATGTCTCCAATCAAACAGAAAAACAGAAGGACAGTAAGAAACAGCAGAACCCACTCCCCCACCACTAACTTGTGTGACTAACTGCAGGAAGCAGAGAGAGAAGCATGAAACTGATGTCTCAAATGGGCCAGCAGCTTCTATTACCCCACTTATTCTCTCTGTAAGCCAACACTCTCATCTGGGTAAATACACACATGAACACACTTTTCCAAGCCTGAATACAATGATAGATCTGTCCAAGAATTCTAATATTTAGCTAAAGTTGCGCCATTTAGACAAATGGTCACCAACAGAAATTCTCATCAGAAATGGTCAGGATGTTCAAAACAGAAAATGATTTGTCAGAGAACTCATTTACAAATTTCAACGTTCTGCTTCATGGACCCTTCTACACTTCCACATCTGACACAGCAGAAGTCATCACAAAACTAGAAAAAAAACATTACAGCAGTGGTGGCATTTATGAACGAGGATGTAGAGGAGTTTTACATCTTTTTGAAAGTATTTACCTCATTTTTCCAAGAAAGACATTGTTCATTTGACGGAGCAGTCATTTTCAGAAAAGAGCATGCTTGAAATGAGCCTCATTAAACGTAGGCCATTGATGACTTAAAAAGCTGTCTGCAAATGAAAGAATATAAATAAAATAAAATCTAGTGATGTCTTAGTTAGCAAGTCACAATAAAAAAAAAATGATAATGATAAAACTGTCATATTGCCCAGATTTTTTTTTTTTACTTTATTTTACTTTAACTACTTTGTAATTTGACTACAACACAGTATTGTATAAAACAACACTGACACCGGACAGGGGAAAATGAACAAATATAAAGCTAGAATCATGTAACGTTACCAAAAAAAAAACCACAAAGTGTATCTGACTATGTAAACTTTATTCCGCTCTTGCACAACACTGAGTGCAATATAATAAACATCACAGCTACACAACTGACCTAATTGAGCAACTTCTCCTGAGATTCTTATCTGTGTGGTCATGGGAGTAATTCCACGACGAAGGCTTGTAGCCTTTTTCCAAGTTCACTCCTTACTGAAAAAAATGAAAACTGCGCCATCAAAAGAACAAAAATCAAGTAAATTTCTTAATGTGAATGTAAAACAGGTCTTCTACATTTTCCTCTATCAATGTCACTGTTACTGTAATGGTTTCTTTTTGTTGGCAACTGTTGCTGGGTCAAATCCAAAATGGTCTATTGCAAAAGAAAATATCAACAACAGTTAACAAACAACATATTGTACAGCACTACAAACAGCCCGTTTCTGATCATCGTATTATAAAGCTGCTTTGCACACTACAATGCTTTGTACACTAGAGCGTGATTAATGTCTCATAAGAATCAAGAGAGCAATTCCAGAGTCCATTCAGAACTCAATCACTACAAAATGTACATTCACAGTCTGATGAGCCTGGAAGTAATTCCATGATGATGTTATTGTAATAACCAAACGCTTTCTGCTCTCCTGTTTTATTTATGGCCCTATGGGGACATTTGCTCATCCTCAATCAATGCTTCCTCACAGTTATGAGCTGTTTAACCACTGTGGCTCCAGACTGAACTGAATGAAATCAGTCACTCCCAGCAGTAAAAGCCCAGTTAAATATTTAACTTTTCCTGTATGTCATAGAAGTGATGGTGTTAATAAATAATCAAAAGCTTCTTAATGAACAGAACAGTAGCAAGGAAGTTAACAGTCTCACAAGGGCATGCGAACTCTGAACACTATTACCTGAAGGGTGTAAAAGCAGGTTAAGAATGAATTAGTGATATACAAAACAGGAGCAAGACCATTTTTAAAGTAGAAAGATGGGCATCTCAGATTCTAGCTGTACTGATCAATTTAACAAATAAACTACACCACAACAGCTGACTTGCCATAAGGGAAGTAGCTTCCAGTTGTAACAACCATATGCTGTAATGCTTTTATTTTTACATAACTAATCCCTCTTCAGCTGACTGGTCTCTCAAAACATGTATGCTACAGAAAATCAGAAAAGATGAAAAGCTGATTTGTTATACAAGCTGCTGTTCAGAGATGTTGGCCAGAAAATAATTATTATATTATGATTAGATAACTACACAGGGTCAGGTCCCGATCAGACAAAGCTGCGTGTCCATCATTCAGCTTCACAAGCAAAAATTAAATGTATTAAAGTGATCAGTCTGCTCCCCCAATTCAGTCACAAATAAAAGTTATAGTGTGAAGCTGCATTAACAATTAGCTCCAAAACAAATTTCTTGTCAACAGTTTGTTGACAGGGTGTTCGATATGGACAGAATACTTTTAATTATGCTGCTAAATATTTTGTCTGCAGGGCACCTTAGAAACACCTTAAAAAATAAGGTGACATGGTTAAGACTGAATAATCTGAGACAGAAATAAATGTGACAAACAAAAATGATCAATATTGTCATATAGCTAATTATCCATTGTGACCTTCTCCATAATTATAATTACACAGAGTGAATTATGAATATCCAATCCGTGCTCTCCAGAATTCTCGTTATTTTTCAACCCATTTGGTTTTAAGCAACTAATGGCCAGTTTGGGTCAAGCAACTGCAACATGACGAAACATTCAAGCTGAGGTAACACACCTTCTCTGACAGCTGCTACAAACAGTCACCCAGCTGAACAGAGCTCCAACCTGGTAAACACACTTCACTGCTGTCACTGCCTTTATGATTTCCTCTGCAGACACATGATCTGAACAGCCACAGACACGAGGAAAGTGTGCACTGCGGTGCATACACACCCTTCCAGCTTTCACCTCAAACCCATAATACCCAGACTACCATCAACCTTACAATCCACTATACAATAAGTCCAATTAATCATGTTTGGGAAACGGCAGCTCAGCAGACAGGCCAGTACAACCTAACTGAACCTGCAGCCACGGTCCCAAAACCCTCAAAAAAGTTAAACCAAAAGTATGTTCCGCATAATAAGGGGAACATACTGATATCATCTTCAGGACAGGCCATCAATGAGAAGTGCACCAAGGCTGAAATGAATACTTACACAATATAGGCTAACTTGTCAATGACACATTATCAAAGTCAAGAAACATAAGCCTGTGCAAATTAAACTAGCTGTGAATCTGCATCACATCTTAGCGCCAAAACAAATTTCTTGTTAACAAATTGTTGACAGGGTGTTCGATATGGACAGAAAACTTGTGATTATGCTGGTAAATATTTTGCTTGCAGTATGCACACATTAAAAGATAAAAAAAATAAGGTGAGATTGTTAGAAATAGTGATACTATGCTACCTAAATTATTCCAGTAATAATCATTGTCATTTTGGTAAATTGCCTATTGCAACCACTCATAATTGTAAGTTCAGAGAGTGAATAATGAATTTTCTGTCAGTGTTGTCTAGAATTCTGGTCATGTTTCCAACACATTTCGTTTTAAGCAACTAAAGGACATTTCAGTCAAGCTACTGCAATATGATGAATACTGACTCACAATACAAGCTAACTTGTCAAAGACACATTATCAACGTCAAGAAACATAAGCCCAAGGTCATACACACTATCAAAAACACAGTAAAAAAACAGGGCTTCAAGAATATTTTTGCACGAGGAGCAGTTTTCTGGCTGTTCCTCAAAGAGATCAGTGCTGGTCCTTTCCCGACGCCTAACCGGAGGCAGGTGCAATCCACAGATGTCTGTTTATTTGCTCACGTCTAAGATGTGGGCTTCTCCAATAGCCACATGACCAGTTTTGATCATTGACTGTCTGAGCATCGATTTGTGCAATCCTGGTAAAAACTGAAGTTAATACACTGAAAAAAACGCATGAAAGAGAAAGACAACACTTGTCTTTTTCTAACACAGGTGGCTCAGCGTGTTTGTGAAGGGATGAGGCAGATTTCATGCAGCTTATTCTGCAGGATACCTGCACCAGCATGCAGTGCCATTGGGCTGTCTACAAAGCGATGTTGCACGACGCACAAGAAACACAACATAAACATGATTTTCTCCAGTGCATGATGCCACTCACCCCATCTTTTCCTTCAGCTCCAGTGGGCTGGTGCTCGGTGCTGCAGAGTTTCCTCTTGTTTTTGTTCTCTGTCCTCTTCATTTTTGTAGCCGGTTGATGATAGATGGATCAGATGAGAATGGATCTGGCTTGGATAGACAATCTTCTAGCCTGACAGGGTACGACGCAGGGCTGCATTCACCCATTCAGAATCCATGAAGAGATGTTGAGCTTCTCCTGGCTTTGAGAACAAAAGCAGGAGAGGAACTGGGGCTGGGGGAAGATGGCTTTTCAGTGTGTGATTCTCCAATGTCAGCCTGACTCGAAGGCTGGACATGTCATGCCTAATAGAGACTGTAAACTAACCATGCAGCTGAACAAGTCCCTGCGCACTTTAGACTAACCAGTCAAGCCTTTCTTGTTTACTATTTCAGTAACATCTACCCGTGCTGCTACTAACCAAGCTAACGTTAGCTGACTTGGCTAGGAGAGGTTTAACCAGGGTTAGTTCTTCCAAAACTAAGGAAGTTAGCCAAGTTTGGTACAATGTTAAAGTAAAACTTCAGACGATTAATAAACCATGCTTTCTTTGCTTGTTTGTAGCAGTATTTTCCTAAAAACAAAAGCCGGTTCACTGTAAACAGCAGAGACCCACTTAATGCAACCTGGTTACTGTGGTTACAAGAAAGCTAACTGGCTAATAGGACCCTCACCCCTACTCAGAAAACCAGACAACTTAATGTCGCTGCTTTTCCAGCAGAACTAAACCTTCACAGACGTTTAATTCAGCGAAGAAGTGTTCTTATCAAGTTACTCGTGTTTCAGACCATGTACTTAGCTGTCTGCCTCGAGTGGCATCGCATCGTAGCTCACCCCAAACGGATGAAACCAAACAAACTACTCGTTGTCACTCATGCCCGAGGTGTTTGATATCTCAAGAGCTTCCAGAAGTTGCCGTCAGACATGGCTTAAGTTCAGGTCGGTGTGTCTGTATCAAGAGAGAGCCAGATGAAGAGACGAGAGGCTGCTCGGACTGACTCCCTCCAAAGCTGCGTTGCCTCTCGCTGCCCGTCACGGAGGAATTTACCCGCTTCCTGAACCTCCTCTGGTCAAAGCCGAGACAAGCTGGTCTCAGATCAGAACGCAGGAACAGGGCCCCGTAGAGCACCCTGGTCATAAACGCAGGACAGCTGATCCAGGAACAGTTCCCCCACAAAGTTAAGCACAAAGTAAATGACGTCGCGTGGTTTTTGAGTGCGTCTTTGCTGCCACCTGCAGTGCAAAGTCTTTTTTCTTCATTCCCTTTGATTTTTTTTTTCTTTTTAGACATATTTAAAACATTGTCGTTCACAAATTAACAATTTAATAATTAATAATAGTATATTATATAGTATATACCGCGATATACTATAAAGTTTTGAGGTGTCTGTTTCTATTCCAGTGGAACGTATATATGTTTACTTTTATCATTGCAGCTTTTTGTTATCGCATTTTTACATTATTTATTTAGTTACGATTGTGACTGGTGGTTAGGGAGTTGCGCCTTTGCTCAGAGGGTTATGAGTTTGAATCTCAGGCCTGCTAGTGGCACCACTGAAGTACCCTTGAGCAAGATACTGTCCCCACACATAGCTTCCCGGGTGCACCTCGTTGGTGGTAGCCCACTGCTTCATTTGGTGAATGGGTTAAATGCAGAAAAAAGAATTTCAGGCTGTGGTGCATTCACATACACCACCACTCACACTTTTGTGTACTATAACTATCAACTAAGGGCCCATATTTTAATACTGAGCTGTTTATTAAATCAGTTTTCATTGTTTTCACACAAACACATTCCTAAACTGAACTGTATCTGTCTCCTAAACACAAACACATACACACTGAACTGCTCCGCCATGAACAAAACTTTCAGCCCAACTGCCACTCCCACAATGACTCGTTTTAAATTAGCATCATTTATTACATACTGTACATTTTATATCTTGTTAGTTATTGATGGCTATTTTTGCATCCATTGCTATCTACCTCAGTCCTTGCATTTTTGCACTTACTGACTCTTAATAGCGCTAGAACACAGTATCTGACATAAGTGTATTTATTCACTTGTCTAGTGTTGTTACTGCTTTTTGTTGACTGTGTATATTGTCTTGCACTCTTTTTGCTCTCTGAATAGTCTTGTGTTTCTTGTGCTTTATGTTGCATCATAGTCCTAATTGAACATTTTTGTTTCACTCTGTGCTTTGTAAATGATTACAATAACAGTAAATCCCTGACCATGCATGTGGAGTATTTCTCATTCTGTAAAACAAGACCCTGCTTCTATGATCATCTTTTTTTGCATGTTGTATTAGATCACCTTTAACTATTTCGTTTCAAAATATTATAATATTGTCTAAGATGTCACCCAGCAACTTTCATGACAGATGTGTTGCACATAATAAAAGCCTTTCCTTTTCCCCTATTTGCGCTGCTGTTTGAGTACTAAACACAAATGAACCCTTTTCACTTCAACACCTATTTACTGCAGCATCACAACCAAACGCTCAGCATGTGCCAATAAACATCTTTATTGATTTTACATACGTACGACATTTCAGATCACATTTTTTAAAACCATTAGTCTGTGAGAAATCTTTTCTCTGGATAAAATTCTTTTATAAGCAAAGTGCCCAACAAAGAGAGAAAAGCGACTGTAGTGAGGATCGTCCTCAGTGCTTTGAACCAGCTGGGGTATGTGGGCAGAAGGGCCAGGTCGTAATGGAGTGATACACCAAGGCCAATGATCACAATCATGCTCGACTGTGTAATGTTGTGGCTACAAAGCAGAGCTAGCCAAGCTACCAGGGAGGGAACTACACTGTTGGCTAAGTTCAGCCAGTCAGGCTTTGCAGGGCTGGCTTCTGGCAAAGCAAAGCCCCAACGAGCTCCACCAAGGAAAGAAACAATCGAGGCTCCATACACAACCTGAGCAAAAGCCACCTCAGGAAGGTAAGACTCAGTGATGGCCATAAGTAAAGGAGCGGAAACAAATGGTATAAGGCCAGAAAATCCCAGATAGAGTGCTGGTTTAGGGGCTTTCTTCAGCTCCCTCATATCATATCGAACCAAGTCCAGCTCTCGTGGAGGAGGGTCCTCTGGCTGTCGTTTCTTCAACCTCAGTGAAGAACTGTGAAATGGCTGTGCTCTGGTAGGGGATCCCATAGCATATCTAGAAGGGAGCTGCCCGCACCTATCCGTCGTGAGGAAAACAGAAGAGCGGATCTGGTGGCTTGAGTAGACAAACTTTCTGGACACGTGCTGAAGACTCATCCATCTCCGACACTGTGTATAAAGAACAAATATTAGTTTTAAAAAAAAGGTTCCTCCTACTTACTGAATTTACAGAAAAATTTAAAACAGTAAATATCATAAAGACAAGTAGATTTACATGACACACTTTCTGCCAACACTGGCAACATGTGCAGCACTGCAGAAAATATGGGTGCATCTAATCAAGACAGATTTCACACAGGTCTGCACACCTTGACTAATATTCAAACTCCCATATCCTGGAAATACTTTGTGATTAAAACATAGAGAACATTTGCATAAATTAATCTGAATCTATGCAGTTATGCATCACATGAAACATTCAGATGTTGGTGGGAGGTTCATCTTTGGCTTTCATGCTCCCACACTGTGGAACAACTCAAAAGACACTCAGCAAGCATCTTCAGTTAGCAAATGAACACATTTAGCTTTTCTTCAGTTTTATTTATTGTCTCATTTGACATTTTTGAACAATTATTTGTTTCGCTTATTTTATTTTAGATTTTGTAATTGTTTGATATTTTATCTTTTGTTGTTAATTCATGTTTTCATCTTCTGTATCATCTATTTCTTCTTCCCACCAATTAATTAGGTCTTCCCTTATCATGCAGGCTGATAGTGAGAGTGTGAATGTGAGTATGTGCTTCCTCCAAGTCATGTGAAGCTAAACCACATCTTTTTGAACTTCTGCTAAAGCAGAATGCTAACTGAAAACAACTAACTGAAAACAAAACAAAAAAAAAACAATTATGCTCATCCTGTAAAGCTATTGATGCATAACTTGTCTAAATAAAAATACAACCAGATTAGTTTGCCAAAAGGTTAAACAGAAAACATATTCAGTTGAAATATTAACAGATTTGTAACTGTACTGTACTGTCCTGTACAGCTCGCCCTGGTGGAACAAAAGAGGACAAGTAGGCCCAAATCATGCCAGGCCTGAGCACAAGGCGAGGAGATTTACATTTATGTCACGATGCATGCTGGCAAAGAGGAAGATATTCAGTGGCAGGATTTAAAGGATTTGTTTATTGATTTAACTTGACATTGATCTGTGTTATGCTTGTAATCTGAATTATGCCACTGTAGACAAGCTAAAACAAATTAGCTTGTTTAAAAAATAAATAAAATAAAATAAAAAAACAGTATGACTGAAATGCCTAGGAAAGCACAGAGAGTTCCAAATGCACAAATTAAACCAAGCATTTTTTCCACCTATAGAGCTGAACCCCTTTAAGGTCATTAAAGTGTGGACTATTGAGGAGAACTGCAGAGTTTAGATCACCATTAGGGACAGGGTGTGGATATTTTCCTATTTGTCATGGTGGTAAAACAGCTGTAAACAAAACTTTCTTCTCCAATTGGTCCTCATCTGTATGTGCTCCTGCTTGTTTAGAATGCACACATTGACTTTTCAACACCCTTGCACTTACCAAATGAGCTATACTGGAACATCTGGCCAGCAAAGCATACCTTTCAGGTTTCTTTTGGTGTAGTGGAAACATTTATGTCGGTCGGATGCTGTATTCTACTTACTTACTTTAAATAAAATTAGTTGAAAAGCAGTATACTATTTAAAGGCTACAGTTTCACAGATTTAAGACATGTAATTACAAGCAAATCCCTTAATACACACAATATATCAATCTAAAAATATCTCAAGACAGTCCACCTTTTCACTCCAACCAAGCTCACAACAAACAGGGTGGGAGAAAATATGTGGACTGTCTAGGGGTCCCTAAGGGCTGATTTCAGAGTCACTGATATAAGCAAATTAGCTGTTTAAAAATGAGCGTACTTCCCCTGTATTGGTTTAGTAAACTTTAGTCCACATAAAAGTTAATATGTGTTATTCACTTAATAATTCATGATATTTACTATAGACCAGGATGTGAGCTCCCTAAACTACTCAAGTGTCCTTGAGTAGTTGTGCTTGCATCCACAGTATTTTCCCGCTGGTAGCACATCAACACTTTTATACTGTGGCCTACGTCACAATCATTTGAATCACCAACTTTTGGTTGTAAAGTAACCAAAAGTTGATTCAATGTACTTTGCTATCTGGAGTGGGCTGCAGCAGGGAATATCTGAAACGGTGCTGGGAGAGGGTTTGCTGGACTGGAGCTGAGAACCACAGCAGACCATGATGAAGGCCAAACTCAACTCTTCACAGATAAACTATATGGACAAAAGTATTGGGACAATCCTACTTTTCAGGGTTTGGGTTGGGCCCCTTCCGTCCAGTGAAGGGCAATCATAATGCTTCAGCATAACAAGACATATTGGACAAAGCCATGCTTCCAACTTTGTGGACACAGTTTTGGGAAGACCCTTTTCTATTGCAGCATGACTGTGCTGCTGAGCACAAAGCAATGTCTATAAAGAGATGGTTGAATGAGTTCAGTGTGGAAGACCTTGATTGGTCCATACAAAGCCCTGACCTCAACCCCATCCAACAACTGGAATGGAGACAGCAAGCCAGGCCTTCTCATTCAACATCAGTGCCTGACCTCATAAATGCTCTACAGAATAAATAGACACAAATTCCCACAGAAACTCCAAAATCAGGTGGAAAGCCTTCCAGGAAGAGCAGAAGCTGTTATATCCGCAAAGGGGGGAACATCTCCATATTAAAATCTATGTGCTTGAATGAAGTACCATTACATCAAGTCCCTGTTGGTGTAATGGTCACGCGTCCCAATACTTTTGCACGCCCTCAACTAGACTTGTGCAGCTGTAAGACTTACCCAGGAGCTGGAAACGAGGGGTCTTCCTAATAGAGCCAGAGACATTGTGCCTGAAAAGCAGACATGATATGATAAACGATATGAACTAGAGTTCGTTTACCGTTTTTAATCACAGAAGACTTAAGCCGTTATATAAAAAATCTAATTGCACAATAAAGGACACCTGGGTTAGCTAGCAGGCTAGCTGCACAGTTTACTTACAGTCAGTAAATTGTTTAGGACCACGTAGTCTTCCCTTCACTCACCAGAGTTACTCCGGGAGTTAAATTAGACCTTAATCTCCTTTGAAATTCACATTATTATTCAACAACACGCTCCGAGGTCAAACATACTGCAGTTTACCGTGTGAAGACAGCAGCAGAAGCTAATAACCCTGTACACCACCAACAGCTCTACATAATAAGAGTCTATTTCGTTCATTATCAGAAAACTTTATAATCTACTCTTTCCACAAGAGTACACTCAAATTCACTAAAGGTATCGTATCCGTACATTATAACTATTTACTTCATATTTTTTAATGTAATTATATCAGCAAAAAGCCTCTAGAATTTAACATGAAGTGTGCCTGTCAGTGGTCAGACTAGTAGACTTGAACTGTGGAGAAAGTGAGGATGAGCACTATATGGACAAAAGTATTGGGACACGCCTGTTTTCCAGTGTTTGTTCCAGGCCTCTTAAGGGCAGCCTTAATGCTTCAGAATTCCAAGACATTTTGGACAACGCCATGCTTCCAACTTTGTGAATGCAGGTTAGGGAAGGCCCCTTTCTATTCCAGCATGACTGTGCCGCAGTGCACAAAGCAAGCTCCATAAAGACATGGTTGGATGAGTCCGGTGTGGAAGAACATGACTGGCCCTAACAGAGCCCTGACCTCCACCCCATCCAACACCTTTGGGATGAACTGGAGCGGAGATTGAGAGCCAGGCCTTGGTGTCCAACATCAATGCCTGACCTCATAAATGCTCTGCAGAAAGAATGGGCAAAATTTCCCAAAGAACAACTCCAAAATCTTGTGGAAAGCCTTCCAAGAAGAGTGGAAGCTGTGGAAGCTGAAAAGGGGGACCAAATCCATATTAAAGTCTATGTGTTTGAATGCCGTGTCATTAAAGTCTCTGTTGGTGTAAGGGTCAGACGTCCCAATACCTTTTGTCCATATAGTGTACATGTGGTGTTTTGCTGCTAGGCAAAGATGCAATTATAATTAAAGACTGTATTAAACATTAGCATTAAACAAGCATTATCTAAATAATGAATTCTCATAACTAATGACCTTTTAATGTGGATTACAATACTGTAATACAGTAATCGTACACGTCAATTATTCTAGATTGTTCGGAACCACATTTAATGAATTAAACAAGTAAACCAGTCCTAGCCAGATCTACCTTTTCATAGTGGAATTTAAGCATAAAATGTGATTTAAAAAAAACAGCAAGGCATTAAACATTGAAACAAACAAGTAAATTGACATAAATTGGAATGAAAAAAACTGATAGTGGTATAATGATATAAAGAACCTATAAAATGAATACATAAAACATGTTTTGCATTTTGCTAAGTACAAGGCAGTGGTGCCAACATACATTAAAAATGTTTAACAAAATGTCTTATTATAATTGTTTCAGGATATTGTCAGTCATCCTTGCAATATCAAGAACAGGCCTATCAAAAAAATATTAAAATGGTTCATGATAAAGGCTTTTTGGGTAGGCAGCTGGTGGGCTAGTGATTAGGGAGTTGCCCCTGTGATCAGAAGGTTGTAGGTTCAAATGCCAGGACGCCACTGAGGTACCCTTAAGTGAGGTACCATCCCCACACACTGCACCCCAGGCGCCTCCAGCTGGTGAAAGGATTTCACATTGTTCACGTTGTGTGCTGTGGTGTGTTCGCGTGTGAAAAGAGGCCACTTTACTTTCAATACCAAATTGATTGAACAGGAGTTATTAATCACTCTGATTTGTTAATCCTGATTCTCACCAATTAGATAGTGACTGGTAGCCAATAGATTGTAATCAATGCAGCTAAGGAACATACAGGTTAAGCAGGAGTTAAATCTCCTACCCTAAATCTCCTGCTCCTGAAAGCATCTCAGTGTTAAAATCTTCATGAGGACATTTGTGATGGTAGAAAGAGTGTCCAGTGTGATCTACCATTTAAGAATTGTCTTTGTGCCAAGACGTTTTGGGAAACACAGCCTTCTGAGGATCAAGTGGACATTTCAGAAAGCAGACAGAACAAAGAACTAATTTTTATCCTGCAAGCTAAAATCCCAATTGAGTTCTACACTAAAGTGTCAGTGTAGCTCATGTTATCAACAGCAAATTAAACACCTAATTCTTGAGAAAATATAGCTGTTTTTGATTATTGATGGTGTTCAGATCATGGTGAGGTTTACCACTCACACGCTGATGCTGATTTTTAGAAATAGTGTCTTTGGAAATGGATACAAAATCACATTCTTTTGTATGTTCGACCATCAGGTGTCCCTTGGCACATCTTTTGACCATAACTTGGGCTTGAAATGCAAATGATATCTGTGGGGAACAGGCATGCTGCTATCTGTACTTGAACGAGGTATTGGCAGATAAGCAGTGACCTGTCGCAGTTCAGCACTGTCCTTGGCATCATTTCATGATATTCATTGAACTGTTTGAATTTCAATACAAAAAAGCTTGAAACACTGGAGTGTTCTAAAACTTTTGACCCGTAGTGTCTATATA
>JBBPCX010000147.1:7425103-7440193 GCA_037974365.1 Hydrocynus forskahlii | reverse complement strand
GCAGAAGTTCCCATACATGTGCAGCACTACTACTATAGACAGCATAGGAATAGAGAAATAAAATAATTTAAGTTCAGGAGAAGGAGGACAGAAGAGTCACTGTAGCACAAATTGCTGGAAAAGTTATTGCTAGAAAGGATTCAGAACAGCCAGCTGTGTATGGGGCTATGTAGCAGCTGACCAGTCAAAGTGCACATGCTGGCCTCTGTCTGCCTCTACTGAGCTCATGAGCGTCAGAGCTGGATCATGGACTGGTGGAAGAAGGTGGCTGGGTTTGATGAATCATCAGTTGCACAGTATTTCTTTGTAATCATCGAATTCTTGTTAAGAAATTGAGTCAATCAGTGTGGCTTGTAATGTGGTCTTCTAAAAAGTGTAAAGTGACCATTTTGTCATTGGGCGCTGGAACCATTACCGCACTTTTCAAAAGCATTCGCCCCCTCCATCCCCCTCCCCCCACTTTTTGTTTCCCGGACAAAGACCGAGTCTTTGCATGCCTGCAAAGGTAGGTTGTTTTTATCTCTCGAACCACATCTCACATTTTGTCTCACATCAAACCACTCTGAGTGACTTCATACATTTAATGATTTAGTACAGAGAAAAA
The DNA here is from genome assembly GCA_037974365.1 of Hydrocynus forskahlii. Lineage (NCBI taxonomy): Eukaryota > Metazoa > Chordata > Actinopteri > Characiformes > Alestidae > Hydrocynus > Hydrocynus forskahlii. Next base: position 7,439,589 of record JBBPCX010000147.1, on the reverse strand, counting down.
AACTGAGCTATATAACACCTATTTTAACACATCAGACTCAGGCAGTTATAGATTTATCTTGAACTGCTCTTTGAAACCTTCCATTTTACTGTGATCAACAAATCATCTCAGAAAATTCAGTAGTAAAGCTGGATAACATGTCTTTGGCAGGGTGCTAAAAGAAACATAAACAGTCAAAAAACATATTTAAGTTGTGCCTATTTTTATTTTACAAGAAGACAAAGAGGAATTTTATTGCAGGCCGAAAGAAAACCGGCGGTCATTTTCAGGTATTTTAATATTTTACCATAATTTGTCAACGACTGACACAAAACAACAGTCACATTTAGTCATATTCAGTTGTAACAAGGCTGCTCTGAAATATTCCATTGGTGTGCACTGATGTTCTCTTATTCTGCCGTATTATATGGGGAAAGCCTTAACAGACTTTTCTTATAACATTACCTTACACTGACCAGTTTTAAATCATTTACAAACTCAGGTCACCAAGTCTTCGGAAGTATCTTAATGTGACAATCATGTGAATCTAATTACAATGGCAATAAAACTGCAGGAGACAAACTGAAGAATCAGTCCACTGTGTCTCTTAGACAAGAGTCTCTTAGATGAATTTTGTGGTTCTGTGTCAGTTAACCTACTGTATCTTGGGGGAAAAGAGATACTCTTTTTAGATTATTTTTACAAGGTTACTGTCATTTCTTAACATTTGGCCTGTAAAATCCTCTTCTTCTGTTTCATCTTCAGATCCATTTTGATTGGATGCAAAACTCGGTAATATGCTAATCTTACGGAAATTGTGTTAGAGTTGGTTTTATTTGAAATAAATTCTAGGAGTCTCCACTTCATGGAAGGTGTATGAAATACAGGCTGTTATCCTTGGTTCTTGTGGTGTACTGCCAATACTGTAACAGCAGAGGGCAGTTATGCAATAGAATTGAACCTTAAACCTCAATGCATAATGCCCCTTTTAAAGTGGGCTGCACTAACTACACTCTCTCTCTCTCTCTCTCTCTCTCTCTCTCTCTCACACACACACACACACACACACACACACACAGACACACACACACGCGTGCACACAATTAATGAATTATTATACATAATGATGTATTTGTTAAACATTAGTTCAAAACCTCAACATTTATGGCATTTATCAGATGCTTTTATCCAAAGCAACTTCCAGTTCCTAACTACAGGGGGCAGTCTCCCTGGAGCAACTTGGGGTTAAGGGTCTTGCTCAGGAACCCAGTGATGGTGTGCTGAAGATAAGATTTGAACCCATGACCTTTTGGTCTAGAGGTAAGTAGCCTAGCCACTAGGCCACCACCACCCCAACACAATTGGTGATAATGAAATCCCAAGGTGCTTAACTAAGTGTGTGCAGCCCAATATGTTGATTTCCCTGCACAGCTACACCTGATTTAACTCATCTGTTAATTACCATTTCTGAGTTTAGTGGGTGTTGCTGAGTGGTGTAATCACCAAACTGTAGTCAACACTGGCCCTCTAGGACCATAGCTAAATGCTTCTTCTGCTGATATTAGTTTAACGCTGTATGTTACTACATTGACATCTGTATATTCAATGTGGTAAACCAACACTGCAGGTATTTATTCAACACTCACCATTACAGGTGGCATGAATATTGTTTATTCCCCACGGCAGGTTTTAATGCTGCCTATTAAATAGTAATGTTTTTAAAGAGCTCATTCAATGGAAATGCATTTACATTTATCCACACACTCTGCCTATTGCAGTTTAGCCCTGTCTATTCAGTCTATACACATACTGGTACCATACGTTGATGAACCACAAAATCAAAACCATCTGCCTAATATCACGAAGGCCCCTCAAGTGAAAGTGACCATACTGTCATACATGAACATACCACAGCACACAGTGTGAACAACACAAAATTCTTCCTCTGCGTTTAACCCATCAAGTCAAGCAGCGGGCAGCCAGGAACACAGCACCTGGGGAGCAATGTGTGGGGACAGTACCTTGCTCAAGGATACCGCAGAGGTGCTTAAGAGTCTTGGGAATCAAACCCACAACTTCCCGGTCGCAGAGCGAACACCTCAACCATTAGGCTAACAGCTGGCTGGGGAATTTGGCCAAGTCAACATCCTGAACTCGCTCTACATACATTTCAAAGTAACATCCACATAAATGCCAGGAAACAAGGTTCTTCTGCAAAAGTTCTTCTGTACAGAGCATTACCCATTATCTTCTTCACATGATGCATCCTGATGTCACCTTTTTTCCCAGGAAAGCAATACACATCTGTCCAAATGGCATCAAAGAAAACATGGTTCAATAGACTAGGCCACCATCTTCCATTGCTCCATGGTCTAAATCCAATGGTTTCGGTACCATTGTAGGATCTTTTAGCAGTGGACAAGGGTCAGCATGGACACTGGGACCAGTTTGGTGCTACACCTTTCTACCAGATGACACTTTTCTACCAGATGCTAGCACTAATTTATTCAGCAGTTTGTGTTAAAGCAGCTTTTCTGTGGGATCCAGCCAGACTGGCTAGCCTTCCCTTCCCTCACCCACCAATTAACCCTGGATACCAGTGACCCTGTTGCTGGTTTACCGGTCATCTATTCTTGCATCACGTTTGGTAGGTATTGACCACTGCATACAGGGAACATCCCACAGGACTTCCCATTCCGGAGATGGTCTGACCCAGTCATCAACCCCTGACAACGTGACCCTTGTCAAATTTGCTCAGATCCTTTTCTCCTGCCTATTTTTCCTGCTTCCAACACATCAGCTTCAAGGACTGATTGTTCACTTGCTGCCAAATATATTCCACCATTTGACAGGTGTCATTGTAACAAGATAATGTTATTCACTTCACCTGTCAGTGGATATTGATAATGTTGTGGGTATTGAGAATTTAAAAAGAGGGCATAAAAATGAACCATTTTTGTGAACAAAAAACAGATAAACATCATAAGGGAAAAAAAAAACAAAATACAATGCATGAAAAGTTTAGGATATGGGGTCCTTTAACACTATTCATTCCACATTGGAGGTGTTTATGTAGCATATGCTATTTCAGCATTGCTCAGGTTAAAATTGTAAGGGTTAACCTGGTGCTGTAGATGTTTGTTGAACACTGTTTACTCAACTATAATGAAACCTTATAGACTGAAGACTCAGGATGTAGATGTTAACTGAGAATTGTAGTTGTGAACCATGTAGAGGTGAATGCAATAGATGTAATTTTACACATTGTAGGTATTCATTCTACATTATACACGTTAATTACATGTGTATGTGTGCAGGCGTTCATTCAACATTGTGGGTGTTAACACTGTGTTTATTCTTCAGAGTAACTGTCTGCATACTAGTGTACTTAACTTTAGAAGCAGGCAGAGGGAGCTCGGTGTGGAGATGAGCATTCAGAGGTGGGGGAGCAGGGGCAATATGAAGTGCTTCACCAGCCTTATGGATGTTACATCCCTGCAGGGAGGACTGGAAGCACCAAATGGCAGTCACTAGTGACGGTCTGCTCCCAACAGAGGACGTAATGTGGCTTTTTAATACAGTGTGGATATTTCCACTCAGGCATTTGGGTTACCTGGAACTGCCACAGCACATGGAGCCTATCTTAGCTTGTGATCAGTCAGTACCTGGGATAGATGATCATAACCAGACTGACAAAACTCTCTCACTACTGGATGGATGTGTAAACTGAAAGACTGATGTTACAGTATAAAATTGCAAGTAACAAAACACTGTGTGTTTAAAATCTAACCTGTGGTTCATATGTAGATACCAAGATAGGAATTTCTAGGGGTGACACCAGGATGATAGTGCACAGTGCTCCTCAAAGTGTCATGTGAGCAAATGCCCTGATCAGTCTGATGTATCCCAGTATACTCTGTAAATCACACTGACAACAAAACCCTGTTTCTGTTTTTAATTTCTCCATGACTTCCAATTCATCCTCTCAAACCTTCTATATGTGTAGCTCATCCACTACATGAGTAGGGTTGGTCCAGCTAACTCTAATACTCAAGTGTTTGTTCATTAGGATGATGTTTGCTTCCCTATTTAGTATTTTGTTAATACATTCCAACACATGGATATATCATCTTTGAGACAACCATCATAAAAATGTAAAAGTGTGTACAATGTGTAAACATGGGCAAATTGAATATTTGAATGAAAAACAAATAAATTTTTTTATTAAATGCACAGTTCCAAAATCTGCTTCCCCTCTTCATCATGCCTGATAACATACTTGCTTACAATAAAATCACCATAACATATATTGAATGGTTTATTGCTTTAGCCCCCCAAAAAACCTAAGATTCTTAAAACCATAGTTAATTGCTGAATCACTGAATGATAACATGATTATCTGTAATAAAATCACCATAACATATATCAAATGGCTTTAGCAAAAAAAAAAAAGGTAACATTCTTAAAACTCATAGTTAATCACTGAATATAATATTGGTCTTAAGTATCATTTTGTACATGTTTCTAACAAGCATTCAGATGCTGTAAAATGCTGCTCAGATCAGGCCTCAACGTGAATATTTGCTAATGGGGGGCAGCTTGAGCAGACTGTCACTTTAGCGCTTTATGTAATAGTTGCTAACTTAACCTGATATAAACTGAACAAGTGGACTTAACTGCTAACCTTTACCTTTCTACTATGTGCATGGTAACAGCATTAAGTGATATTAAGCAGCATTTTTAAAAAGGGTTGATTAAGAAAAAAAAGATCACACTTGGCTATGGATAAACTGATCAGCCACAAATTAAAACCACTCACAGGTAACGTGAATAACATGAATTAAGTCATAATTTATTGCACCGGTCAGGGATGATGCACAGTAGGAGCAAGTAATAACAAGCAACAACAGTCAGATCTTAAAGTTGATGTATTGTAAGTAGATATTATGGGCAAGTGGTCTGAGCGATTTTGACAAGGGTCAAATTGTGATGGCTAGATGACTGGGTCAGAGCATCTCCAAAACAGCAGATCTTCTAGGGTGTTCCCGGTATACAGAGGTCGGTATCTACCAAACGTGGTTCAAGGAAGGGAAATCGATGAACCGGGTGACAGGTTTATGGGCACTCAGTTCTCACTTATGGGCGTGGGTAGTGAGCTACTATAAGTAAAATTGTTGAAAAAGTTAATATTGATGGGGAGCCCCTGTGGTGGGCTGGCGCCCCGCCCAGGGTGAGTCCCCGCCTCGTGCCCATTGGCCATGGGATAGGCTCCGGACGCAACCCTAGTGAGGATTAAGCAGTTACAGCAAATGAACGAATGGATGGGAAATTTGACAAAGAGCTCTAAGTGTTGGCTTGGCCTCTGAATACCTCCGATCTCAGTTTGATCAAGCATCTTTGGGATGTGCTAGACAAACAAGTTCGATGCCTGGAGGCCCCAGAGATGGAGTCCATGCTTCTCAACATGAGGGGAACCTACACAAAATTATAGGTAGTTTTAATGTTATGGCTGATTGATGATTAGATTTTCTATTAATAATTCTATTAATTGTGCTCATTTAGAGAAACTTAAAGTAAAAGCTGTTTACGGTGACTCAAACTGTTTGATGCCTCTGATACATACATTACATGACGTTGTTACACTGGATTGTTATCGATATGTTGCTCTTGATGGGATGTTGTTTTAGGACAGTTTTTGGCTTAAAACATGTTTTAAAAGCCATTTATGGTGGATGTTGCATGCAGGGTGTTGTAAAGCAATATAGCATCCAAAGAATTCAGAATTGCTGCTGTTTTGCCATGATAAAAATTACATTAAAAACTCAGAAGACGTGGCTGACTGCTTGGTGAGAGCAGCTCTGTGCTGTTGGGTTACGACGAAAAGCAATAGGCAACTTGTAGTGCTGAAGTTTGAAGTCTGCAGTTTTGACTCTCTTTCTGAGGTCAAATCGCAGGAGAGGGTAGCCAGGGGGAACTTCCTTTGCTCCTTTTGAGAGTCAGAAAGCCCTTCAAGTTTGCAGCAGGGTTTCCACTGAGGGCAATGCACCAGAAGTCAGTAAGTGCTCCTCTTTTCAAACACAGTGAAGTGCGTCATTCAAGATGGTATCACCAACCACTGTTGTCTGACATGCTTTGGCTGTTTTGGCCGCTGAATTGTTTGTCATGGATTTACGAGACGTAAGCCCTGAGCTCGCTGCTGCTCTCCAAGCTGACTGTTTTGTTTATGTTTGATGTCACAGGTGTTCCTGAAGGATCACGTGTTCACGTTTGTGTTCCAGTAACTCAAAGTTCTGTTCACTCACTTCAGCTCAGGAGGCAGTTAACTTCATTCACAGCTAGGAATCTTGCAAAGCCAATGCAAACTACATGAGCAAATTTAATAGAAAGATTTTTTTATTTTTACCTTTGAAAAGCAATTTTTTGAAAACAATATAAAATTAGAAATGAACTTTGTTTTCACATGAGAAGCTATATTTTGCAATATTAAAGGCTATAGAATAAAGAAGGGCAGGAAGGGTGCTATAAATACATTAATTATTATTAATATTATCATTTTCCAAGGACTGTCAGTGGCACCACTGGGGTTCCTTTGAGCAAGGTACGTCCCCAGCAGCCCCCTGCTTCACTTGGTGAATGGGTTAAATGCAGAGAAAGAATTTCACACTGTGCACACTGGGTGCTGTGCTGTGTTCACGTGTGACTATAAGGGGCCACTTTCCTTTCCTTTCCTTTCCTCTTGTTATTATTGTTATTATTATTATTACTGAACACTTCTTTGGTGAACTATGTGAGGTGCTGGGTGACCATATGGAGAAGGTGTGTAAGGAGCTCGTCACTGGAGGTCTGAGCAGTGCTGAGTGAGTCCTCGCTCACCTGACGTGCACCCGCGAGCGCGCGCCTCTCATTCAGCTCCTTTACCCGCGCGAGAGACGGAACAGAGACGGACACAGCCCCGTCCAGAGCAGCGCGCCTTTTTTCCTGGACTACTTTTTCCATCACGCCCAGCCTCGGCTCCTGTGTCGCTCCGTAACTTTAATGGGGACTTCGACCACCGCGCGAGAAAATGCCTGTGATGAAGGGACTCCTCGCGCCTCAGAACACATTTCTGGACACCATAGCCACGCGCTTTGACGGCACACGTGAGTCATTCAGGGCGCGTCTGGAGACATAAACTTTTCCATGCTATTGACACTTAATTATTAGTAATCTGTTATTCATATGACCATACGAATGAATGGGATTTGTCGTGGATTTGTAATAATAAAAGCAATAACAATAATGATGATAATAATAATAACAATAACAATAATAAGAAGAATAAGAATAATAAATAATTATAAGAACAAGAATAATAAGAATAAGAATCTATCTATCTATCTATCTATCTATCTATCTATCTATCTATCTATCTATCTATCTGTTTATCCTGTTTATTCATTTAACTTTAAGAAGCAGGTTCAGTAGGATGCTAAGTAGTATGATAAACCTAACGTTTAGCTTTGTGGTGCAAAATAAAGAATTGGTGTAACATGTGCCTCTTAAAACTATGGGCAAACCTATGAGATACAGGCTATGGGTTTCTGGTAATGCTTTAAAGATGTAGAGTGCCCACAGGGAGCTTCTGAAGAAGAAAAGCATGGAAGTTTGCTGTGTGAGCACCATGGACAGCGCACGGCTCTGTGTGGGACAAGTCAAGGGTGTAAAAGTCAAGTCCTTCAGGGCCACAGTCCCGTAAAGACAAGTGTCTTTCCTCTTCTAAGGTCTTGGTCATGAGCTGCTGAACTGAACCAGGTGTGATAATCCACCGATTTCTTTTAATTCAATGGTTGAAATGTATATAGTTTCAATTATTCCACAGTGGTGTGGCATGTCGTTCTACGAAGTGATAGGAACCAGACATCTAAAGCTTTTACTGTGTCTAAAAGCTGCACTATAGAGAGCTGTTACAAGAAATGGTTATAAACACACAGGCTGACCCCTGTTACACTGTTCTATTTCAATTCTGAGATTAAGTATTGTGCTAAAACATATTTTTTTAAAAGTCCATTCATGGCAGAGAGTGCAAAGAGGACTCTGTAAAGCATAAGAGTCCTTGAAAACCATTTTTTAAGATGAACTACAATTTTATAATTTTTAACATTTATCATTTTAACTCAGAAGACATGCCTAGGTTCAGTGTTCGTTTGGATGAAACGAAAATATAATATTTACATACATTGTGTGTTGTAATTTGCATTGTAAACCCTGGTTTCTACTACCAGTCATTTTTTTCACAATACAGCATTTCCTATCAATCTTCTGGGAATGACTTTATATCAAATTTGCAAAAATAATTGAAAAATTAAATGAAATTCCCATTCTAGATTTAAACCCGACACCACAGAGATAATTCGAAAATTGCTCCATTTTACTGTAGTTCACTCAGAGCTTCACACTGTGGGGTGGAGAATAAGCAATCCGTGAGGACCTAAATAAGAAGGCATAAAAAAGCAGGTATCATGCGCTTGAAAGGGATGCATAAACTTTTCCCTCTGTTGGTAGCGCCCAACATCGATCAAATTTAATTGGTGGTGCAGAGTCAGGTGGGATTTCATCTCAAAGCCCATCTTTGGTAGGTTGTCAAATGAGGCCACCTCTTTCACATTCCCTGGTGTGAGGCTCCTTGACTAATTACAGACATAAAATTTTACAGACACTTGTGCTTTGTTTCAGCAACAGCAGCCGGGTTCTGTGTTGAGCACTGTGTGTGGATGCAGAAAACTGTTGATAGTTCTGATAAGCTGACAGCACCTCATATGTTTAGTTTCTGAATGCCTGTATGGTGGGCCAGAGTACCCCTACATTCTTAAAGGGCCTATATGTACACATATATAGGGCATATATATATATATATATATAATTGCCTGATTGCCCTCAGGTGTGCTTTATCAGCTGAATGAGGTGTCTCAGATGTATCTTAGATGTCTTAGATTTAAAGAACCAAATGTGGTTCTTCTGTTGCCTTGCTCCAAATAATCTTTTTTGGCATCTTTTTTTGACAGTGTTCATGGCCAGTGCAGTTTGCTCTGTGAAAATCCGTTTCAGTCACTTTGATTTAGTCCCAACTTTGGCCACAGAGCTTAGTGAAGCTAAATATAACACTAATGGAACACTCGCACCACAAGTATCCTGCTCTAGGGTTGGAGCATCCTGAGGGCTGTGAAGTTTGCAGAGCACCCAGCTGTGGCAGTGTACCTGTGGGACCAGAAATTGTCCTTGAGATACTGCGGGTAAAATGGCAGAGAATGGCACTGAAAAGGCTGAAACTGGTATCCATCACATGGCAAATGAGATCAGCAGTGCTAAATATGAACCATATAGGGAAGGCGAATGGGGAATATCAGAGCTGGTCTCGGGGTGTACAGGCTATATGTGAAAATTGTCCATAGAGGTTGCTTATTGTCCCCATCCATAACATTCTATGGCAAACAATTGGGAGATGACCCAGATATTAAGACTCTAGAAAAAAAAATTCCCACGAGCATGCAGCCAAATGGCGGCTATGAGGCGTACTACCATTCACTTCTATTCAGTCACGATGAAAATGCTCTTTTCATGCAGCTACCTGTCAGTGGTGGCATATGGTGGGTAATTACACTGAAGCAGTGTTTGTCTAACATGGAGAGAAAGAGAGGGAGGGAGATTAACCATCATTTTAGGTGAATGGTCTTTTACAGGAAGATTTTCGGTAATGGTTCATTTAGCACAATTATAAGCAAAATGGATGACACCTTGGTCAGGAAATGGTTGCATTTCACATCTCCTCCTCATTATAGCGCAGATACCCAGCGCTGTTCATGCTTCATATCTGCCCCAAATTAAGCGGATGAATTTACTCATCTCAGTAAGTCTTCATCTCACAGAATGGAACCACACTTCAATATGCAATTTCAACATAAAGGTGTGGATAAATAACGGCCATGTATTTATATGAACATCTGGTGTGTCTTCTGTTCTGGAACCTCTATACAGAGACTTCAGCGTGCTGTTCTACCTGAGGAGGCTAAAACAGTGAACTTCACACAGCACTCAGACAGCTCATCAGTCACCATTAGAGGGAGAGAGGGGTTGTTTAAAAGAGCAGCAGCAAGAGAGGAAAAACAAGTAAGGGAGCCACAGAGAGAGGGGGGGAAGAGAGCATGCAGCGAAGAAAGAAGGGAGAAAAGTAGGGAATGAGTGTGGGAATGATGGGGTCTCCAACTTCCACACTTCTTCCAAATTAGTGCCAAAATATTTTTATATTATCATTACGATTAACGCTTTCATTCCTCATTGCTAAAGAACAAAAACTCACCACACTGTGTGATAGAACATAAATGAATGCATGTGTAAAGTGTGATAACCGCTAAAAATAAGATTTTGTCAGAAATTCAGATGTGTGCTTAGATGCACTCTAATAATGAAATTACAATTTAGTCACTTTTGAAATAAATGACTTACCCATGCAACTTACACATAAATGAACTGAGGGAGAAGCACATGGCATTCAATTCTAGCAAATTACAAATAAATATTCGGGATGGCTGGCTCTTTCCTATCAGATTATGAACTCTATAAAAAGAGGTGCAATAAAGAGTTCACACTTTGTGATGCCATAGAAGAACCATTTTAGTTCCCTAAAGAACCAATGTTGGAAATAAGGTGTGTGAGTGTGAAGAACAACTAAAGGAGTTTAGAACTTTCACACACTACCAAGGTTCCTCTAAGAACTTTTACATTACATGGAGGTTCAAAAAGCTTAAAACTTTCTTAACACTCACATATATCGTCTCTTTTAAGAATCATTTATGGAAAGATTGCTGAGAAACTAAAAATGGTTCTTCTATGACCTAATTTGAAGAACCCTTTCTGTTACTCTTTTTTATATCTTATTTTTAATTTTAAGAGTGAACACTTGCACAGATCTATGAAAAGGTAAGAAACTGGATACTAGAACCCCGGTTAAGATAAAATCCATGTGTTCTTAAAATCCATGAATCAACTAATGATAGTTTTATTGGTGTTCATATAAAGACACTCATAAAATTATAAGCAAGTATTGGTGAGCACAGCGCAAGCTTCTCTCCTTTTCTAACAGTGAAACTATTCATGATTCCAAAGGCACTGAAGATTCTGGACTGGCTTCCAAAGGCCACTCTATTTTTTTCGAGCCCCACAAGGGCTTCTCGTCTCCCCATGAGAGAGAACAGAATACAGATGGATCTCTCTTGCTCACTCTTGGTTTCTATCTTGGTCTCTCTCTCACTCTCTCTCTCTCTCTTTCTCTCTCTCTCTCTCTCTCTCTCTCTCTCTCTCTTTCTCTCATGCACCTGTCCTTCTCTCCCTGACAAAGGGGAAAAGGAAAGGCTTTCCAGAGTCCGTATCATTTCATTCTCACATTAGAGCAAATTTTAAAAAAATCAAGAGTACGCTTATTACAATAGTCCCCAAAATATTAGGCACATTCACGCACCACCTGTAATGCATCTAACCCTTTATTTGTCATGGCATTCTTTCAAAAACTGTGCTTTGCTACATGTTTATACAAGTGGGAATATAGCTGAGTTGCCAGGTGATGCAGCTAATTATGTGCAAAGGTAAAAAGATAAATCTTAAAAAAACTGAAACTCATATTAATTTGAGATTCACTCTTAGAAGCTGCCATTGTAGCATGATGTTGGAACTGGGCCAAAAATTATTTAACAGGCTTTGAATTTAATTGGTACTTAATTACTCATCCTCAAAGTCAACCTGTACAATGATATTTACTTTTTACAAATAGTCATCATTTTTTTCTTTCATAACTGCAGTTTAAAATATAGCAAATTGGTGCTCCCAGACTTGAGCACCCAGACCCACTCTGCTGTGTGAAACCAGGAGTTCACCTGAGGGATCTTGGTAGGAGCCTGGTCCCAAGGACACAGTGGGTGTTGTCACCTGAACACACACTAAAAGGGTGTCAGACCAGTCGTGTGGAGTTCTGCGTGTATTCTGCCCAGGCTGAGAGCTCAGACCAGTCATTCTGCCAGCTATGGCAACAGGCCTACCCAGTTCTTCATGCTCAGCCTGACCATTAGATTGATGATTGCCTGAGGACAGTGAACCTCATTTTGGAATGAAAAGCTGTCCACACCCTCAACACCAGCTGGGGGCCGCAATTGGATAGGATATTCTCCAGGATGCCATAGGTGCCTTAAACAAACTGGAAAAGAGCCTCAGCTACTCTGTACTCTGGCCTCTCAAGAGCTTCTTCTACAGAGTGATAATTAGAAAAGGCATCTTCCCATTTTTTGACCCTGGTAAATATGTTATTTGGAAACTGAGGTGTGTAAAAAAAAGGGATCACTGGGCTTTTCATGAGTTAAGATGTTTCGACTGTCAGCTTGTGGTTTCCAGTGTTATAGTTGCACTCCACTCCTGTCAGTTTTCATGAGAAGAATGCATAGAGGTGGCATTTACTGGGGTTTCTGTGACAAAGCAATAGCATGGCTCCCAGTCTGACCTCTGGCGCATCTTCCTCAACTATAAATTTGAAGCGCTGGATCTGGCATTTTCAGGATTGGCACTGTTGTAAACAATTGTTTTATGTTGCTCTGACTTGAGGAGTGAACACTAGTTTCTCGGGTTTCTTCAACCTGTACGGCATCATGTGGTACATGTGATTGCCAGACATGGCAGAGAATGCCATCTTCCACTCAAGTTCCAGTGGAAGCCGGTGGAGGCAGTGGATTGGCTTATGAACCTATCTCACCAAGTGGGCGTGGCTCCAAGCAGGAGCTTAGGGGCACGATCCTAGGGCCAGTGAGGGGGGAGACGGACCGCCCTGGAGGCACTGAACACCTCAGCCATTGCAGTACACTCATGGTAATGTTAACAGGGAGATGAGAAGGGGGCTTTCAGTGGATGTGGAGTGAAAGGGCAGGTCCTGCAAATGGCCGGAGTGTTCAAAACAGGAAGACCAGAACATTTTAGAGTCTGGGGAGAATGAGAAATTTGATGTTCAATATGATGGGGTTCTATGGATAGTTGGACAGGGACAGTGACACTATTCACAGGTGATTTGCTGACTGGGTGGCTTCCAAGTCGCTGATCATGACTGGGTAGGCTAGAGCTACCGAGAGAATAGATGGCCCCTTATAGTCATGTGTGAATACGTCATAGCACAGCACACAGTGTGAACAATGTGAAATTCTTTCTCTACTTTTACCCATTCACCGAGTGAAGCTACCACCAAAAAGGGGCGCCCAAGGAAAACTATGCGTGGACGATACCTTGCTCAAGGGTACCTCAGTGATGACACAGCTTTGGGATTCAAACCCACAACCTTCTGATTACAGGGGCAATGCTCTGTCCACTAGGCCACCCAGAAGCAGACAAAGCTAATGTTTTGTCCACCGACCTGGAATCTACATGGGCAGCAACAAGAAAACACTGACTCTTAGTACCTCCTTTTTATTTGGATGGGAAATTGATGCTTTCAGTGTCCCTCAGTGCCACAGCACATACAGAGTCCTCCATCTTGGCGACTGGATCTCTTCCTCTGATGACAGCTGGGAAGCTCCCTGCCAACCTCTTCATTGGGAAGGCCCGGCAGGGGGCAGTTGTTGGTGCCAGGGCCATGGGTGCGACCGCGAGCCTGTCTGGCAGAGCGGCACCTCTTAAACCGAAAATATTGGTCCAAGCTTTTTGCCAGCGGAATGACGCCATACAGGTCGAGCCCAGCATCATGACAGGCTAGCTTGTCTTGGATTTCGGGGCTAAGGGTGTCATGATACACAGCCAGAAGGACTGCCTTGTTCCACCCACTGTCAGGCTCTGTGTTCCATGTGATCACAGATGCTAGAGGTTTCATCTGGAGGGAGAGGGACCCCTGCTGTGTCAGGATAGGTCTTTTCATTTGTCATGTTCGAGATGGAGAAGCAAAAATGCACTCCCTGGAAATTCCGTCGATACAGTTTATTCACAAAGCAATAAACACGAAGGCGCAACAGATGCAAGTTTAGCAAAATAGTCCAAACAGTGAGGCATAGAATTGAGGCCAGAAGGAGAGAGATGCTCACAGACAGAGACAAGCAGGTTGTAATGAGGAAGAATGGACATGGAGCCCCAGGTTGGCCTGGCTCCTAAATGCTGTGGGGAACATGAGACACAGGTGAACCGGATAAGAGGGAGAATCCAAACAAAAGTGACAGTGGGCGGAATCGCTACAGGCTCAGTACGCCAAAGACTACAGTTTGGCGCAGGTGAGGCAGCTGAAGCCTCTCAATCTTTTATGAGTCACATAGACAGTAACGATGCAACAAATTAAGGCTGATGATTAATCAGTCATCTGGGTTTTAGTGTTTTCACACATTTCCTTATAGCAAATTATTTTATTTACTCTTCCACTGTCAGAACTGCATAAGCTGAATAAATATCACCATACCTTTCATTGTACATTTAGCATTAAGCATTTTTCTTTCCTATCAAATTACTTCCGCAGGATTCAC
>JBBPCX010000147.1:7358585-7394552 GCA_037974365.1 Hydrocynus forskahlii | reverse complement strand
CAGTTAAAATATTAATTTTAAAATGTTAATAACAATAGGTTAACTTAATGGGATTTTTTCGGCCTGTGCTGGGGGGGGGCACCAATGGCCGCTAGGGGGAGCACGGCCCCCAAATGCCCCCCCCTTGCCGCCGACACTGAGAGACAAGCTGCGACGGGAAGTTTGGAGACCCTGGTCACGCTGGCGCTGCAGGCGTTACCCTTAAGGGGCTTTCAGACCGAACGCGGCATGCGCTGCGCTCGCCACGAGCGATGAAATTCTTCATCACAACGCAGGTTTTTAACACATAATGTAAAACAACATTTTCACAGACCGGTATAGAGACAAGTAAAAACAAAGTGTTTGTTTTTTTTACAAATTTTTGCTAATAAATAAAACAAAACAAACAAAAACCCTCAGAGAGAGAAAGAACAGGTTCAGGTGAACAAACACAGTTTATTATATAAACTACATGAAAAGCACTTTAAATACAATGGAATGCTCTGGAGCTGCCACACATGAGTGTAACGTCATCATGCCCAATGCCAAGTATCAGCTAGAGGGATATAAAGCCCCCGGGCACTGATGAGCAGTGGAACTTTGTTCTCTGGTGTGATGTAGCTCCAGCCAATTACTTATTGTTCTTGTGGTTGAAAGTAATTAAATCCTCGCTGCAAGGATCTAGCGTAAAGTCTTCCCAGAAGAGTAGTGGAACAGAGAGGAGGCAAACTCCTTGATAATAACCTTGATTTTAGATGAATTGTGTCTACACATTTTGGACACAATCTCTTGTGTATATAACATTTACTTTCTTGCAGATTTCACAGACAATACCTGTTCCACAGAATGATGCATTCCTATTTCCTTACATACTTTAGTTCAGTCTCCCGTTGCATCAGCCTAAAAAACAGCCTAAATGTTACATTTATGACATTGTTTCTTATTCTGAGCTTCACTTATTAGTTTATTTAAAAAAGTAACAAAAGGTAACTGGTTACCTACACACAATCATGCATGTCCACATTCCTCCAGTGGTTCCCAAACTTGTACTGGAGTACCCCCTGCCCTACACATTTTAATGTTAACACACCACTTCAACTCAAGAAGTGACCAGTTGGATCAGATGTGTTGGGTGCAGGGAACACATTAAAATATGCAGTGAAGGGGCTGCCTTGGGAACCTCTGATACACTATATGGACAAAAGTGTTGGGACGCCTGACCATTACACCAGCAGGGACTTAACATTGCATAGACTTTAATATTGAGTTAGTCCCCCCCCCTTTGCTGCCATAACAGCTTCTACTCTTTTTAGAAAACATTCTGTAGAGAATTTATGTGGTCAGGCGCTGATGTTGGACGAGAAGGCCTGGCTCACAACCTCCATGCCATTTTATCTTTACCAAAGGTGTTGGATGGGGTTGAGGTCAGGACTTTGTGTGGGCCAGTCAAGCTCTTCCACACCGAATTCATCCAGCCACGTCTTTATGGAGCTTGCTTTGTGCACTGGGGCACACTCTTGCTGGAACAGAAAAGGTTCTTCCTCAAACTGTGTCTACAAAGTTGGAAGCGTGGCGTTGTCCAAAATGTCTTTGTATGCCAAAGCATCAAGATTTCACTTCACTGTAAGTAAGGGGCCATATAGTGTATATATAGGTATATCATAGCATAAAATTATGATTTTTTGAGAAATACCTCCCATTAAAACAAAAAGAACTTCAGGAGAAATTAATGAGGTGGAATTCACAGTTGCAAGAATGCAGTTTACCTCGATACATTGAGGGCATAACTGTCATGAGGCCTGATCTGAAGAACCTCATCAACGCACTCAAACATGCACACATATTCATACACACACTAAACACACAAACTTACAGAGCTGTTTAATGCAGTTTTATACTGACAGATTCAACAGGCAGTGTTTTCCTTTTCCAAGGCATTGGGGTGTTTTTGAATGCACTGAGGAGTCAGCTGACATCACTGAGCCTTTTACATGAATGTTCGGACAAGTGATGCCAAACACTTAAAATAAAAGCCCAACTACCACGTCATCCTATATATTCATAACTTAACGGATCTACTATGAGCAGTACATAAATATTAAAGAGAAAATTAAATTACTGATGCATCTGTTGGTTTTTTTTTAATTTAATTTAATCATTATAAAAGTCAGAATAGTGAGAGACTTACACGTTAAAATAATGCGGTTCTGGATCTATGATTTCAGGACATGTGAATAAAAAAAACTTTTTTCACAATCACTTCCATTTACCCAAAAATAGTTCTGTCAAATGAAAGGGTCTTTAGGAATGAAGAAGGGTTTCTTCAGTCCTAAGAACCATTTTTTGGCTCTACAACCAATCTTCCACTGATATGATTGTTTTTTCCATGTTTATCCAGTGTGAAAATGTCATTTGTGTGCTTTTAACAAGGGTTGACACACGGCTTTAAAATGGACACTGTGTTTTTCAGAAATGAGCAGCTCATCTGTCCACTCTGATTGGTCACTCTCTGTTTGAGACTTCACACATTCTGCAGGCACACAGGACAGAGCTCTGGATGTGTGAAAAATCTAATCCTCATCATCCTGTCAGTCCTAGAGTGCGTGCGTGTGTGTGTGTGTGTGTATCTGTGTCTATGTCTGTGTCTGTGTCTGTGTATGTGCGTATTTGTGTGCCTTTCTTGTGTTGTTTGACAGGTAAAAAACACACCCCGCTGCCCTTAGTCCTCTCTCTCTCTCTGTCCTGCTGGCAGAGGAAGGTCTCTCTGACATTGGGTTTGCCTTGAACTTCACTCTCACTAGTCGTTCTTTGACTGCCTGTGATAACCAGAGAAAGATAAAAGTCATCAAAACACACACACACACCCCGCAACCACAGCAGCACCCTCTCTTTGTTCACTGCATGTGTTTGTGGATTTTACGTTTATTAATTAATATGAATACAAATGAATTCAATATGATTGATTTGATACTTTTCAATATTGTTTAAATTAGACTGGCTTTCCAAACTAAATACATTAAAAGATTTACAGAAAAGAAAGTATTAGTGAAAAGAGGTTGTGTTAAACACTGTTATATTTACTTGACTTTTAAAGATGAATTACAATAAAACATAATAAAATTACAATATGTTTTATATGCGTGACGTGTGGTGCAGTATTGGTTAATGTTTGTTAGCTTCTTTTTAAATCTGCTGTTTTGAATTCACATGGGGGGGACTTCTGTCACTGATTGCTTTGGAAGTCTCAGTTGTAAGACCCTAAGGTGGAGAGGTTAGCTCTCGTTCTTACGTTCTGCTGTTCATGTTTTTCCATACGAAACAATATTATATTATAATTGTGTGGATAAATGTGAATTATGCGCGCACACACACACACACACACACACATACACACATACAATAAGTGTGAATTTTGTGCCCTATTCATAAGTAAACAATTCAGTAAACAGTATGATAAAAAGTCACTTTTATGGTCTTAAAAACATTTATGCAGTTGCTGTGCTGCAGGTGACATAATGATAACACAAGCAGATTGTCCAAAAGGACAATTCCCCGTGCCCTCTCCGCATTTAAATCAATTTGCTGTGTGTGTCTGTGCATGCAGGTAAAGGTGACTTGATTGGAGCCAATTTGTCTGTGGAAAACCGGGTGATAAAGACAGATGCAGATGTGAAAGCGCTGACGTACTGTGATCTGCAGTGCATTAATCTAAGGGGACTATACGAGGTGCTTGACCTGTACCCTGAGTACTCCCACCGCTTCGTCCAGGACATCACTCACGACCTCACCTACAACCTAAGAGAGGGACAGGAGCGCCATGTAAGACCTAAAGCTAACCTTTTTTTTCTCTTTTTCTCTTTACTAGGTTAATTCCCAGCTTCGTACAGGAACCGGTAGACTAATGACAGTATACAAAGGCAAAGGTGAAATCCGTGTAGAAAAAAAAGCTGCATTAAGTGATGCATTGTTAGCATGGAATAAAAATTGTATAGAATGACCTAGTCTTAGATATTTTAGTGCGTTATTAGTCTGAGAACTTTCCCAGATTGTGGTAAAGGTTGCTGTGCTGTGCTTTCAGACTCTATGTGAAAGCTTGTGTATCAAGGACCTGCCAATTGATCCAATATTTAAAGTCAACAAATAAACAAATATTTATATTTAAAGTCAACAAATAAACAGACAAACAACCACAAAACAAGATTCCAGAAATAAGCAAAGCCTGCTGTGGAAATATACAAAGGTTATCAGCAAAGGTTTTTTTTCACAGACAAAACACAATTTTTACGAAGAAAAAATGACATTCAGGAAACTAAATGTATGTGTATATGTCAAAAAGTAGATTTTTTTCCTAACACAGTATCATGATAATATCAAAAACTATGCTAAAAGTTATTTATGGATCATTATTGTGATTCAGTTTCTGTATTGCCATGCTGCAAGTTTGACATTTAAACAGTTTGACTTCATTACTGGGCGGCACGTTGGTGGAGTGGGCAGTCTTATCGGCTTACAGCAAGAAGGTCCCGCGTTTTATTTCCAGTCGGGGCCTCTGAAGGTCCTCTGAAGGTGTGGAGTTTGCTTGTTCTCCCCATGTCTGTGTGGGTTTCTGCTGGGTTTGCTTGTTTCCTCCCACAGTCCAAAAACATACAGCACCCCACAAAACCTTAGTTAAGGATAAGTGGCTCTGATGATGAATGGATTGATGGACTTCATTACTTACGTGCAATGAAAAAAGCTTTATTCCTTGCCCTCCTGTGCTTTTATCTGTCTAGTGGTAGGAAAGTTTAACCACAGGAGAATAAAAAAAAAACTTTGTGAATGGGATGTGCTTTTCCATGCTAATGAAGAAAAACAAATGATACACTTACATTAGCCAATCTTCAGATTTTATTTCATGAGTTGCTTGAAACCAATTAAAGTACAAAGCTGAACTCGTACTCCATTTACTGTATTTAATGCTTGCACTCTGGGCTGTTGGGCTTTCCTTGAATGCTTTTTCATCAGCGAGAGGCTTCAAGCTTAGAAGCATGCTGGGAGATTTACACTGTGATGGAATGCTCCTGCTCTCTCTGAGGAACAGAGGATGATAATTACTGCTACCACCTCCACCACAGTGCAGACCTACTTAAGACTCTGAGTGAAAAATGGTACATAGAGTGCAAAGCATAGGCTAACACAAGAAACTGGGGAAGCTAACATATCCTTTCTCTGCTCCGGGATGTTGTGCTCTCCCCGATATGGTTGGCTTGTTATCTGTGAAGGAGTTTTCTGCTCATGTCAGTGAAATGACCAGTGACTTGCCTAAAATTTCATAGCTTTATGGTGTTGCTTACAATATGAGTACATGAGAACCGCTGAGACCAGCATTTTGGTGATAGAAACAAAAATGTCCAGCTAATGAATGTCTAAAAATGATCTGATGAGGGTGTTAGTCTGGTGAAACCTTGTCACATTTTACATCACTACATTCACAGAAAAAGTAGTAATAAAAACTTTTTTAGATACAGACAACATCACTGGGGCGGTACCCTCAAGGGTACATCTTCAGTGCTTTTAGGTAGGAAATATTGCACTGTAGTTCTAGTATTTTTATCACTGCAATATTTTAAGTCTTGTCTTGACTCCAGAGTTGCTCTCTCTCTTTTATATTTTCTCTGTACTACCTTACAATATGCAGCACAAATGTAGTGTCATTTTAAAACTCATTTAGGGAACACAGTTAAGGTTTAAACTCTGAGGTTATGTTTCCATTATTTGTACCATGGCAGACAAAAAAGTAGTAGATGTTTAAAACAGTAAATATAGCCAGTTTGCCCCCTTTAGATCATAACATTTATAGCATTTGGCAGATGCTTTTATCCAGAGTGACAAACAAGAGTTCTTTGTAGTCCTCAAAGAAATCATGTCCTTCACACCACTAAACCCAAACTTAAATTAAAAGCTGCTAGCAAACTAAGATTCTACCAGAGCTGTAGTTAGTATTCTACCAGAGCCCTGAGAATACAGAGAATACACAGAAGACAGGTGAGACATTACCCCAGGTGCTCATTGAAGAGGTGGGTCTTCGGTTGCTGTTTGAAGACAGCAAGGAACTCAGCAGTTCTACTGGTCAAGAGAAGTCCATTCCACCATTTAGGTGCCAAACTGAGAAGAGTTTTGATGCATGTCTTTGACTTTTGAGAAGTAGGGCTGCACTCCAAGAGGGTGAGCTGTGAGCCAGGGTCTGATCATTGCTGGTAGGTAAGAATGAGCCAGACCATTTTTGTCTTTGTAGGTATGCATTAAGGTTTTAAACTTAACGCAGGCGGCCACAGGAAGTTCATAGTAGTGGAGTGGAGTGCTTAGTCCTTACCTATCAAAAGACTCACCATCTATAAGGAATATGTAGCTAGTCTTTCCAAGCTGTTGCTTGCTCTGGCAGATACATGCATCTGAACACACTTGGAAGAGAGGTGTAAATTCTTGGTCTTTTCTCTGTGACCATGCAGATGTCCCTGACTGGTTGTATGTAGAGAAGAGAGTAAGTCTACTAACCAACCCAAAAAAGAACATGGCCAACTGTGCTCTCATAGACTCCTGGACATGGATGGCTATAGCACCCATACTATGTTCTCATAGAAGCAGCACATTGGTTTGCGGAGCCTTTCAGGAGCCTTTGTCTCATATCTAATTTTTCTCATTTTTCTTTGAGCTCCACTTATAATATTTATGTTGATAAGTCAACTGCCTGTGATTTCTGCCAACATGGTAATCATAATCATTTAGGAGTTATACAATCATAATATGTTTACATGACTATTTTTCATCCTCCCTTTATTCTCTAGACTTAAACTGACTGTTTTGGTAGCCTTTAGGATAAATGGAAATGAACTCTGATTGGCTGATTGGCTGCCCTGTATTGTGCCTCATTCAAAAAGCAGCCTAGGAAGAATTACTCTACGCAATATATATATTTGGACTGGGAGAGGATGGTACATTTAGCTCTTTAAACAGTGTCTACTGTGTCTTAGGGGGGTTGAGATCAATTCATGAAAAAAATCCCATTTCACACAGTTTGAAATAAGACTTTAAGTAAAGATTTTAAAGTGGATGTGTGTGTGCGTGTGTGTGTGTGTGTGTGTGTGTGTGTGTGTGCACATGTGTGCATGTGCTTCACTTCTCAGGTAATATCCAGGTTATCCAGCAAGTCCATGGACACACAGGTGCGTCTCCTGTCAATCATCCACCACTTTTCTGCTAACAATGGTGTGCAGGCCATAATAGCTTTGGGCTCATTTCCTTAATGATGATCCATCTCTCGCCTCATTTACCTAATGAGAGGAGGCTAAGAGCACTACAGCACCAGAACAGTGGAGAGAGAGAGACAGAGAGAGAGAGAGAGGGAAGGAACGAGAGCGATGATGATGATGATGGTGATGATGATGGCAATGAGCGTTCTCTTTAGCCTCCTGTTCCCGCATGCATGAAGTCTTAATGACAGAAGGAGGAGCATAGTAGGAGGAGGAAGTCGGTTAAGGAGCGAGGGATGCATGGAGAGGAGGAAAGAGAGCTAATTGAAGTTGTGGTTGACTGACTGCTTTGGGGACACACTACTCTTTCAATTACAGTGTGAGGGAGCCTCAATTATTCAGCAGGGAAAATGACCAAATTAGAGCATAAAAATATTTTACAACATAATTAATCAGTTATAAATACGGAAAAAAGAGGGAGGGCCTGGTGAGTGCTCATGAAGTCATCCCCCCTCTCCCATTTCATATTTTAAAGGCCTTACTTACATTTCATTTATGGCACAGTAAGTTGATTGGGGCTGTCACAATTACTTAATTAAACTCACAGAGTAAAATTGATTAAAGTGGTTCAAATTTACCTTCTCAATATATTGTCAGTGATCGGTTTGTGAGATATTAGTGCATGTTTCAAATCTTATATTTGGGCTGAATTGGGTGTGAGGAGAGTTTTGAAATTATTTCTGTGAGTATTGACCTCTAGTGTTTGTTAGCAACATCATCCTTGTAGCTCCAGTTTGAAACTAAAGAAGAAAAATTTTGATTCCAAACATGTCTTGGCTGACCAGTAGTAAGATTAGCACTGGAGGCCATCAGCAGGTTATGCCGGACAGTCTAACGGCAAAGTGTAAAGCTACATTTGCCCAAAAAACAAGACATAACAGAGGGGTATGATATTGAGAGGGCTGTTATGGAGGTGGAATATGCAGCCACTGTTGCTCTCACTGGATATTCATCCTAAATTTTGCATCCTGCTGGTTAAGTTAATGTTCATTTACTTTAGGTAATAAATACATTAGCATTATTTACCCATATAGTTTTAAAAAGAGTTCATTTTCATCAAAGAAGACAAATGTGATTCATTGTGATACATACAAAAAGTGATTAATTACAGATTATAATTTCAAAGTTTGATGGCCCTGAATAAGATATCATTTATAAGCTTGATACGATTAGTAGGCTGATATGGGAAGCATATATCATGACTTGATACTTGATACATGATACATTTCGTGATATTTTGTAACAGACATAGTGTATTAGCAAAACAGTAGAAATGCTACCAAAAATGCTATCAAAATTGAGTACAAAGATGTTTTTGAATGCAGCATTTGTCACATTGTCTATCACTACATCCATTTGCAGATATTGTTATTGCTGGGATTTAAGCATTTAAACAGTCTCCTGCCAACTGTGAGAATTAAGTTTTAGACCAATGTTTCCAAACTTTTTATTTGGTCCTGGATTTGATGCTTTCTCTTCATTAACACACCCACATTACTTGCCTTAGGTAGAGATATCATGAAGAACTCCCCAGTTAAATCCCTTCTTAATAATCATAGAGTTTACTTGATGTTCTGTAAGTAGTAGTGATACCTATGTTATGCTCTGAAAAGCTTATTGAGGCATGCTTGATCAGGATATTGCACACCCCTAAGAAAGCTAAGAGAGGCTTCTTAAGGTCTCCTCATTTAAGAAGATTTATGCTGGAATAATTATAAGCAACTTCTGCCCCATCGCAGGTGGAGGGAAGGGGCAATGGAGGCGTGATCCAGTGTTTTCCTCCAATAACAGAGCAGCAGGAGGAGGAAGATGAGGATCAGATTCTGTACCTTAGAGCTGTGGATAAAAGAAGTGAACACGGGCACTCGCTCACACAGGGCAGCATTCATCAAAATGACAAGAGGCTTCGTATTCAGCAAACTGCATTGACTACCCCTGACCCCTCTAATCTCAGTCCCAGGTACACGTTCACACACACACACACACAAACTCACACACACACACACACACACACACACACACACACACACACACACACACACACACACACACTCAAACACATTGACACACAGAGGAGACGTACATATATAGAGAATTTTCTGGACCGTTTATTACTCTTGTTCTGCTGTAATTGGTTTCAGTCAGCGTTGTTGGGGAATTTACTCAAAAAAAGGAATCCATTACAAATCACTCATTGGGATTTATTCACTGATTAATTCCTGGAAAAAGTCATCTCGGGACTCATTACATTATTTTCTAGTGTCATGATCTTTATGCCTTTATTGCTTAATCCAAGCACAATTCTTTATTCATAGACAGTTATTGCTATGTTAAAAATGATGAATCGTTGATGCTGTTTAAAAACTTAGAAAGCTAGACAGTAGAAACAGCTCTTTAAAGGGCTCTGTAGTGGCACAGCTGTCTAAGAATTGGCCCTATGTTAGGGACATTTTAATCCTCGGTTATGTCATAGCCATCTGTGGCTGGGAATACAAAAGAGCACAACTGGCCTCTTTTGTATACTTTACATATATACTGTATGTGTGTGTGTGTGTGTGTGTTTATGTGTGTGTGTGTGTTTAGGGTTGTTGATGGGACAGAAGCTAGTGAAGGTGTAGAGCACTCTCCTGCCTTCACATTCTCACCTGGTCACCAGAACATTGGTCCAACCAACACAAGTATCAAATCAGGTCAGTGTTTATGTAGTTGGTGGAAAACTCAGGTCATTACTATCTCTATTGGATGGTGACCAGTCTATCTATTCAGTTGGTCAAATTTGATAATATGTTTCAAATATATCACAGGTATCAGGTTATATTTAGGCTTCCATTAATAAAGTGATGAAGTGCACATGATTTCGAGACTGTGCTAAAATAGTGTCTTACGCACCTGATACAGCTTGTTTTTGACTCTTCTGTTCTAAAATTTTAATCTTAAAATCATTCATCATTAACCAGATTAAATCATCAATCATTAACCAGATGTTCAGAAAAGAATGTTCAGTATGTTTTTATTATTGATGTATTTTGAACTGTTATTTCAAAACAATGGCATTTAACTATGTTCTTCAGTCATGTAGTAATTCAATGGCTTACTGATACTTTATAAGCACCCATAACTGCCCTTTGGATTATGCTTGTTTTTAATTACCCATCCTTCCAGACATCATGCAGATCACCCCTGCAGAGCTAGCAGCTAAATCAGAAGAGACCAGAGGACAGTTACGCCACCTAGACCAAGAGGTACTGTAAAGCAGTTTATTTCTTTTTGGGTTGGTTCAAGTGTGGTGGTCTTGTAAGATGCGTATCTGACTGAGCTTTGTGATTATCTGGTATTTGCGACGAACACCAGTAAGCACAAAGCTCTCTTACTCTAGCTAGGCATCGACTGATTGCCCAGCATTCTGTTAGTCTTGAGTTAACCTAAAATCAGCGCAGCTCAGGTGAGCTCCTGGTGCCCTGGTACTCACAAACCATATGGCCATCCCCAGCGAGGGGGAGTGAGAGTAAAAGAGGGAGGCAGAGGGTATTTTTCAAACACTAAAGGGCATAAAACTTGTTAGGAAAGTGGGGCTGGCCCCATGTTGATGTCAGAGGACGTTCTACAGTGCCCTTGAACCTTCTGTTACGCTCTTCCCATCCAGCATCTCAACGACCCGCAATGCTGAAAAAATTATAAAGACATAATACTTTACTTCTACAATAAATATTGCTGGTATAAAGTACAATATGGTACAAAGAATCTATATTCACTCACATTCACTTATTAATTAAAAACTATATACATTCTAAATTTATATTAATATATACACTATTTTCTGATAAATAATGTGGGATGACTGGGTTCCAGCATGTTCTGGGATACCTAAAAATTTAGAAACTACATTTGCAGTCATGGCAAACACAAGGATAGTGAGAAAATATTCTGGAAATATTGTGGAAGGCTTTGAAAAGTGTAAACCTGGGCTATTAAGCTGTTTGCCTCCTCTTCACTGGAGGTTGCAATGCTGCAGTGCTTCATGTGGGCAGAACAACACAATTCCGGAATGTTATTTTTGGAATTCTGAGATTCAAAATAACTTTATCATTCCTATAGAATCTCTTTATCAAGGAAACATGGCCAAGAGGCACAGAGTGTTGAAATTCTGACCAGAAAAAAAAGAAATTTAGTTTTGAACATGAAGGCATCAGATATATTCATATTTCCCTGCTTTCTAGTGTACACTGTTGTAAAGGGGGTGTGGCTGAATATTTTTAGCCTTATATAAACAATCACTGGTCTTTAAGGAACAGTAAGAAACAGTACAACTTGTGATAACTGGTTGGGGATTATTTGCAAAGTGTGCACATGCATCTGAGTTTAATATTAAAAGTACTTGTATAAACTTCTATGAGCAACATTTATCATGTATGTAAACATAAAATGTTTTCTTATAAAGGTGGGAGGTCTAACTAAAATCTGTAATATAAGACTGTGTTTTAAAAAAACATTACTTGATACAAGATTATTTCCTTTCTAATACATGTTCCTTGGAACAAAATTTTCAAAATAGTGAAAAAAAAATTCCCATTCATTATTTCTTGGTGAAAATAAAATCTCAGTGGCTTGAGACCTGCAGAGGATTTGCTCAATTGCTCAACATTCTGAAGCTGAATAATCAGAAAGTTGCCATAGTGATGCTGAAAGTTATGTAACTATTGCATGTGCTGGGACTGTGGATGGCCCACTGGTTTGACTGTCAGATGGCTGCATTGACATTAGACTTTTCGCAGGTGGCTCTGTAAGAGGGCATCTTCCTGTGGAGACTACTCTCTCGTTCTCCTTTCTCTCTTTCTTCCTGAATACCTCCTTTGTGTGTCCTTCTCTCTCTCTCTCTCTCTCTGTCTCTCTCACCTGCCCTCTTTATGTCTCTGTTTCTCTCTGTCTCATTCTCTCCGTCCCTGACAGACTGTCTCTCAGTAGGGTTTCAGTGTAATCCTTGTTTGGTCCGGTCCACACAGAGGTGTGGGGCACTCTTCCTGGTGCCCCTTCCTGTCTGATGCTGTGTTCTAATACCTTCTGCTGTCTCCGATGGCATTTATGGATCATTAACCAATTAGACTCATTATTTGTTATTATCACTTTTTGGCATGACATCCCGTGTCCCTGCCAAATCTGGGCTCGTCTTAGCCGAGATCATCTGTGCCGTGTTCTGGACCATCACAAATACTAAATTTTTCACACAGCAAGTTGGCTGTGGGTTGAGCCATGACACATGCCTGTTTTTCTCCAGATTCATGTATGTACATAATTAGAAACATGTCCTTTAATGTATTTTCTTTGTTATTTTCTACATTGTAGATTAATATTGAAAACAAACACAATGATTAAGGAACACATGGAATTATGCAGTAAAAAAAAGAGTTAAACGAACCAGAATATGTTTGGTAATAAGGTAATGATGGGCAGTTGGGTTTTGTTTTGCTTAGTTAAGTGGTTCTTGTCATAATGTGGAGTAGAACCATAGTCTAATAGAAAGTCCACTAATGAAATCTTGACGAAGAACACCTGTTAATTAAATACCATTCCAGGTCAATACCTCATGAATCTGATTGAAAAATGCCAAGCGTGTGCAAAGCTGTCATCAGGTGATGTTTTCAGTATTAATCTAACCCTAATCCAATAATAAAAAGAAAGGAAATTGTTGGGAGGGTGTGTACAAACTTTTGACTGGTAGTATATATATATATATATACAAATAAGCATGTTACTTTATTTTGTAGGTATTGTGTTTGATAGGGATGCACTGATTTGAGAATTGCTGGCCTGTGATAATATCTGTTATTTTTGTGTATTTGTTTGCCAATTCCAATACTGATGTATAAACATTTATGAAATGTAGAAACTGAGACTAATCTGAATTTTATGGATTCTATATTATCATGCATCCGTATTTCTCAACATAACCGCATTCTGCAATATGACAGCATACTATGACAACTGAACCCAGTCCTAAACTGAATGCACTGTTCATTGAGTCATCAGATTTTTAGGTACTTGTAGCTACACTTATTGGCCATTTTACCAGAAATATGTGATACACTCACAAATACACTCTAGGTGTATAATTACTGACCGCAGCCCATCTGTTGCTGCCCTCTACCCTATCGGACAAAAGGAACCATCACAAGACCACAGATATTGTTGGGTGATAGCACATCAGTGACACCGACATGATAGTGGTGTTGTAAGGACATATGCGCTTGTACAATTGTACTTGGTAAAATGACTGGTGAGCATAGCTTCGAAGTATATTTAATAAACTGGCAACTCTACTAAGTGGCGCAGATCCCAAAACAACCAAATGCTGCAACAGTGAACAGAGAGGCTCTATAAGGAACAAGTAAACAGTGTGTTTCAAAAAAGACCTCCACTAGTTAACTGAGACATAGACAGATGGGGAGAGAAAACGGACTACCCTTTGGCGTCACCAGCCTGTCTAATGCTGTTGCTATGGGAGAATAGTTAATAGTTGTGTCTGAATTGTTGAACCGAATTTGTTATATGCATGATATGTGATCTAGGCTTATGTTAAAATCATCTCTGCTACTGGAACACTTTTGATCCTTTCAGTGTCTCATTTCATGTCTTAATGAAGAAATGACTGGATATGAATTGAACTAGCAATATAACCAATATGTTTATTACAGCTCACATTGACATTGGCTGTGTTTCACAACATGTGGCATTTTACAGTCAACAGCTGTAAATCAGTCCAGTTTCTACACAAGTGTGCCCAGTCGTGTCTCGAAAATCAAAGGTTCTGTTCTGAGTCTTGCAAAAAAAAATCTAACTATGTGCCGCATTACGAAGTCATGGTGTCAAAATCAAAATATTTATTTGGTGTAATGGCACATATAATAATAATGATAATAATAATAATAATAATAATCATAATAATCATCATAATAATCATAACAATAACAATAATTTCTCCAGATTTGCTCTCCATTTTGTGTTTCTGATTAATTGCTGTTGAGCTGCGGTGTGCCATGCCTGAGATAAACAGTGGACAGCAAGAAATTCTGCATCAGATTTATCCAAAACTCTTCAGTATCTTTTAAAGATGAAATGCTTTAAATTTCACAAGCTTTTTAGTCTTGCAACTATATCTTGCTTCATAAACTGCAGTGCTACTAGTGACTGGACAGCATTTAGTTTATTTAATGAAACATAATATTTTTGAATCTGGCTACTGTATGTTTTCTGAGCAGCTGAGTAATGCAATATGTTAAAGTTGTATAGATTTAATCTAATGTTTTGACACTTTCTGCTGCTCTTACCTTTGTACTGTCCACTTTCTGCCATAGCAGTGCAATTTCCCCCTTGTGGGACTAATTAAGGTTATCTTATCTTATCTCTTATCTTATGTAAAGAAACAGAAGCCAAATTACAAAAAAAAATCACAATATAAAATTCACGTATTTTAAGTAATCGATTACAACAAAAAACATAAAAATGACAGGTCTATGTGGGGCTGCAACTTATAGATAGGTCTTTGACAATGAATTGAATGATCACAACTAAAAAAAAATGTGCACATCATTGAGTATATATTCTATTAATTCTAAAATCTCCACTGTATGAATGCTGCAGTTTACAAAAAGTAAGTAATGACTGACTTTCTTATGCTCTACATGCCTGAAGTTCTAATAATAAGTTACCAGAACAAAAACTGTTTTTGTATTTTTTTTGTCAGGCAAGTAATGCTTGTTGTGTATTCTTACATTACTTTTTACAGTGTGATGCTTCTGCAGTGTTCTGCAAGTTTGCAAAGTACCAGCATCAATCAACAGCCTATTCCAGGGCATTTATATTATACACCACACTCGTCTTGTAAAATCGCTTCAATTAAAACAAAAGTAAGCTGATTTTACTTTGAGTGAATTGGACTTCTAATAGTAGGTTAACTAAAACAATATGTTTTACATTTCTGAGGTCAGTTACGAATGTTATCAACCAGTTTAGTAAGTTTAGTAAGTCAACCAGTTTACTTACAAATTCATTTTGAATACCATGGGGTATTCTGAAGGTCTAAGTGAAAATGTAAAGAATAAAATGTATGTTTTTTATACTGGAAGTGTTACACTGCAGTGACAGTCTGGGTTAGTTGCACCCCACTTTATTTTTAATGGATCACATTAGCATCGATGTCCCTGAGATCAAAAACTTTTGCTTTGGAAACTCACATGTCTTTGATACAGGGTTAGGGTTTGCCTAGAACAATCTGAAAACAGCCATGATAGTGAAACTGCATTCAGCAGTAGGGTAGGGTTTAAGAATGCAATGATGTCATGATAGCCAGACACACTGTGATGTTTTCTATGTGCATGTATTTGGCAGGTTGTTCAGTCAGAGCATGTTGGCCTTCTTTGCCAGAAAAAATATAATTAATTTTGTGCTTTTAATGCATTTTAAATTGAATTTTATTTCCACCTGACAATGGCCCTATGATTTAAATTCATTCAGAGCAAGGACACTGAAATAATGTAATCAATTTACTATGATAGCAATGCAGATTGTTTGTGCTAGACTATAAATGATTATACTTTATCAAAGGCATCTGAAACCATCCCTGCAGAATATCTCAAGGTATTTTATACTAACATCTGAACATTTTGTCAGTTTATATGCGTAGGATTTTAAGACAGATGTGTAGCTAAAAAATGGGATTGATCTGAGGTTCTGAGTATCTGTCCTTTTACACCTCTTTGCATCTTCTGTCTTATGCCTAAGGCATTTAACTGGGAGTAAGTTTTTCAAGTAAGCTTTTCTAGTTTTTGTAGTACTCAGGATGTAACTTAGTGGTAGAGCATTTGACTGCAATTCAAACTCGGGTGCCCCCGTCCAGTTGACCTTTAACATAAGTAAATAACTGCAAAAGCTTGTGCGTGAAACGGAATGAACTTAAGTGTAGTTAGCTCAGTGTGGTGCAAATAATGGCAAGGTCGTTTGTTTGATCCCTGTATAGTCTGGCTTGAGTTAGGCTATGACTTTTATGGGGCAGCTGGTGGTTAGGGAGTTGCCCCAGTGACCAGAAGGTTGTGGGGTTGAATCCCAGCACTGCCCGTGGCACCGCAGAGGTACGCTTGAGCAAGGCACTGTCCTCACATGCTGCATCGGTGGCTGCCCACTGTTTCACTTGGTGAATGGGTTAAATGCAGAGAGAGAATTTCACATTGTTCACACTGTGAGCTGTGCTGTGGTGTGTTTATGTATGATTCTAAGGGGACGCTTTATTTTAATTTGGGGACAAGAATGGGGATGAAGCAAAAAACAGCTCTGACAGTTTTAGTGGGAAAAGTAGTTGTTTTATCACCTTAAATACTTTGCAGGAATTCATCCAAACAGTAGTGATATCACCTCAGATAAAATCATGACTTTTGTCATGTATTACTATTTTTACTATATGAATACATAATCTGACCTTTCACAATGACTACAACCAGGAGAAATAATCCAAAATCACTTAGCAAAAAATGTTTTCTGCATTTAACTTACGTTCAAAGTTATGAATGTTTTTTGTTTCTGCTGTAAACTTTTGAGGTTTTGTTCAGAAACCAACATAATGTTCGCTAGTATGGACTTCAAGCTTATGCACACAACCTCCTAGTCTCTTAACAGTCTAATAGGGCAAAATACATTTTGTGTCTTCAGTCAATCTATGTGATGTTAAATGAGCTGGAAATAAAAGAATAATACTGTACTGCACTGTCAGGGAAATTCATGCATGATTACATGCATTTCAAGGATAGCAATAGTGTATGGCTCTCATTAATACTTTCAGTGTTTGCAGATGAAGCTTTCAGAGACACCTTTGTTTCTGGGCCATGCTAAATGTTTTGTGCTTTGTCACTCTAATGTGAAGTTTGAATTGTTTAACTTGTTAAGTTATAAAAAGTCCTAAAAGTGCTGGGGACAAAACTAGTAAGTCCACAGCACCCCTACTTGTAAATTATGCCTTAGGTTATTCATGGCTAAAATGTTCCCTTAGCTGATTTGAAAATAAGTGTTTTAATGTCAAACGTTCCAGAGAACTGGAGTGGACATGGTACCTTACTGAAGTGATGGGCAACACTAGGGTGCAACCAACAAACACATTTTATGCTTTACACAAATTCTTTTTATGATTTTTTAATAGCTTGTTTTTATAGATTGTTGTGAAGCATGTTGTCTAAGATGTAAACTTATTAGACAACATGATTTTTCCATGGCAACAGCACAAGCTAATTAGGGTACTGACTTTTCTCTACCCCATCTGTCTCTGCCTTACTAATCCAGTGGCTACCAGTCTCTTTATCATTATATTTCCTACAGAGGATGCATTTTTTTGTTCATTAGACTCATTGGAACATTTATGAAGTAGCAATACTAACCCTTAATATGAGGCTACTACTATATGGTAGATATTTATTTATGGGTATTATAGAGGTAGCCTTGTGTTTCCTGCTGCTCATGGTCCTATGTGAGTTTTCATGCCTTTTGCTATAGGCATAATGATATTGTCCCATGAAATGTGATTGGCAGAGCCAGCTGCTTCACTGGCTTTTTGCCACTGCAGTGATTTCATTAGATTCATTAGGAGGTACAGAATTGAACCACGTGCAGTGTACTGTAGCTAATCATTGCACACATTATTGCATACATGCTATCACCATTGCAGAAACTTAACATTCTGTTGACAGCTTACACCTGACAAATTAAAGTAATTTTTACTATCATATTCTTTGTTTTTCTGGGCCTTATTCCAAACTTGAAATTGACAACCTGTGACTGATAGTAGTCTGTCGTTCCATCAAATTAGCCCTGGCAAGTGTCAGCAATGACTGCTCAAATATGAGCTCCTGTGGCTTATTTTTGCATGTTAAAAAAAAATGACGATTGAGTTTGTGGACTGAAAATGCTCATTCTGTGTGTAACCTCTACTTTTTCAAAGGGAGAACTATAGGTATGAATTGTATTTAGAATTTCAGCCACTGGGCACATACTCCCATATGTAACCAGGGTCACATGACAAAGGCACGAAGTGTGCTTCAACTGCACAGATGACTGGATTCGCTGCATTTGCTGCAGCAGTTTGAATGATGTGTTTAGTGAAAAAAGTCGTTTACATACACTCTCAAATACATTACATATACCACCACAGTTCTAGAAAAAACCTTAGGAGCCTTTCAACTATGTGGAAGTTAAATATTATATGTATATATATATATATATATATAAATTTAAAAATATATATATTTTCTTTACAAAAATTGTTCTCTCAAGAATCACCTATTGCAAGAATCTTCAGGGATTCAGAAATATCATTGCTCCAGTAAACCCTTTTTGGCACTTTTATTTTAGAAATGTGGTTAAACTATCTCAGGATAGTGCCTGTGAATAATGGTTGTTTATACATTGCAGGTGAGCTCCCTTGGCCAGGAGGTAGCTGAGCTGGGTCGGGTAATGCGAAACCTTGCCTTCCTAATAGAATCCATGATGGCCTCTTCTCAAACACCCAAGATCTGCAGCCCACTCTGTACCCCAGGACACTCGTCAGCCTCCTCGAACCCACCTGAGGGTCTGGGCACACCCTGGATCATTCACCCCCCTCCCTCACAGATACATCCTGGTGGACATGCAACCATTAGGGCACAGGAACCAGACACAGTTTGCCTTTCTCCAGCTCCTTGCTCATCAGATGTTTCACACCCTGTTGCCCTATCCACTTCACCACTCACAGACCTCTCCACGGGGACTCTATTGCTCAGATCACCCCTTAGTGGACCTGTAACCCCAAGAAGTCGTTCACAGAGCCTGAATACCCCATCTGTTCATCTTCACCCACCCCCACATACCCCTGGAACTCTACCCCGGGCTGGCCAGACATCACTGGGAGAGGGGACAGGTCATAGCCCCCTGGGTTTGTAGCAGAAGAACTTTAATGTGGACCGTGTAATCGTGAGGGCAGAAGTGACGGGACACATGGACTCAGAGTTGAACTGAGCAATGTAGATTAAGGCACACAATAAAAGCCATGGAGCAATGGCTGTTTGTTTTTTTCACTTATTTAAAGGCACAATTAAAAGGAAGACACTAAAGGGACTTATGTCATCAGTTTATCAGTACAATATATTACATGACCATGACCATGGTCCATCCTTGACCATGCAATATTTGATCCCAGGTCTAAACCTATTCAAAGCCAATTAAATTCAATTAGTCTTAAACCAAGTCATAGGTCCGCCCCGTCTAAAGCCATCACCAGAGACTGAGCCACCTCATCTCCTGAACCTCTAACCCTTTAAAACCTAAACCCTATGCACAAAGACAAAAAGCTATAGTCTTGTAATAAGCCTTTTGCAGGGGACCTATTAGGACCATTTTACAAGTAAAATGCCTTTGGAGTATCATTTCTTCAAAGAACCCCTGCCATGTACTTTATCCCTACGCACAAATTCAACAACTCTTATGCTGTGATTGAGAGGCACTTCTTTACAATTTTAAAGACATTATGACTTACCTGCATGCTTAGCATTTATTAAGTATATACATAAGTATAGCACACCATTTGAGTGTGTTATACTTCATTTCTGTACTCATGAGAGCGTGGAATTTACGTGTGAGCCAAAATGCCTGGCTGTTTATTCAAATCATTTAAATGATTCACAAATCATGACAAGGCTCCAAAAATTAAGTGTGTTT
Source organism: Hydrocynus forskahlii (assembly GCA_037974365.1). NCBI lineage: Eukaryota > Metazoa > Chordata > Actinopteri > Characiformes > Alestidae > Hydrocynus > Hydrocynus forskahlii. Next base: position 7,374,558 of record JBBPCX010000147.1, on the reverse strand, counting down.
ATACAACCCTTTTCAAACTTTACCCTTACGATGAGAACTCAGGCACGTCGTATAACAAGCTGCAATGTACTGTGTGTCAGTTTATGAACTGCTGCATATTTAGATCTGTTGATGATTGCAGTTGGAAAAGTCCCTTTAGTTTCTGCCCGTTTATCTTTTAAAGCATGTTTAAAAGAGGTTGGCATAGGGTAGCAGTAGGTCACTGAGACACTATGTAGAGCTGTTAGGCACAATAGAAAAGCATGAAGGTCACCTTGACATTGTGTGTTTCTCTCTTGTCTGTCTGTGCATTTTTTTCCTCGAGATGCCCCTCGGGGCAGGAGAGAGGAACAGCAGGGACATGTCTTACACAATGTGAGTGTGTGCATGCATGTGTGTTGAGGGACGGGGTATTTAAGGAACAGACATTGTTGATGCATGTATGGTACACGTTAAGCTGAGAGGAAGGGGTAGAAGATTGAGAGGCCTATTTGTAGGTTGGCAGAAAGTAAGTTTGGGGACGAGGAGGAGGAGGAGGAGATGGTGGCTTGCTCTTTAGCTCTGGTCCTGGGGGTTTGGTTGCCGATGGCAATGCAGCCCCTGCTGTCTCTCTTTCTGGCACAGACATAGACCACCCACTCTGCCTGCTTCAGTCTTTCTCTCTCTCTGCCTCTTATTCTCTCTCATTCTCTCTGTCTTTGTCTATCTCGCTCTACTGTTCCCTTTCTGCTATCACCTGCATGTGATCTTGTTAGCATCAAGATTTCTATTTACCTGTTACTACGCCGTCTTAATAATCTTAACCAACATTCTAGCTCTAGAATTGTTGAAAAGTCCAGATATTGCAATACAATGATGGTGTCTTGCATTTAAACCAAAGTGCTTGCTGCAACAGTGCTGCAATCACACAGGTTTCAGCTCGTTTGCTTCCAGCCCTGTACCTCTTCTAATAATCTGTCAGCATAGCTAAAAAATAATTAACCCCTATATGCAGAGTGTAAAAGTGGTTCTTTCTCCCCTTTAATCGACTCTTTTTAATAAGGATTGTACTCTACCAAACTCATTTTTTTCCCTATTTTTTAATCAAAGATTTTAATGTGGTACATAAACACTATTGAAGTTTCAAAACAGATGGTTCACTCCCCAGTCCATACAATCCATTAACAACCTGTTCTGTATTTCAAACTTATGGATTTACAAATAACCACCTATTCAGCCTACAACAGCTATGTTCACAACAAAGCTATAAAGGATGTGTCAGTTCAGACTGTTCTTTGGAAAGATGCACAATGCAGGACATAACTGAGGTCATTTTCAAACATTAGCATTAAAAGTACAGTAACAAAAATAGCCTGTTAAATTCTAGGGGATAAAAAGGAGGCTAATAATTGTGAGGTTAAAACAAATTATGGCTGTTTTTGTTTTCATACTCCACAAGTGGATGCCAATTAACAATGCACAAAAAATTATGAGCCCTTTTACTGCAAAGAAAATAATCTCACAGCTGAAAAAAATATTATCATTAATTTTAAACAATCACAGCAGAGAAGATTATTTTAATCTGGATTTTGAATGTATGCTTAAGCTTCTGCTTAAACAGACACAATACATCTAACAGAAGAGGCTGAGCATTATTAGCTGCAACTTTGGCAGTAGTCAAAACACTGCTAAACATTTGCAGTGGCACCAATTCACCATGTGTGCACTAAAGCAACTGTAGTAAATAATCCGTCAACCTGTTCTCAGAAGCTTTTTTGCCTACAGGCTTTAGCACGCCTGACTTCATGAACATGTATTTTAAGTAGTGAAATTGTCAAAATCAAAAATAGAAGAGGCAACTAAAGTGACAATCTGGAATGATTTAGTATACCAAACCTGCAAGAACCAAGACAAAACACAAAGGAAAAGACACAGGAGAAGACAAGTGGCAAAGGAAAAAGAGAATATTCCATAAGAGAATTACTCTCATTTACATTTGTAATAAAAAGCAAGATGCTCTTTTCATCCCCCATGTTATTTTAGTTGATCTCTAGTTCCATTTCAAATTCTATGGTCTGTCCTTTATTACACTCTTCATAATAAGTACAGTGATTTTTATTTACTATCACTGCATCGATTTTCAAAGAGCCTATATCATGGAAAACTTTGTTGCAGGTCTGTGTATTAGCGCCTCTGCAGTTCTTGAGTTAGGCCCTTTGTATCACAACTGTCACACCATGTGGTCTAGTGAAGTGAGTTTGATATCAAATGTAGATGCTGGCATCTGCACCACTAGGGGGTTTGCATAAAGGGGTTAATTAATTAAATCTAGTAGCCACTAATGAACATACTCTCATTTGGATAATTGTCTTTTGTGATTATTATGATCGCTTCATTAATAGAAACAGAAACATCCCTGGTCAAACGATTCCTTTAATTCCTTCGCCATTGCTTGGCCAGTAATAGGAGTATAATGCTGTTCTGTTGCCCAAGCCCAGGGCATTTTTATATTTATATGAATGTATCACAGCTAAAGATGTATTTTTGTACCTCAAAGACCCAGGGACAGTCTGGAACTCCATGACAATAACAGCTTGCGCAGCGTGTATTTTAAAGGGTTGTGGAAGGGGATGCTGAATGAAATGTTTCGTGTCTGGTTATCTCAGTACAACACTCTCACTGTCTCTTTGGCTGTGTGAGGCTCTCTGTCCTGCTGGGAATGTAACTGAATGACTTTAATCTCCTTTGATATGATATTAATAGAGCAAAAGCTTGTTATGCTAATAAACTAATGCTACTGTTTAGTGGATGTTTTGGACTGTCCTCCTTTCTCTCCGGCCCCTCTCACTTACCTTTTCAGTGTAATATGTGTAAAATTCAGTGGAAAAAAAAGTTATGGTAAGTTTTAATAGCCGTTTGATATGCAAAGTAATAAGTTGTTACTATTTAACTGTTGTCCTTTCAATGAATGTAGAACACATGAATGTTGACGAGCAATACACAAATAATACATCTGCATTCTTATTTCAGTCCCTTTGGGCTTATCTAAGTTTGATCAAAGTCTGTGGGTTTATTTATTCTTATGATCGTTCAAGGGTGGTATGTAGAAAGATGACATGGTGAGAATGGATTAAATTCCATAGCAGGGAATTGGCCTGACTTGAAGAATCCTGCCCAGGAGGTACACAGCTCCTCAAATGGTCATTTAAGTCCATTTCTTTCTTTATCAACTTCATTTGCACCTTCTTTTTGATGATAGACATTTTAATGTCCATTTTAATGTTCACAGAAAAGTACCAGTACACGGATTTAACAGATTTGCCTGTTTTGGAGGTCCTATGCATTATTGTTCCATGCTGATGGAATATCCCACATTTACATGATGGAAATGTGTATGAGAGTAAAAAGAGTAAAAGCTCTTTGGATTATCTTCTTTGCAATCAAACAAATCAACATTTTAAAAGTGTTTTTATTGTGGAGTTTTACACAATTTTGTGAGATGAAAAGGCTGCAGGACACAGCTGTTTGTGAGGAGAGGTGTGAATCATCTTCACAGAGTCACACACAGACCCAACAGTGTCACAGTCAATCTGACAGCAGCATTATGGGAGGAAAACATTTGACTTAACTGTATTAATTAAAAATCAATTCAAAAACAAATTTGTGTTTCGCCAGTGAAAGGGCCACTAGATAAAAAGGGCAACTGGAATAATACTTGTGAGCGTGCCATATTTGGTGTCTGCTGACTTTTCATGTATTTGTAGTTTTTTGAGCTAACGGGTACAAAGTGGAAGTTATGATATGATATGACTATGCTAGTACCATTAGCTGTGGGTACAAGGGACTAGCAGTTGCCCATTGTCTTTCAGTCCTTAGATTTCTTTGTGTACATTTAAAGTCATGTCACCTAGGGCCTGAGGTTTTGAGGACTGAGGTTCTAAAGTGGAGGTATTTTTAAAAATTGTTTCTGATTAGCCTGTCCTTAGCTAATAGCAGTTCAGTCAAATTGTAACTGTGCCCCTTTAATAACAGCCCCTTCATTTCACAGAATCCCTTCCTCTTAAGTGTCAGTCTTCTGATGCACTGCATTTTATGCGCGATGTTTGTGTGTGTGTCTCATGCATGTCCTTGGCGTGTTGTCCAGCTTCCACTGCCGTGCGAGAGACAGGTGTGTTGAGTAGCCGTGACAGAGCATGACCATACAGACGCATGCCAGACGTCGAAGGTGTGTGTCTCTCTGTCGCCACGGCCATGATTCATCTGATGAGAATAACATGTGTTGACAAGTCTCCATGGTTTCAGCCTAAATGAATGGAAGAGGCCAGCTATGGAGGGCAGAGTAATAGAGAGAGAGAGAGAAAGGAGGGGGAAGAGGGGGATGTGAAGGTGAAAACAGTTAAAGAGAGTGGAGTAAAAGGCATGTTGAAAGAACTTAAACACGCACACACAGACACAGACATGTTATAGTTGAGGACATTTTCTCTGATTCTCCATTAAAGAGTGACCCTGGCATTCCTCTTTTTCAGCTTCAAAAAAGTTTGCCGGTTCACCTTAAAAGCAAAAAATCTGTCTGCCGTACAATTTCGACATAAATGGATTGCTAACAATTAATTAACAGAGCGTTAATGTTTGTGTTTTTTGCTTAAAGTTCAATAAAATCTAAATTTTAAGACTATACTTCTAGGAATCATATGAAAAGTGTGGTGATGTAAAATGCCATTATCTCCTAGCACAGCCTGGCAAAAGATTCTGGCAACTGAAAAAAAATACTTTTTATTCATGTGAAATATTTATTTTCTTTCAGTCATACTTTTGAAGGTTATTGATTTGAGTTTTATTTTGTGCCTTAAAACATTTTGAAAATGTTATGGATATTTTCTAGAATGTGTCTTCTCTTTAAAATATATATAAATATAAGAATAATTAGATCAACCAGTATATGTATAATTAAATCAATTACATTAACCACCTTATTGTAGATTAAGCAGAGTTAGAATTACCTATTTAAATTTGTCTGTGTTTCTTGAGTGTCTATATTCTTATGTCACTTGTATTTGGTTTGGGAAGCAAGCACGTAATGAAAATGAATATACTGTTAATATACTGTCAGATAACCTCTTCAAGCCAAATTAATAAGGCTCTTCATTTCACTCCAAGCATTTAAAATATTATTTCCACTAATTCAATGTAATGTAAATAATAAATTACCGCTTACGAATTCCTGAGCACTCATGTAAATAAAAAATTGAAACATAATTTGGAGCATGCATCGGGTACATTGTGTTCATTAAATTCTCTTTGGGTGCCCAAAGTGAGATGTGATTTTGTTAAAAATATTTGTCCTACTGAAAGCATGTGCAAGACATGTCTTAATAATGAACAATTAATAATAAACAATTGTCTTCACATTTATAAATTTTTATTATTTAGCTTCAATTAAATCCCTAATTCCCACATCATTACATTTATTTTATAAGAATTAAATAATATATACAACAGACCTGGTGACTCACCACAACCCCTGTTTTTGATCTCACTGTCTATTATAAAAGACAGCACAGGACTAGTTTGATCGCAGTACCTGAAATCCAGGCAAATCTAGCGGATAAGCACAGAACATTCGAGGTTAGCATGCTGTCTATGCTAGAAAGAATACTAAAGGAGTAGTGGTTTAGAAATGCTCAGAAAAAGAAGATATACAGTGAGACAAACATTAGCAATGATTGCTATTTTACTATAAGACTACACGTGGTCCTTTGATACCAAGCAATACTTCTATGCAGTCCATAAATGGCATGTTAATCTTGAAGGGGAGGAGAAATCTCTGCTGCTGAAGCACTAGACCAATGCGTTTATACATCCTCCTCATTCAGAGCAGCCATTGCATTTGAACTGTCCTAAGCTGATTCTAACATAACTCCTGCTGCAGACACCAGTCTTCTGACCAACTGATAAAACAATGTGTAGTATCTGCCATAGCTCTCACTCTTCTGTGCTGAAAGTCTCAGAGTGGGTTTAGAAAGGACGGTAGCACTTCTGATATGATCTATGTTATCCACATTACACTTCTCTCCTATGAATTCCTCTCTCATGAAAATGCCATTTGGTTACAAACTTGTTTAGGCACCCTTGTTCATTTCATCCAATTCCTAACTCTTTCTAAATCTCTAACATCCATGGGATATAGACTGCGTACAGAGTCTTCCTTGCCTATTGCCCCATCGCCATACAAAAAGGACAGCTGTTTTTCAGCTATCATTATTTCGTGTTACTGTAAACAACTAAACACATGGTTCAATCTGCGTGTGTAGCACTTTTCTCTGACAATATGTCACCTCACGCAATTGCCAGAGAACATCTGACAGAGGGAGAGAGAATTAGGGGGAGGGGAGTAGAGAGAGAGAGAGATAGGTAGAGAGAGAGAGAGAAATAGAGAGAGAGAAAGGGACAGAGGGACATATTGAATGTGGAGAGGCAGAGAAAAAAAATATGAAATGGAAAGGCGTGCGTGTCTGTGCATGGTGTACAATAGCACTATTCGCTGTTGTCTGATAGCCCTGACCCAAATACACTAGCTATTCATCACTTCACCTTTCCATTACTCAGAATAATGCAGCTCTTCCATGCAAATGAATGAACATACATGCACACACACACATGCACACAAATACATGCCACAGTTGAGTGAGTAAAAGGAGATAAAGCTTTGTTTTGCATTCACAAAAAGCATTTTACCCATGCATTATCACATTCCACGCAATGTTCCTCATAATGTGACAAAAACATGATCATATTGCTTCTAATGTGACATTTGCCAACTTCAGCTACAGTCACATGCAAAAGTCTGGGCACTCCTGTCAAATAGCATGCTTTGTTGATGTTTTAAGTGGAAATAAGTACACATCCTCTACAATAACACATTCCTGTTAAAAGCCAATCATAAAATGCAGCCTTTGTAATGCAGCCTAGAGTTTAGATGCCCTATACCATTTTTTCATGAACAGAACCGATACAGCAATCTTGAGTATCTGCTGATACTGCTACCAATCTGATCATGTCTTTTATCTCTTAAACAACACAGCTGTTAATAATACATTTATTCTGGCTGAACTTTGAATCCAAAATGATTATGTAGGGAGACATTTGAGACACAGCCTCGCTGCTTATCTGTGTGTATTACAAATCGATAGGCCTCTAACACTGATGGTCTGCAGCCAGGGCAGCAAGGAAACAAATGCACCAGAGCCATGAGAGGGAATGAATGCAGGGGATATTTAACAACTAAACCCTGAAGCTGAAAACGAAGAGATATGCAATGACACCAATGGGGTGAGAGAAAGAGAAGCAGAAAAAACAAATGAGAGACTAAGGACTACACACAGACAAATCCGAGAACTAATATTCGTTCAAAATAGACTCATGAATGAGCAATGGATGAACAAGAAACTGAGCAATGGAGAAAAACAAGAGGGAGCACCTGAAAAGCAGATGCATGTAATTAAGGGAAAATTACGAGGGAGAAAGAAAAGGAGAAATTCCTCCCCCAGCTGGCCACCTGGGATACTACAAACCAGGATGCAGCAACGTTACTCATCCCTTTCAGTGTATCTCTCTCTAAAAAAATAGGTTGCTTTTCCGATCAGATATTGGAAAAAGCTCAAGGCTTCTTCCGATATCCAGTCCAGTGGTTCTGACCCATACTGAGTATCCGTGGACCTCTAATTTATATTTTATGTTTAACTTCGATATGTTTAACTCGGCAAATAAAAGCAAAGTGTTCATTTGTAGAGGATGTTTTCACTTAAAAAATCAACAAAACATCCTTTGACTGGCTTTATTCAAACTTTTTCATTTTGTTGTTAATGATTTCCCATCCTGTAGATTTCTGCACTGTCAATCCGTGTGTGTGTGTGTGTGTGTGTGTGTGAGAGAGAGAGAGAGAGAGAGAGAGAGAGAGAGAGAGAGAGAGACTGTGGCATGTCTGTGTAAATCATACAAGTGGTGATGAATGGCTTGTAAAGTGTGTCTCTCTAGGGACACTCCTCGCATGCTCTGGAAAGGAGCCTCAGTCTCTTTCACAAGATAAGATCAATGGCCTTCAGAGGCAGAGCTGATTCTATTGTTTAGTGGCTGCATTTTCAGAGCTGTCAGATTGCAAGAGTGTTGTAGTTGTTCAGAGCTGAGATGGGGTTGATATTTAATTCGAAGGCCCGTCTGATGCGGTGGTTGATCGATGAGGAGCAGAATTTCAGTGGGCATTACATCCTCCTTTAGTCAAAACACCGCTAACGTGCTGTTGCTATAAACCAACTGAAGCAGCCCTTTTTGTTCATCTAAAGCCAAATTATTGTTCATATTTCTTTCATAATGGCCTGATTATACTTCTGTATCTGTGTTTTTAAAAAAATGTGTGTGCATCAGCCATGCATAGATGTAAGCATGGTTGTTGGTCAATATACTTACATATAATGTTAACATGTGCTATATGCCTTGCATTTACCAAACTGAAATATACAAAAAGTGAAGAAGAAACCTAGGAATTACAGTTTATTTTCAGATGGGCAAAAGTCTTTAGAGTCCTACATGCGTCTTCACAGATGTATAAATCAAACTTAACTCTAAAGATGGAACTGATCATTAATTTTCAGAGGCAGTGCTAAGTGTCAGCTAGTACAATGACCTCAGTTTTCCATTTTAAATTAATGGATCCCCTTGAGGTTGTAGACTTGTGTGATTACCAACTAATTATTCAGACAGAAAAGGCCAGTCCTGCAGGGTTTTTAAACCTGATTACTGTAAACCACGAATCCTCTTGTTCAGCTTACTCAAGTGGTTTGAGAAAATGAGTCACTTTCATTGTTAAGACTTCATGATTTATTTGAGCCGCATTGCATCAGCTTAATTTGCACAACACAGCAACATCCCCTGCGCTGAACAAATGTATGATTATTTGCAGACAGTGGACAGTGTCTAATGTTTGTACTAGTTTTAGCCCTGTTGTTATATGACATCTACTTTTTCTCATATTCAGTGGAATGTTAAGGTTGTAGATACACAAATCTTTCTGGAGTGCTATTGTGGCATAATATTTAGTGTTAAAATATGCCATGCAGAACGGAAGGTCCGGAAGGGGGCAAGTGAGCTTCTTGCTGTGTGAGTGATGGGGAAAGTCTTGAAAAGCACTTCAAAAAATGTGGAATGATGGATACAAAGAGGTGTTCTCTCCTGGCTGGAGGAGATAACGGAAGTATATAATGCCTCTATGAAATGCTGGGAAACCTAATAAAATAAAAAATGAATAAAAAAGGAACTTGCACGAAAGAAAAGGTCATATTGCGTAACATAGCCCATCAACAAAAAGCACCCACTCAGGCTGCTGAGATTCATAATTGGGCATAGACATACAGCACCTTCCTCTGGAACTATTCACATATAAGAACTGATGGGAAATTCACCGGTCTCATATAATGAACTTTTTGTTCCCTGAATCTGTTTAATAATTGAGCATGGCTTTCTGAAATCAGTTTATATCTATCATGCATATCAAACCCTCAAAGTGACTTGACCTACTCTAAATGCCAGTATGGTAAATTACAGGATAACCGCAGCCTTGCCCAAAGGGTCATGGGAATTCTACTTGGCGATAAGATTCCCTGGAATGAGGACTGTGAAACAGACATAATTAACTCAGTATAGCTGACATGCCTGTGACCTACTTTCATGGAGAGAGAATACATTGTGCAACAGTTGCACTAAAGGTAGATGACAGATAAACATTCCCTTCTATGCAAAACACAGTATCCAGTTTGACACTAAAATGTAAGAATGAACAGTAAAGCAACTGTACAGCACTGTGCAAAAGTCTTGAATCACTCCACGTTTCATGTATTGTGCATCAAAAGAGCCAGACTTTCTTGTATGTTATTTAAAATAGTCTTGAGGATTTTTCTCCAGGCTTCTGGAAGGACTTTTAAATGCATTCATTTTCGGTCCAGTCCTTGAATCCGACCAGTTTCAGAGGATTGTTTTTTTGTTTGTTAAGCCATGCAGTGTGTGAATCATTCAGCATAACAAAGCCATCTAACTTGAGGCGTGAACCAGTGAAAAAGCAGGTGGAGATGATTCCAGATGATCAGGCGGTGATCAGCATACTGGTGGTGCTGAATGCTGCGTGGTTGGAACTCCTTTATCAAGACACTTTGTATCTTAGGCCCATTGCAGTTGAACTATAAAAGACAACTCAGAATATTCCATATATAACATCCAGGTTGATTTTTTAAATAAAAAATCTTTTCAAACTAATTTTCCAAACTAATTTTCTTTCAACACTTTATTTACCAGCAATTCCCATTCATGAGCTAGGTCTCTCACCTATTATACATAAAGCACCAACCCGGGAGGGCTAAGGGTGTGTGCACCTATAAAATAAAGGTGCCAGGGAGGTTTATATCCACAATGCCCCAGAACAAGAGCCAGAGCGATTTTTGATAAAAACAAATGTGTGAGTGTGAAGCTATTTTACAGTTAAAAGAACTAGTAAAAGAGCCAAAAGCACCTTTCCATTATGGGAAAAAATATTTAAACGTTAACTTTAAACATTCATTTAAGTAAACTTTTACATGACATTAAGTATGTGTATGTGTGTGGAAGATGGCTGTTCTGTGTGTTAACCAGTTATCCATGACATGCAACAGACAAACAGAAACATTAAAGGGGGACATGGTTGATATTTTTTCTGATCATCAGTACATTCCCCAATACCATGTGAAGACAACACACCGAGCTGCAATCAATGTCCAAACAGTAGATAAATCAATGACACTTCAAATTCTGCATGATTGTAATGACTAATCAGACTTAGTTGTGGGTTTACTAATAAAAACACGATCTACACATACAGACAGTCCAAAGTCAGCAGCAGGCGAACAGGTATGACAGAGCTGGTACACAGGAGGTATTCAGTCAACCGCACAGGATGACCTAGTGGGTCTCTAGTTGATGAGTAGAAAGCAGTATTTTTTTTAAATTCATTATTACACTTTTATTTGAATTATAAAAGAAAATAATATTTTTGTACTCAGTAATGTTATTTGTCCATTGCTATATAATATACATAACTGTTCAACGCTCACTGTAACCAGAGGCCAATTATCACCTGAATGCAAACAATTGGTGTCTGAAACTGATGTAACAATTTTCTGACTTGTAAAAGTCCAGTTTGGTGTATGCGAGCTTGCTGATTCCCATGATGGTTATGATTACACTGACAAGCAGAGAAAAGTAAGCCATTGTTCTTTGCAGGGACAATTATGCTCTCTGGGAGTGCTGACAACCGACGGCAATGGCATGATTGCACTAGTGATCTCTCAAGTTGCTGTTGTGTGTTTGTCCCTGTAACTTATTTCATTTATACACTGTGTAATTATGTGTCTTCCCTACGGTTCACAGCTGTCAAATACAGCAACCAAACAAGGCAAGTCAAACCATAACTCTTAATAAAACAGTGAACACAAAACACAAAGACTGACACAACATGGAGGGCTTAAGAGGAGAAAAATGTGTGTAAAGAGTTCCCTGCTATGGTAGAAGAAAACTCTGAAAGCTGATCCCTGGTTGGAGGAGCAGAAGGTGGGCTGTAAAGTTGCACAGCTAGTGTAATCTTATAGCAGGACATAGAAGGTTCTACACACATAAAATAATTATGTGTGTGTTTGTGAGTGTGCATCTCCAAGGATGAAGATGAAAATGAGAGAGGAAATGAAGGAGATGTTTTGAATCCTTGTGAATCCTCCAGTGAGTCTTGCAGTATCACGTGTATCGTCCACCGCATGCTCCTTCCCTCTTGCATTAATAACACTGAGCCCATTACCTTTCCTGTGCTGTGCTACTGGTTCTTGCTCCACAGGTCTCCCGATGAAAGGACCATCTATCAAATGATCATATGTGGCACCATAAAAACGCCATGGAAAATGTGACTTTTAGAAACTACCCTCTTGAACAGCTTACTGGCCCAGTTTCCAAAAGGTATTCTCCTGTTGAGATGACTACAGCCTTTGGAGAGAGTGCTTTGAGGAATATACTTGCTCTATTGTCTTTGTGTGATGAACAAGAGTGTGTAGTCACTGTAATGGTTTCTGTGCTACAGCTAATAACGATAATGCATCAGCGCTATTGGGGACACTGAAACCAGTTCTTTATGCTTATACACATTTCCCAAAGCCCTAAATTTCCATCTGAAATCATTCATTGATTTTATCCAGGGAGAAAAAAAGATAAACCCACAGATGGTAGATGAAATTGTGCTTTAAAACTGCTACTCACCATTATCATGAACTTGCATTGAAACTGAATTTTCTAATTCTCTGATTTACCTTCAATGAGGACACTGATGTAACACTGGCTATTTGGTATATATGGACCTCAATGAGACAGATGCGCTTGTAATAGTGACATACAGCAAAATTCTAGTGCTGTGATGAGAGCTGAGTATGTGTTTTTGACTTCTGGAAAAGACAATGCATGTTTCTACAGAAAAAGATGGCAAATCCTTGTGAAACAGTGTTTATTTGCTCTGTGTTGGTCTAATCTAACTGGATTATTGTGACATGAAGGTTTCCACTGTGATATCCGTAAGAAATCCTGAACCACAAGAAATCCTGAGAAATCCTAAGCCAGGCACCAGTGTGAACACAGTCTACCCTGAGTAGAATGCATGACATATCAAATTTCTTGTTAGGAGATGTGCATTATCCAGCATGTAAAAAAAATAGAAAATAATCAGTTTTATATCTGGTAAAATACATACATTTGTTTGGTACATGGTGACACATTTCTAGTACTAAAAGGGAATAAAGTTTTGGAAAGCGAGAGAAGAACCAGTAATGTGAAATTTACATAGCTGCTTAAATTGCAGCTTACAAACGAGTGAGTATATGTCTCACTCTGTTCAGTTACTCGAACAGATACAAATGCTATAATTACTCTCTCTCTCTCTCTGTAGTTTCATTGACATGGTTTTCATTATATTACAGAGCTATTAAAGTTTACACTGCAAGGCTCTTCTGTCAGCCTGGAAAGAAGTTCATCATCATTCTAACCAGCTTTTAGACTTAAACGACACTGAGGGCTTTGAAGCAATACATGTTATTGCACTCTTGTCCATTTCCATTGAGATTACGTCCAAGGAGACAGAATAAGACAACTAAGGTAAGTCAAGAGCATGCTTGGGCGGTTTTCCCATTCATGTCAAGAGCAGTGGTCCATGTCAAGACCCTGGTACTAGTGGGGCAAAGCACTGGACTGTTGAATCCTTTCCCAAATTTAATATAACTACACCAAGTCATGAAAACATTAGGTTGAAAAGAACAAATTTTAAAAAAGCGTGGTGATTGTATCTTAAAACTCATCTCTAAAAAGGCAGATTCTGCAAAAATGGTTTCATTGCTGTGGGTATACATTCAAGCATATAATTCATAAGTAATTAATACAGATTACTGCACATCAGATATCTTCATTTAAAGACTTTCTGCCATGTGTGGGCATCTGAAAAAATGAGAACATTAAGACTGAGGTTTAGAGTATCTGTATTAATGTGTGATGATGCATTTTATAGCCTTAATAAAAGTGGGTTGTTTGCAGTCGTCTTCAGTTACAGGGTTTTGTCGCCCCCTGCCGACCACTACTGCGAGTCGACACAACCAGATAAAGAATGAATATCTACTGGCATTTTCGCATTCATCATTTATAGATATTTACTTATTTAATATAATGTGAATTAAATTATATATTTCTTGTTCTTTTCTTCGTTGTTTTGTAAAAGGTACGAGGGACCTCCGACCGAAAAAGTATAACAATAAACAGCACCGGCAAAGTCTATATGTCATAGTATTAATAATAGAACATGATATTAATATTAATAAAAAAGAAATTTCTCTCAGTAAATGTCGATTAATGGGCACACTATAATACATGGGTGACAAATCCCGTGTGCATATATACTGTATGTGTGTGTGTGTGAGTAAGATCTCTGTATATACCGTATATATTATCTGCAAAAATGATACAAATAATAAATATAATAAATAACAATTAACATAATAAATGTACGAACATTATATATTATATAACATATGTAACAAATATAATGCATGTTATATTCTGTTATATTAAATTATATCATTACAGAAATCTTACTACCTATATACATACATATATATAAATCTTACATATATGTGTGTGTATATGTATATACATGTAAGTAATACATGAAATAGATATTATTACACGTGAAAGCTTGGGTTAATTAATATTAGGATTTTTCATGTGAAAGGTTGTTTTTAATGAATATTTAGGTTTTTTGTTTACAGTCCAGAGTCCAGTGTTCCTGCTGTACAGGAAGTGCGTAGCTGCTGGGCCGAACTGACGTGGCGCGAGGGGCGGAAGTGGCCGTGTGTGTTTTGGTTCTAAAGGGAAGTTGAGAGGGAGAGAGGAGAGGGACGGTCTTGGGGTTCGGTGGAGATAAACATCGCCTCAGACCCAAAACCGGGAGAAACGCCCGCTCAGCACCGCGCCCCTGCAGCCCGAGATCACTTTGTGAGTCCAGGTAAAGAGACAAGTCGGCGTGTGGGGCTGGGCTGGCGGGTTTAGCCTGTTTGTTGTGTCTCGGCTCAGTTAGCCCGAGGCCCTCTGCCCTGGTTCTGCCCTCAGAGAGCCTCTGTCTCTCTCCGTCCTGCTCTCCGACGAGCCCAGACCTCTCTCAGAACCACACACTCTAACAGCCTCGTGTGTGCTGAGACTCAGACCTGTCAGAAAGACCCGAGACCGGCCTGAGTGAGGGCGAGTCTCACTCCAGCCTGTCAGTCTGTGGCTTTTCTAAACAGACCGCCCCTCTGAACCGTCCACTGTTGTGACTCTGGGCTCGGACAAGGTCTTGCTGCAGTTCCGACTGGTGTCGTTGGTTCAACCGTTTTGACATATGCGTCCAGTTAACTTGTTACCAGGGTGTTTTCTTTAAAAAATGAAAAATGGCGGCCTTCTGATTTTGGAAAACAAGGGGAACTGAGAAAGTGGGGGGAAATAATGGGAAGGTGATGTGAAGAGACAACACGCCGAGTTTATCCAGCGATTAGGTGCGTGTTAGTCTCTCAGCCGTACAGAAACGGGTGTTCTTTACCTCGAAATGTTTTCAGTGTCAACAGACAGGAATAATCCAAGTTCCTTGAGTCGCCCTCATCATCTGTCTGCCAGCAGTCCAGCGTTTGTTTGGCCTGTTATCGTTACAATTCATTACACTGGTGGCCTAGTGGTTAGGGAGTTGCCCCTGCGATCAGGAGGTCGTGGGTTCGAACCCCAGGACTGCTAGTGGCACCACTGAGATTCCCTTGATCAAGGTACCGTCCCCAAACATTTCTCACTGGGTGCTGTGTTGCCCTGTCTGCCTGCTGCTTTACTTGGGTGAATGGGTTAAATGCAGAGAAAGAATTTTGTACCGTTCACACTGTATGTTGTGGTGTGTTCACATATGACAAATGGTCACTTTACTGTGTGGACACTGGCCGCTGAAAGTTGCCAGTGCTGTAGAGAAATGTGATCTTTATGCCATGAAAGCTGGCATGCTTTTTCTAAGCCAAGGATCTTGAATTACTAGGCAAGCATCTTTACTCATGGTAGCAACACGTGCATGTAAACATTACCTGGTATCCCATATTTCACACACAGGAAACCCAGTCATTTTCTCAGATGTTAGGCTGTAATTTTGGCATGATGCTCATAAAAGGCTTATATAATGGTGCCTTGGAATGTAAAAATGTTGTCTGTTTTCCTTAGAGTAATATCAGGTTGCTGTTGCAACATCACAGTATCAGTGAACGCATGCTTGTACATAGGCACACATTTCATTATTGTGCCCTCTTCACAGAACTGAAACGTATGTATATGTATAAATAGAAGAGAAAACATTGGGAATACTCAACAAAAAAATACTGGACACAATGTCTTTTTTTTTTTTCTTTACCTA
>JBBPCX010000147.1:7342060-7356157 GCA_037974365.1 Hydrocynus forskahlii | reverse complement strand
CACACACACATATATATATACACACACACACACACACAACAGAGTTTACTATTTGGTAAGTAACAATAACATGTTAACTAACTGTATTTTTACTGGTACAGTTGTTTATTAGTACAGTTGCAAGTACTATAGAGGAAGCCTGATATTTACCTTAAATTTGTTTTCAAAACTACTTTGTAGTGCAAGTTTTATCTAAACAGGAATATCCCTGGCCTTTTTTGGAAGATTTGAATGAGAAAGTTCTAGTTGATGACAAAGAATCTAAGTAATAGATTAGATGTGAAAATAAACTCCCTGCAGTTCCCATGAACTTGTAGGGCAGGGCGGTGTCTCACCAAATTGGTATATTATTAACACTAGAGAATGTTTAGCAGTGCTTCTGATCACACATCACTTCTCATGTTTGCTTGTTTATATGTAAACTGAATGAAGAATTTGGTTATTGGATTTTGAATATTCTCTGTAGTAGGCCATATGCATAATATGCTTATAACTGCAGGCAGTTTGTGTAGCTCCACCTCTTTTTTTTAACCTGATTGACCAAGGCTTTGTCATTTTCATTTCTTTTAACAATGCTCACTAACTAATCACTCATATGTATAGTCATTTATTCCTCAGGATTTATAAGCTTACACCATTGCAAAAGAACAGTGTATGGCACTGGCACTAAGATGTTGGAAGTAGATCCTTTAAGTCCTGTAAGATGTGAGGTGGGGCCTCCATGGATCAGACTAGTTGGTCCAGCACATTCCACAGATGCTTGATCGGATTGAGATCTGGAGAATTTGGAGGCCATGTCAACACATTTTTTTTGTCATGTTCCCTAAACCATTCCTGAACTATTTTTACAGTGTGATAGGCTGAAAGAGGCCACTGCCATTAGAAAATACTGTTGCTACGTTGGGGTGGATTTGGTCTGCAGCAATGTTTAGGTAGATGGTATGTGTTAAAGTAACAGCCACATGAACGCCAGGACCAATGGTTTCCTGGAATAACATTGTCCAGAGCATCACGCTGCCTCTGCCGACAGACCTTCTTCCCATGTTGCATCCTGGTGCTATCTAGTCCCTGGGTAAACAAAACACACATACCCCACAACATATTGCAAAAGAAAATGTAATTCATCAGATCAGGCCACCTTCTTCCATCGCTCCATAGTCCAATTCAGAGGCTCCCATACTCAATTTTGGTGATGGGCGAGGATTGGTGTGAGCACTCAGACTTGTCTGAGGTTACGCAGTGCCACATGCAGCAAGCTGCGATGCACTGTGTTTTGACACCTTTCTATGGTAGCCAGCATGGATATTTTTTTTAACAATTTGTGGTGTAGTAGCTTTTCTGTGGGATCAGATCATTCGGGCCTCCTTCCAATGACCACTTTTGGTACCTAACACTGCATAGCATGAACAACCCACTTCACCTGCCGCTTTGAAGATGCTCTGACTGAGTTGTCTAGCCATTACTATTTGTTCCTTATTAAAGTTGCTCAGATCCTTACGCTTGCCCATTTTTTGCTACGTCCAACACATTAACTTAAAAACTGACTGCTTATTTGCTTCCACCCATGTGTATATGTAAACACACGCATACACATACACACACACACACACACACAGAGTAAAACCCCCCCACACACACTTAAAGGCGGATCAGCAGCCGCGGCTTCAGTCTCTCGCAGATTTTTTCTGAGAACCAGGCTAATAATTATTTGCGGAAACCCCCCGCACATGCGCAGAAAAGGTAGACATTCTCTGCATTATTGGCTTTTGTGACGTCCGGGCCTCGTTCATCACGCCCACTCGTCCTCGTGCTGCGTTGTTTATGTTTGGGCACGGCGGTTATCAAGGCAGTCAGACACCTGAACAGAATGAACCGCCGCTGCTCAGTGCTGCCCAAACATGAACAACTCGACACGAGGACAAGAGGGTGTGGCCGCTGATTGGCTGCTGCCCTGTGACGCATCTGTGGAATTTACCCCATGGAGCATCTCGAATGTTCTCGTAATTTTTGTTTTGTTCTCCTTAAAGCCCTGTATTTTTATTACTGTAAATTAAATTACTGTATTTCCCCTCTTATACCAAATAAAACAACAGTGCATACGAAAGAAAATGGGCATGCATGAATTACAGGGCAGTCTATACAGGGATAATATCACTATATTACATTCTAGCACTGAGGGAGTTCAGTGTATACTGTACCGTTCAGCAGTCACGGTTTCAGTCTCTCGCAGATTTTTCTGAATGGAATGAACCCAGACATAAACAACCCTGCACGAGGACGAGGAGGCGTGGCGGACGAGTCCTGGACGCCACAGCTTTTTCCGTGGCAATATATAATTTTTCATGCATTTTAGTGCTAATTATTAAGAAAAATAAAATTGACTAATTTTGTAACAAATATTTACATAAATTCAGCTACATTTCCATATAAAAATAATTATAAATTTTTTGGTACTGTCCAGAGAACGCAAAGAAAGCGCGTCTTGGGATGGTGAAATGCCACTGTACTCAGGCACGGGAGGTTTCAAAGTAGCCAAGAACGCTGTTATTTCTCCTTGCTGCTGATTGGCTGCTGCCCTGTGACGCATCGCTTTACAGCTGCAGTCCAGAATTTTTCCGTGGAGCGTCTCGAGTGTTGTGTTTTTTGTTTTGTTCTTCTTAAAGCCCTGTATTTTTAGTTGCATAATCAATTGCGTAATCCAAGGATCTAGCTTAAATTATAATATAAAACAAAAAGTAGCTTTGTAGTACTTGTAAGTATTGTAACATGTGCTTTGTAATACATATCCTGATCATGGGTATTCATAAATGTAATTTATAAATCTTGGTTTGTTGTTTTTATAAAACCCAAAGTCTATATTTATAAACATGTGGTATTTATTACATAGCCAATGTTATACAAGTAGCTGCTGATCCTAATTTACTGCTAACCAAAATATTACTTTTTATGCTACTCAGGAGTCATTTGCAAGAGCAAAGAATTGGGTGAAGGAGCTCCAGAGGCAGGCTAGCCCAAACATTGTCATAGCTCTTTCTGGAAATAAGGCTGACCTTGCTAACAAAAGAGCTGTTGACTTCCAGGTGAGATTCAAAGTGTTAACAAAAAAGAATGTGTGCATTAGTGATTTTGTTGTTTTTTTAATTATATGTATATGCAAATGCAGAATTTACTTCAAGGCCTTGTACAAAGCAACCATGTATTAACTTTCACAATTCTTTTTAACATTATTCTAACATAACTGATTAAATTAATTAGTCTGTCTGATATGTGACGGTAGTCTCATTTTGATTTTCAGTACAGCAATAATAAGAAGCAGCGAAAAACATACCTCACTAATATGTTAATGTTTCTATTTTCAGATTATTGGACTAGCTTCAAAATGTACTAATGCTCTAGCCACAAGCTAATGTGTTAACTTCAAACATGCAACATAAACCACAAGCTAACGTGCTGGTCAATATACGAAGATATACAAAACACAGATGTGCTGCAATACAGTTAGACAGTTTCATCCCTTTAAATTGCATAACTAAATCCTCGTTCACTTAATGGACAAAAGTATTGGGACACACCTGTTTTTCAGGGTTTACGTCAATCTTAATGCTTCCTCATTTTGGATAACGCCATGCTTCCAACTTCAAACTGGACACAGTTTGGAGAAGGACCTTTTCTATTTCAACATGATTGTGACCCAGTGCACAAAGCAAGGTCCATAAATACATGGTTGGATGAATTTGGTGTGGAAGAACTTGACTGGCCCACACAGAGCCCTGACCTCAACCCCATCCAACACATTAGGGGATGAGCTGGAACAGAAATTCCAAGCCAGACCTCATCCACTATTAGTGTCTGACCTCATGCATGCTCTATATAATGAATGGGCACACAGAAACACCTCAATATCTTGTGGAAAGCCTTCTAGGAAGAGTGGAAACTGTTCTAGCTACAGAGGGGGGACCAACTCCATATTAAAGTCTATGTTTTTGAATGCAATGTCATTAAAGTCGCTGTTGGTGTAGTGGTTTGGTGTCCCAATACTTTGTCCATATAGTATCCTTGGTTTACTATGTCCATGCGATTGAGAAGTTATCAGAAAGAGAAATTTCTTTTCTTGTCTCATATTGTATTCACAATGTTTACTTTGAAGCAATTATGGAAGTGTCTACTAAAACTTTTCTTACTTGAAGAAAATTTCCATCACTAATTATTAGAATCCAAGATTTGCTAACAGCAGGCAACAGCTGAACTGTTTTTGTTATCTGTTGCAGCCAGATAGCAATGTCCTTAAACAGCTTGTAGTTATTCTGTTGAATCCCACCCCAAATAAGTGTTTAAAATGGTTTGTCACTTCAGGCATTGTTAATTCATTACCATATTTAGTGATACTTGTTTTAACTGAAACTGAAAATGCTTTGATGTAATGTATCTTAATGAATTTAGCATGACTATATGGATTTGCTTTAGATAGAACACAAAATTAAGCATCTGGAATGCTCAGCACAGCACAATAGTGCTATAGTCATTACAATAATGTGCAGCAACTGACAATATGGTCGGTTTGTTGACTCATTTGTCTGGGATGCTGTTTTTCAGGATGCCCAGTCTTATGCGGATGACAACAGTTTGCTATTCATGGAGACATCAGCTAAGACCTCCATGAATGTGAATGAGATTTTCATGGCCATTGGTATGTCTTAATTTATACCACAATGTTGCAGATATCCGTTTTTATACATGGCAGTAGAAGATTTTATATGTGCTGTGTTTGCCCTGTTTGGTAAAATGCATGAAGTCAGATTTACAACTGAGACATTTTTAGGAGTGTTGCTTGTTTTGGGTATGTCGTTTTTTATAACCAGTTCAGTTCGTTAAATTGTAGCTCTTTCTGTCCCCTAATCTGTTCCAGCTAAAAGGTTGCCTAAGAGTGAGCCCCAAGCTTCTGGAACCAACAGTGGGCGGAGTAGGGGCGTGGACCTAACTGAGACAGCCCCACCTGCCAAGGCCCCCTGCTGCAGCAACTAATGGAGACATTGCATACACAAAACTCTGTTACCATGATAACTAATGCAAGGCCCTGCCCCTCCCCTGACTTGGTTATGACTGTAACTAATGACATGCCCTGCTCTGTTCTCTTCCATAACTTGGTGGCCAGCAGTAACAAAAGCTATGCCCTGTCCTTTTTTCTTGTACAGGCCCTTCGTTCTGGTTTTTGAAGGTTATGACTTGAGTCCAGACATAACCCTGCTTTCACAAATGCTCATTGGAAAATTCTTCCTTATGCCATTTGCTAACCTTAGGCAAAGGGGGCGGGGCTTCTATATGAATCCACCCATCTTGTCATAGCTAAAGACTCTATAGCCTCTATTTCTCAAACAAGATATTTCTTTTCTTTGTTTTCACCTTTTTTATTGTTTTGTTTTATAGAAAAATCCTTTGCAGAATAATGGATGCATGGTTCACTACAAGGCCTAAACGTAAATCAAATTTTAACCTTATCCCATGGCACAAGCGGTGAGAGAGGATGAGACAGATTATCCATGACCCCTCTTTCCCCCTTTTTTCCTATACCTCCCCTTCTCTGTGGCCCTACTCTGCTTCTAGTTGCCTCCATGGCACTGTGCAATAGCTGACTGCCCACTTCTTTTGACTGTACTGCCTGTAAAAAAACAAAAAAAAAAACAAAAGAAAAGCAAACAAAAAAACTCTTACAACCAACAAACTAACCACGCTGTTATTTACAAACTTATGCACACATACATATAATTAATGATTCCATTCCCACAGTGCTCTCTGGCCTGTCATGGTGAGCGTTTACTATTTTGTCAGCACAGTTATTTTGGCACAGTATGAGTGTGTGTGCCTGTGTGTCCTTCAGTCAGCATGTCCAAGAATGCAAAGGGGTCTACACCGTGACATTGCATTGATGTAGTGAAAAAACATCTGCACCATTTCATTTAGCACACACTTCCTTCCACATACAAGACGAGTAGTCCTTTTTTGCCAGATCCCTTCCACAAACATAACCTGGTGTTAAACTTGCTTTTTTTTTTTTAAACCCCTCTCTTTCTGGTTTTAACACACCCAGGTGTTTTACTCCATGCCTTGCACTAATTTTGTTCATGAATTTATCTGCTCTAAATACAGCCAGAGTGATATAAATATATATATAAATAATTTACTGTAAATAGGGTGTTGCAATGTAGTCTACTTTTCCATTTACTGTTGCAGAACTAATGCTTGATAGGGAGTTGTCTAGATAATCATTAAAAATGTACAGTAACCAGGAACTGCTTTGATAGGGGTTTGGACTTATGTTTCTTTTTTCACAAAATGGTTAAATTATAATCAATGGTGGTCTTATAAATGTATGTAGTGTTATTAACAAAAAGAAAATAAGAGAAAGAAACATCCAGTTTTGTTTGTGGTCTTTTTACTTTTTTTTTTTCTTTTGGAGTTCACTCAACAAACAAGTGTATGCAGCCAGAGCCAAAAAGTGAGAGTCATGGCAACCATCTGTAGTTAAACCTTTTTTAAGTTGGTTTAAAGTTTGATTTGATTGGATCAAGTGATGACGCCCCGTAATTATATTAACGACTGTCCTCTTTAGTCAGACCATTAGTCATCCTGATTAAAAACCATTTGTTAACTATGTGCTTACACTATGTTGGTATGGGCTTCATCAGGTTATTGCTTCTCTACACCAGACCTGAGCTCCACTTGAAAACTTTGGACTGAGACCCTGCATGAGCTGATTATTATGGGCATGTTTATCCCCAGGGTCGAGATAGGGACTGCAAATTGGTCCGTTGCCATTTTTTTATACAATGAAGAATGTATCTCATGGTAGGACTGGGCGTGTACGTTTACTGTTGCTTTACATTTTCACGTCCCTATTCGTTGAACTACTTTTTTTTTTGCATTTTTTTGTCTTCCACTTTTTTGTCGCGTTTATATGACCTTGAATTTCAGCCAGTGCGTTTTTTTCACCCTCTCCTTCGAATCGAGGTGGAAATCATAAGCTTTTTTTATTTCCCCTAGCGGACGCAGGGCGCACTTACAATGTCAAATGAAAAACAGGGATGAACGCCATGTCTGATCCTGCCGTGGAGGAGTAGAGGCAGCGCGGCGTCGTCGAGGATTTCGGAGCGCCGCGGATCCCCTCGCCCTCCCCCCGTCTCCCCCCTCCTCCTCCTCATCCTCCCCTCCTCTCCTCCCCACCGCGGGGCCTGGAGAGCGAGATGGCGGAGACCGCGGCCATCGCCCAGGGCTCCCCGGCTGTGGGCGCTGCTGGCTCGGCTCCGGCGGCTCCAGGGGTCGCGGGAGCTGAGGGCTCCGGAGCGGCGGTCGGCTCCGCGCGTATCGCGGTGAAAAAGGCGCAGCTGCGCGCCTCTCCGCGCCTAAAGAAACTGGAGAAACTCGGGGTGTACTCGTCCTGTAAGGTAACGCAGGAGACGCGCACGGATCTGCCCGGAGTGCATTTCAGTGCTCTCTCCTTCTTTCTCTCTCTGTCTCTCTCCCTCTGTATGTGTGTTTTTTTCGTGCACATTCGCGCTCCAGACTGCTGAAACTCACTCGTAAATTTGCAAGCGCAGCACAAACGCCGTTGCCTTAATCGTTCGTTTGCAAAAGCAGTTGCACAAGTACCGTTTTGTTTTTGTGCGACGGCTGCTCACTGACGAGCCAAAATACAGAATAAACAATTAATAAAAAATCAACAAAAAGGCGATGTTCAGCATTTCCGTGAGTGCAGAGAAGAGATATACGCACGGTTCGGCCAAAGTGGCGGAGAGGACACACACGGGGCTGGAGCTGGCGCCTCGTCAATTTCAGGGCTGTAAAATTCGTTTTGTTTGGCTGTAGAAGCGGGAGTGCACGCTTTCATAAATTCGTGGCTTAATGTTTTTGTTCAAATATGTACACGAGAGGCGAGATTGAGAGTGAAGTTAGTTATGAAACGCGACTCTGAGTGAATTTCGTTCGTCGGAAGGCTGGAGCGCCGTCTTTGTTTTGACAGGATGACAGCTGCCGGGGGGCGGGGCCTGCCCGCGTGCAGCTCGAGCTCGCCTGCACGCGCTGCTTCGTGTGTTTACATTGATCAGAATCAGACTCAAAATCTTTTACTGATCTCTGAGGAAACTGCTTATGTTGTGATTGCACAGAGACAAAAACAATAAACACTAATTTAATGAGAATCAGGAAATTGTATTGATCCCAGAGGAAATTGCTTATATTATGACTGCACAGACAGACAGAGAAAAGTAGAACACTGAATTAATCAGAATCAGAAATCAGTTGATCCCAGAGGAAATTGTTTATGTTATGACTGCAAAGACACACAGACAGGAACAATAAACCCTGGTTTAATCTGAATCAGAAAACAATTGATTCCAGAGGAAATTGCTTATGTTATGACTGCATCAGAGACTCACAGAGACAATAATGATATAAAATATAAAGACTACATAAGAAAAAAAACTCAGTATAAAACACACTATGCTATATACACAAATTCTGGGTATAAATACTATAGACAAGCAATTTATAATTACGTGAATTCTAATGACACAGGTGGTAGTTAGGAGTAGTTATTGCACTTAGCTCAGTAAGCAGCTGGTGGCCTAGTGGTTAGGGAGCTCGCCCTCTGATTAGAAGGTCATGGGTTCGAACTCCAACACTGCTAGTATCATCAATATAAAGTCTACATAAGAAAAAAAATCTCAGTATAAAACACACTATGCTATATACACAAATGCTGGGTATAAATACTATAGATAAGCAATTTACAGTTAAGTGAATTCTAATGACTATGATACTTGAACAAGGTACCATCCCCACACACTGCTCCAAGGATGCCCCTTCACTTGCTGAATGGGTTAAATGCAGAGAAAGAATTTCACGCTGTGCTGTGATGTTTTCACATATGGGGACACTTTAATATTCACATAAGTAGTGATATTGCACATCTTATGGGCAATAGTCTTTCCATGTACAATATCACTACTTATGTCAAAAAGAAAGGTAAAATTTTACACCCTGCCTTTTTTTGTATTCTCTCCTATGAAACCATTCTTTTTGCTTCAGTTTATACAGTATCCAAAAGGATAACCAAAATCCACTTACAAGTTACAGTTACTTGAGGCAATGGTTACTTTTAATATGGGGAGGGGGTGCCTGACTGTTGCATTTGTGGTGAGGCTGTTAATGTTCAACTAAAACAGCAAACTTCATTCATGATTTTTTGTAATTAAGAGGCATATAATATCGAGGAACACTCAAATACTTCAGAACTAAGTAAATACTGCTGTAGTGCAGTGGCTGTTTATTGACCTTTTCAACTTCGTGTCTTCGGTGCCTCAAGTCCTCATGTCTTCCTATCAAAGAACCAGTTAATTAGATGTGTTTGGATCGAAGTGAATTGATTTGAAGTAAAATAAATTTAAAAAAATCACAGATGGTATTTCATATATTTGTTTTTTAAAAATTGAATGATGGGTCAAAATAATCATATCTGCATGTGTTGCACTTCTGTCAGCTGGTGTATTCTCCCTCTCTTTGCTGCCACAGGCCGAGGGAGCTTGTAAATGTAATGGCTGGAAGAGTCAGAATCCGCCTCCTACTCCTCCCCCTCCAACGCCGCCTAGAGCAGAGCAGCCAATTGCTGTTAATCTGCTTGAGCCTTGTAGGAGTTGCAGCCACTCTTTAGGTAAGGTGTGTGTGTGTGTGTGTATGTGTGTTTGTTTGATGCTGCAGAAATGCTGTAGTACTGCATGTTTTTAGGGCATGGTTAGACAAGCCTGTTAGGCTTCTGAAGTGGCTCCCTCTCTGAAGTTCATCTCTCTTATTGGCCAGGAGATCATGTAACTCATCTGGAGAACATATCTGAGGAGGAGATGAACAGGTTGCTGGGTATCGTTCTAGACGTTGAGTACCTCTACACTTGTGTCCACAAAGAAGAGGATGCAGATACTAAGCAAGTCTACTTCTCCCTCTTTAAGGTGACTACATATGCACATTGAAATTTGATTTTTAAGGTGATGAAATATTGATTCTACTCTACTATTTCACTCATATGTTGTAGATGCCACTACCTTTCTGCTTTAAAAACTACATGGGTCTATTTACATTGCAATTCACCTGCCAGAGTATTGTTTCCTGTTACTTTACAGTTTATATGGTAAATACATATATTCCCTACAGCTCAGAACATACATTTTTCAGAGTATCCAGGCGCCCCTTCTTCCTTGATTGTACACCATTTTCTGACAATTGCGCATACAAATTTTGTAAAGTCTCTATTGAAAAACATTGCCAATAGAATAGGACCCTGCGGAAGGTCCAGACTAAAAAAAACATATTCAGTGTCAAGTGTCACTAAGATGACATTTATGAACCGAAACAAAAATTAAATCACTATATGGCCTCTGTGTAAAGGTACAGTGGTTACTTAACTACCTTAAAGTGTTTATTTGTGTTTAAAGGCTATGGTGAATTTTGTTCCATACTGATTAGAACTAGATATGATTTGATGTATGTCTGTCAAAGATGAGAGCTGACATGCGTTTTTCATTGTCTTAGCTGCTGAGGAAATGTATCCTGCAAATGGGGAGGCCTGTGGTGGAGGCTTTGGAGAGCCCACCATTTGAGAAACCCAGTATTGAGCAGGTAAATTATAATTAGCCAACATATACAAGCTCATCTATAGGCAGAGTAAGGAACTGGTTAAAACAGACAAACTCACAAGATGTAAACATAAATTGCTAGAGTAAACTTGAGTACATCTCAAGATGATATTCTGTGATGCTAGACGCCTGAGCTGTCTAGTTAAGCAACGACTTCCCCATTATCCTGTTGAGATGACAAACAGGTTTGTCTTTCTGATTATTCAGCTTGTAACTGTCAACTGAAAAGTTCTGTTTTTGCTATTGGGATTTTTGCAGTATGTGTTACATATCTATAAGCATCTCTGCAGATCTGAAGGTAGTCTTTTTAGACATTAAAAAGCTTTCTGGCTGCCTGTGTGTGTTCTAGGGGGTGAATAACTTTGTGCAGTACAAGTTCAGTCACCTCCCTTCCAAAGAGCGGCAGACCATTATGGAGCTGGCCAAGATGTTCCTCAACCAGATCAACTACTGGCAACTGGAGACGCCATCGCAGAGAAGGCAGCGGGTGCCTACTGATGATGTGGCTGGGTACAAAATCAACTACACCAGGTAGACGAACTGGTCAAAAATGCAAACTTGACAAACTAAATCATCAATTTGCGTGACGGAGTTGGGTAAACAAAAGCTTTCCAGATTGCTGAAAATGAAACAGGCTGTTCTTTTAAAGTTCCTGTAGATTGAATGATTATTGGAGTGTTGTTGAAAAATAATGAGTATTAAAATGTAACATTGGCATTTCATTTTATATTTAGCATTTGTACGCTTTGTCCTTCTTTTGAGCCACAAAGTTTGCAGCCTAAATTACAGCACACTTCATCCTGAAAGGCTTTGAAAAAGGGCAGTATAATTTCGAATATGTTAAAAAGGACAATGTTAAGAAGGGGATGGACAGGATACCGAAACCCGTTGTGTAGAGGTCTAGCAGTAGATGAGGATTCTGTCATCATCTCCAGGCTGGTCCTCCTCACATTCAGAAATATCTCTTGCCCACTGTAGCTACACCTGAGCTCAAGTTGGCCTGCGTGTCCCTCACTGCTGCTTTCTTTTTAAAAATAAGTCCAATAAAAATTAAACTGATAAAGGAAATAACTGTACCAAACTATGACTGTGATGTTGATATGTTGATAAAACAATAATTCTAATTTGTTAGATGTTTAGCATCTACATATTTAATCAAAGCTTTAGACTACAACCATAGACTTCGAAACACAATTTCTTTGACGGGTTTCTTATCTTACCTCCGTGTTGTGTGTGTGTGTGTGTGTGTGTGTGTGTGTGTGTGTGTGTGTGTGTGTGTATTAGGTGGCTGTGCTACTGTAATGTCCCACAGTTCTGCGACAGTCTCCCACGGTACGAGGCCACACAGATATTTGGCCGCACTCTCCTGCGCTCTGTCTTCACCGTCATGAGGAAACAGCTGCTGGAGCAGGCCAGGCAGGAGAAAGATAAACTGCCTCCTGAGAAACGAACACTCATCCTCACTCACTTCCCAAAGTGAGGACATGCATATAATATTATCAGAGTTAGAACATCATACTGTCAAGTGCCACTATGAATGTGTGATGTGTCTATTTTTCTGTGTGCTCAGGTTTCTTTCAATGCTGGAGGAGGAGGTGTACAGTCCCAATTCTCCTATCTGGAGTGAAGACTTCATGATTGGTTCATCAGGAGGACAGATCCCCAGAGGTAGTTTAAAATTAAAGCTCTACCCCCCCACTTACAATGTATCTTTTATTATGTGAATGGCCCCTGTGTCGGGTGAAAAGAAATGTGTCTATTTAATGTAGACTTCTCCAACTGGTGCTTTTTGCATGTTTCTCTGTTTGACTGCTTCAGTTATCAGTGCACATCAAGTGGCCAGACCGCTGTATTACACCAACAGTTCCTCTCCTGCGGAGCTGGCAGGGGGAGGCAGTGTGAGCCCAGCACGCAAAACATCGGCTCTGGAACCCAGTCTAAGTAAATTCGATGAAATTGCTACTATACACATTCGTTAGCCGTCATCAAAACACCTTGACTATGTTGTGATATTATCAGCTGATATTGGTTTTAGGCATATTGTAATATTATGTTGCAGTCGGTGCAGTGACACAACAGTTACTCTCACATGGAAGTTAGCACATTGCAATCTACATGCTTTTTTCTGTTTTTGAAGGTGGAGAAAAGCGGAAGTCCTCTGAGCCTTTGTCTCATGAAGACACTAAGAAAGCACGGGTCATTGGTGACATTCCCATAGAGTTGATTAATGAAGTCATGTCCACCATCACAGATCCTACTGCCATGCTTGGACCAGAGGTGAAGAGTTTGCATGGTTCTGTAAGATTCTGAGTGAAAAATTGAAATAGACTTACTAAATATGACCCTTGTCGGCTGTGGCCACTTTGATTACACATGACAGTGGGTGATTAGTAGGTTGACCAGAGATTCCATGGACAGGGAGGTTCTAAATACTTTCTTGCAAATAGAAGTGAAATGAAGCACCTAATTAAATAAGCAATTTTTAAAATGATTCCTAGGCCTTTAGGCCACACTACCACCCACAGCGCTGGGGGAGTACTGTAATATTTTAATGTGGTAGAAATTCAATATTTGGGGATGCATATAAACTAAACACCTGAATTGCATTCATGTAACATCTAGGCTTTGTATAAACACCCAAAAACTACAATGTACAAAGCATT
Organism: Hydrocynus forskahlii; assembly: GCA_037974365.1. Lineage (NCBI taxonomy): Eukaryota > Metazoa > Chordata > Actinopteri > Characiformes > Alestidae > Hydrocynus > Hydrocynus forskahlii. The sequence goes on along the minus strand of JBBPCX010000147.1, from coordinate 7,342,815 downwards.
GACATGCATGCATAAAAATCTATTCTTATTTTGTTGCTTTATGTGTCAAGGTAAAAGAGAGAAAGACAAACAGTAAATCAATAGAATATAAGTCTGATAAAAATTTTTGCATGTATGGTTTGTTTCTTGTCAACACTGTGTGCTTGCTACACTTATCATATGGCATTAAAATGACATTTCAGCCTTTAACTTTGTATTTCTTGTAAAAAAGTACTTTTGTAACATAATGCATATTCAGTGCAGTGTACAATTAACAAGTAATTCACTAAAATATGTCACAGATAAAGTTTTTTTTCTGTCTCTCTCTCTCAGACCAATCTTCTTTCAGCCCACTCAGCACGAGACGAGGCTGCAAGGTTAGAAGAGAGACGTGGTGTGATAGAGTTCCATGTTATCGGCAACTCCCTCAACCAGAAACCCAATAAGAAGATACTGATGTGGCTAGTGGGTCTTCAAAATGTCTTCTCCCACCAGCTGCCCCGCATGCCCAAAGAATACATCACACGCCTCGTCTTCGACCCGTACGTCTCTTACCTTTTGCCACTATATCTTTAAGCTCTCCCCCCGTGTTCTTGCATTTGCAGCATTTTCAGGTCTCTGTTAAAGTTTTATGTTATACGTATGTAGGTTTTATGTATGTAGGTACAATTTTTTTGTCTCTTGATTTAAACAACTTAAAATTCAGGATAGCAGTTCTTGCTATTCAAATATCAGATTTTTAAAACAAAATTCAGCTGTCCCCCCAAAATATATAT
>JBBPCX010000147.1:7322502-7332845 GCA_037974365.1 Hydrocynus forskahlii | reverse complement strand
TATATGTTGTGTAATTTGTGCAAAGCACCACTCAAAAGCAGACTTGGGGCATTTTTTTTTGCCTCGTCCTCTCAATAACATACTCGTACCACCTGTACTAACACGTGCTAACATAGAATGTGCCAACAGTAAGCTTTTAAAATTTTTATATATAATAGTGAACATTTCAGTAAACAGCTGTTTAATGTGGAAACATTCACTTTGAACACAGCCTTTTGTCTGCTAGTATAATGTGAATTTCTATGTGATTTTTATATGTTAGTGCCAAGTTAATGGTGATGTTCTTTTCCTTACACTAGGCTTATTATTACTTACGCATGTTTTGACATTTAACAAATTAACCATAGTCATAGTGAATCCTTCAAGAAATATTACACTGTTTGAATGAGTATTCATGACGTTTGAAGGGAGTGCTCATGCTAAGAATATATTAAGCATTCTCTTATTTATAGTCTTACAGTCATAATTATTAAAAAGGACAAAAGGTCATAAACATCTCTTTGTGCTTAATTATTATATTAATTAGTGAAAATATGCAAATAATCTAGATTTAATTGAAGTACATTTAGTTTAACAAACAAATGTCATTTATCATCTTTTAAGGCGGTGAAGATTTGAGAATGTACTAATAAAATCAAACAATTGTGTTTTCCCTTAGAAACTTATTAGGATAACAACATAATCTAATATGACAAAATAAGACTGCAAGAAGCACCAGGAGTTTTAAAAAAGAATAGTTATCAACCTTTGCTTAAAAGTTAAAAATTGGGTCAGTTTTATTTTTGTTTGAATAAGTTTATTTCACTTAATAGAAGGATGATATTTCTTTCATATTTTCAGTGTGACCCTGATATGGTAGTGGCATGTTGGTCAGTGTGTGCGCTGCAAAGAATAGATTTTTAAACACTGTGCCTACTTTATTAGATACATCTAACATTGCAGGTGTACATTTAATTATAGTTAATCAGATACTGAACAGTTTGTGTTAATCATCTTCTAGTCATTCATCAAAAAAAACAAACAAAAATGTTGGCTGGATATTTCTGGATCTTATTCTATTCTTAATCCAGCAATGACACTCCAGTGCCGCTGCTGTGGGTGATCCACTCTATGCAATAAACACACGCACACACACTAACACGGATCAAGCATAGCAGTGCTGCTGCAGTATTTAAACTCAGGACTGAGAATTGTCCACCACCCAAATCATACCTGCTGGCTGGAGGTCCTGTTTTGTGAGTATTATCACTCTGTTAGGAGCACCACCTGAGTAGTGAACCAAACTGCTTGATGACCTGCAGCAAGGTTCATCTGCTTTCTCTTCACGCAGGAAGCACAAAACGCTGTCTCTAATCAAAGATGGTCGCGTGATTGGGGGTATCTGCTTCCGGATGTTTCCATCTCAAGGCTTCACTGAGATCGTTTTTTGTGCTGTTACATCTAACGAACAAGTGAAGGTGAGAATCATTGATTAGATCTTATGCTTTGTGTAATCTGTAAAGCTCTTGAGTTTCTTGAGTTGTTCTTTAAAACTGATATTGGTGAGCAAAGGGCTTGTCATTTCCTTGCACTATGTTCTTCACTTTCTGCTTGTATTGTTAATGTTATTTTTATTCTTTTCAATCTGTAAATAATCTGAAATATTGTTGTGGCTACTAATTACACATACGATCTAGGACCAAAAGTTTTAAATAATTATTAGAAGCACACTTTTCTTAATGACTTTTTCTCTAACTACCTTTTTGCAGTCATTGTCATTGTAACCTACTTCCAGCTCTGTCTGTCCTTTGCTAACATTATTCTGTTCTGAGCTGATGCTAATGGTTGTGAGTGAAGAACTCGGTGGTTCTTTGACATGTCTTTAACATTTGGACATTCTGGTTTGCCTTAGGGTTATGGAACCCATCTGATGAACCACCTAAAAGAGTATCACATCAAGCATGAGATCCTCAACTTCCTCACTTATGCTGACGAATATGCTATTGGGTACTTCAAAAAGCAGGTTAGTGGTGAACTGACCATGCCAACTAATCTGTAAATTAGATGTGGATACCAGTATTAATCTTGTCCCAAAACCTGACATTAAAGCTCTTTAATGGTTTCAGTAAAATTAATACAAGCAATAGAGGTCTCATTATGTTGTATTGCTTTCTTCTGATGTAGTACTATATAACACTTTGGCAGTAGTTTGAGCTTAGTCGTTTTAGATGAATATCTCTTATACAAAGGTTAATATGTTCTCATGTTTGACCTGATTTTAAACATCTGATACTTAGCAAAGGCAAACTTTTGGTATCAGTTTTGGTATCAGTTTTGCTAGAGACAGTGTACTAATTGTGCCCCTTCATGTAAAATGCCAGCGTCCTCTAGTACAGGAAGCAAGTTAGTCCTGCCAAAGCTTTACTGAAGTGAAAGTATGAAAGCGGTGTGCCACATTTTGACTTATGAAAGTGAAAGTAAATAATTTTTTTTAAAAATCCATTTATTTTGAAAGTTTGTTGCTTTTTTGGGGTCGTGAGTGCGCAGTGCATGTACTGAACCAACTAGACCAAACATTATGGATCCCCCCAAGGTTTTTCTAATATTGGTTTTAGTGACCTCTCTCTTATCAGACACATTAGAAACATTGGTTTGAAAATAAATAATGATCAGGTTTTCCTAAATTATCTAGCATGCATTGTTATTAATTAAACACAGAAATCCCAGACATTGATCTAGCACTTATCTTCTTCTTCTACTTTCATCTGCTCCTGATTAGTGGTCGCCACAGTGGATCAACACTCTTCTTTCTTTCTCACACCAACTGGCTGCCCTCACCACATCCATAAACATCCTACTAGGCCTTCCTCTTCTGTTCTTCCCTGCAGCTCCATCCTCAGCATCCTTCTCCCAACATACTCATATTCAGAGTCTCTCCTCAGCACATGTCGAGACCAGTGCAATCTCCAATGTTGTGCATGAACGCGTTCATTGAACACATTCCTATTTTTCATGAACGCTGAACTGAACAAGTTGGTTTACAAATTATGAACGTAACCGTGAGTGACGTTCACTCTCGCGAGACTGAACACAGTTCACTTTTTCCGTTCGCAGGCTGTAGTGATGGGAAGTTCGGCTCTTTTCAGAGAGCTGGCTCTTGTGGCAAGGCTCCCAAAGAAGAGCCGGTTCTTTCGGCTCCCAAACGGCTCTTAATTTATTATCAACTGTAGCCTCATATTTTAGCCTAACTTGGCAAATATGAATGCTTTGTGTGTTGATAAAAAAGTGGGGAGCGGCTCTCACTCGCTGGAAGTCGGTTCTTCTGATTCACTACAAAGCATCGGCTCTTCTGATTTTGATTCAAGTTCGGACGCCTCGGCAGAAATACACATGGGAAATAAGCTTATAAAAGGGAGATATTTATGTTTATGACAGCTAAATACTGGATGTTTGATTTTTAGAGCTGTACATTTTCAGAGATAAGGTTTCAAAAAAGACAGCGGCTGTTAGTTTATTTTTAGTTATGTTCTTTTCTGAGCATTTTAAAAGATATGTCTTCGTGTTAATGTTTTCTGAATAAAAATTCCATATGCAGTATACCTGCACCTCATTTTTTTCCCACTTTCGCTATAACATGATGCGTTGCTTAAGTGGTAAGATCTATTCTCAACCTCAAAATTGGTTTTTAATGTAACTTACGTCTGTGATTGTTCAGTCGTATGACAGATTGAAGGAGAAGATTGAAGGAGGTTCAGATAGAAGGACGTTGTATTGAAAAAGTAAAAAAAAAAAAAACAAAAAAGAAACGAACGTGAACTAGTTTATTTTTGAGCTGTGAACTTTTTTCGAAACTTTTAAAAATGAACTATGAACGTGAACTATTTCATTTTTAGTTGAATTAAATTTATTTTGAGCTAGTTCTTTTTCAGTGTGAACTGGAACAACACTGGCAATCTCCCCTCTCTGACTTTTTCCTGACTAATAAACTCATTCCTGATCCTGTCCATCATCGTCACTCCCCATGCAAATCTTAACATTTTCAACTCTGCTACCTCCGGCTCTGCTTCCTGCCTTTCTGTTCTATTGTATGAGGGAGTCAGGAGTGGCACATAAGTGTGAAAGGGTGGTATAGGATATGTTCGAGGGCTGTGTGACAGCAGTAAGGTCTGTTGTAGGAGTGACTGATGCATTCAAGGTGAAGGTGGGTTTACACCAGGGATCAGCTTTGACCCCTTTCTTGTTTGCTATGGTGATGGACAGGATGACAGACGAGATCAGACAGGAGTCCCCGTGGACTGTGATGTCTGCAGATGACATTGTAACCTGTAATGAGAGTAGAAAGCATGTTGAGGAGATCCTGGAGAGATATGCTCTGGAAAGGAGAGGAATGAAGGTCAGTAGGACTAAGACAGAATACCTGTGCGTGAATGAGAGGGAGGACAGTGGAATGGTGAGGATGCAGGGAGTAGAGCTGGCAAAGGTGGAGGAGTTCAAATACAACAGTCCAGAGTAACGGGAAGTGTGAAAGAGATGTGAAAAAGGGAGTGCAGGCAGGGTGGAATGGGTGAAGAAGAGTGACAGGAGTGATTTGTGACAGGCAGGTACCAGAAAGAGTGAAAGGGGACCAAGACGGTAGTGAGACCAGCTGTGTTGTCTGGTTTGATGGTTTGGAGACACTGACGAAAGGACGGGAAGCAGAACTGGAGGTGGCAGAGTTTAAATTGTTCAGATTTGCACTGGGGTGATGAGGATGGACAGGATCAGGAATGAGTTAATTAGAGGGACAGTTGAAGTTGGACCTTTTGGAGGAAAAGTCAGAGAGGCGAGATTCTGTTGGTTTGGACCTGTGCTGAGGAGAGACTCTTAGTATGTTGGGAAAAGGATGCTGAGGGCGGAGCGGCCAGGAAAGAGGAAAAGAGGAAGGCCTAGTTGAAGGTTTATGGATGTGGAGAAGGATGACATGCATGCAGGTGTGAGAGAAAAAGATACAGAGGACAGAAGGAACTGGAGACAGTTGATCCGCTGTAGCGACCCTTAATCGGGAGCAGCCAAAAGTAGAAGTCTTTTTTTTTTTACTTGTTTCGTATGTTCTTATGTTGTATACCAATTTAATTAGCTTATTTTCTTACTTGTTTGATATGTTTTATGTTGTCTCTTTTTAATTCAATGCGTATTACTTTGTCAATTCCTTGTTCTTTATTCTGAGGTTCTTTATTCAAAGTACAATGAGTTTACTTAAAGTTTTGTGCCTGAGTGCTTATTATAGCAGCTGAAAACATGTGACATTGTTACTTTGTATTTAACAGTTTTCTATGAATTCCTCAGTACATGCAAACTTAACTTTTTTTAACCTTTTTCTGTTGTAGGGGTTCTCCAAGGATATTAAGGTACCCAAGGCCAAGTATGTAGGCTATATTAAAGACTATGAAGGAGCAACACTCATGGGCTGTGAACTAAACCCCAGCATTCCCTACACAGAATTCTCAGTCATCATCAAAAAACAGAAAGAGGTGTGTGCCTTGCTTGCACATGTCTGCATTTCCACACTTGTAAGGAATAACTTAAGTAAGATGTGAATATAATAATCTGTGCCTGTTGTTTTTTTTTTCCATTTCATTTTAGAATTAAACTTCACATTTTGGGTTCACTTAATGTCAGAGTTAGGTTTAAGCTTTGAATGATAGAGATTTACTTACTTACCATTTAAATCAATGTTGGTAATGCATATGTATGTCAGTCTGTGTGCAAAATGTGTATTTTTCCAAGCAGTTTTGGTTAATATGTTTATGAAGGCAAATTCAAATGGACATCTCTTACACACTGTTTCTAATATATGTGCTTATTCTAGCTGTGCATAGAAGTTTAACAAACAGGGTGAGAAATTATTAGATTGTGCTGTGTGTGCTGTGTTTTTCTCTGATTCTCGTACCTTTTTTCCCAGATTATAAAGAAGCTGATAGAGCGGAAGCAGGCCCAGATACGCAAGGTGTATCCTGGCCTCTCCTGTTTTAAGGAGGGTGTTCGCCAGATTCCGATCGAGAGCATTCCAGGCATACGTATGTCAGGACTCTACTTTGACACAAATACTGCATGTTGGCATATTGTATTTTTTAATGTTTTCCATCCATCCTATTTTTAATTAGACCACTTTATTTCAAGATGATGTAGCTGGCAGTGGAAGTGATGTTAAATACTGTTTATAGTAAAATAAAAAAGTCAGCTTATTTTGCAGGTTAGCATTTTATGTCCCATTAAATGTCTTTGAGACACTAAAGCTGAGTGAATCTAAAAGTATGACGAGAAAAGGAATGTCACTCTAATTAGGTTGGTGTAACGTTCACACTTCAAATGTGAACGTTACACCAACCTAATGCCCCACAAGCTTGTTGATAGCATAGCAGTACACTTTTTATGGCACAGACATTACGACTTCTGTCACTCGACTTTCATTGTAAACGGTATAAAAAAAATTAGTAGTTTTGTTTAGGTTATAAATGTCCTCTGCCTAAAGATAGCACTTCTCTCTCGCAGGTTTGGGTTTCTGTTGACAAATTGATTAGAAACATTGGCACACAAGCATTTAAGTATCCCAGCAGTAAAGATTATTTGCATTTTATTCATTCTCACATTTCTGTCATTTTAAGATGTTATTGTTTCACATATTGTCTGTTTACTCTTCAGAAGTCATAGGACTAAGGTGTAATTCAATAAATGCAATTCTTTTTCTTTTTGTTTATAGGTGAGACAGGCTGGAAACCCATGGGGAAAGGGTGAAGATATATTCCTTATTGTCAGATTTTGAATTTTAATAAAAACCCAGCTTGTTGTCTTACTCTGATTTGCAGTGTTTAACACAAATTTCTTAAATATCTTTTTGTTTGTAACAGCAAAGAGGTGAAAGATCCAGATCAGCTATATAGCACATTAAAGACCATTTTGCAGCAAGTTAAGGTGATACACTTCACTGTGTTTGGCCATTTTGAATGGTCTTTGTGTGGTTTTCTTCAGTGAAGCATGCAAGTATATTTGTTTGCTTTTCAGTCACACCAGAATGCGTGGCCTTTTATGGAGCCGGTAAAGAAAAACGAAGCACCCGGTTATTACCAAGTCATCCGCTTTCCTATGGGTATGCAGCATTTCAGTAACTCAGCATTCAGAGACATTTTTCCTTAGAGCAGTACCCCAAATATTTACAGTAAACCCCTGAAATTTGTGGGGGTTACGTTCCAAGAGTACCCATGAATTGTGAAAAAACGTGAATTTGTGATGTGGTTAAAAACATTTTGTGCAAACCCTAAATATGCCCCCAAATATGTTCCCAAAACACTTTAATTTAATTTTAAACTCAGCTTAATACATTACTCTTAAAAAATGTAAAGGTAACCCCGTATTCATTCAGTGTACACTGAACTGCTGTCTCCCACAGTGCTAGAATGTAAAATACTGATGTTATACCTGTATATACTGTACTTTATTTCATGCAAGTGCTTTTCTTTGGTATGCACTGTTGTTTTCTTAGGTATTAGCAGGGTAAATATAGTAATAATTTAATTTACAGTAATAAAAATACAGGACCTTATTAAAAACAAAACGAAAAACACAAGAAAACTTCACGCGGGAAACTGTTGTGATGCGGGAATGCTGGACTACATCTGCCAGAGATGAAAAAGTATTAGTTAGGTTCTAAGAAATAAAATCAGCGAATGTCTGAAGCCGCAAACTCTGAACCGTGACTTCGTGGAGGTTTACTGTAACGCTTTACTCTGCCAAAGAATTGTAATTCTGGTTGAGTACCTCTGTATTACAAATATTAATGTCTACTCTGTTCCCATTACTCCTGACTCATAGCATTTACCTATTATTACCTTCATGAGTATAAAATAGCTTTTTTTATTTTAAGTTCAAGAGTTTTATGGTTCAGGAGAATTTTCAGATTTAAATTTCCATTTTACACTCATGAAGGACTTGCTAACAAGTTGATGATTATGATGGAGTTAATGTAAATTTAGATACTACAATGTACATTTTCCTTTGGAGTCACTAAAGCAATAGCCTTAAAGATTTCATATGTGTGTTCTTATTTGTGCCTAGACCTAAAGACCATGAGTGAGCGTCTGAAGAGTCGGTACTACACCACGAGGAAGCTGTTCATGGCGGACATGCAGCGAATCTTTACTAACTGCCGGGAGTACAATCCTCCCGAAAGTGAATACTACAAGTGTGCCAACTTGCTGGAGAAGTTCTTCTACACTAAGATCAAAGAGGCAGGTCTCATCGACAAATAGACATCAACAGCACACTCCAGCTTTCTTTCTCTTTCTTCCTCTTTCCATCATATGGCATTTGTCAGCCCTTGTTGGTGTGAGGCATGTGATGCCAACATGAAAGGATTCACTGTTCAGAGCCTGGTTCCTCAAAATAACTGTAGCACAAATGTCATTGTAAGTCAGTAGAGCTTTGAAAGCTCTTTCTGATGGTGTAGATGACCATAACACTACATTGCTTTTGGGTTGACTGGGGTATGAGTGAGAGTGTGAATGCTATATGTACATCTTATTGTGTACAGAGATTATCCCTCACGGTTAAGCTTTACTCCTGCCAAAAACAACATTTCACGTGTGTGTGTGTGTGTGTGTGTGTGTGTGTGTGTGTTGAGTACATACATCAACTTTAAAAATAGCTGTACATTGTTATATTTTATGGTTGGAAACCATATGATCATAGAGGCATACCTTCTCTACACAAAATGATTCAGAAAAGAGACACATAATTGTGCTACGTGTTGTATGTTAATCTGCACTTATTTATTATTTAAGAAAAAAAATTGTGATAAAGCTAAACATTTGTATTATGAACGTTTATGGTAAGAAACTGCTTACTCATTTCAATTTGAGTGAGTGGCAGGTGGGCTATATTGTGCAGGCTTTTAAATGTGATGTCTTACTGCATTTGGTCTTAATGGCAAACCAGCCAATGAAGAAATATTCCATTGTATTTGAAAACGAGGAAAAAAGAGATGTGCAATAACCAGTAGATTTGTTGTTTTGTAAAATGTTTGTACTTATATTTAGGAAAAGATTAACTTTGTACTATGTTGTAGGGAGGGGTATTTTAAGGCCTTTTTATCTTTGCTTTTAAAGACAGCATATTTTACAGAATTATTAAAAACTTTAGACCAACCAAAATTGTGTCTGTGTCCTATTTCACAGTGCATGATATTTACATCATATGAGAAAGTTACTTCTATCACAATAACATTGCATCCTTCACATTTACACTTACCTATTTAATAGGTGCACTTTTCAACTTAACATAAACTATACATTCCGGTAAGACTTCCCAAGCCTAGTGTGTTGTCTAAAGGAGACAGATTAATGTTTCTTGCATCAGGTAAAGTTAAGTTGAAGGTTGGCACTGGCAAAACAGTCATCTTAATGATTCTGAGTATAGAGTGATGGTATAGTGAAAGATGTGCCTCTTGTAAGTTTTTCACACAACTATTTCAAAAGTTGAATGATAATGGAAAAAACTGAATTATTTCTATATACAAAATATTGTATGGGAATGCACAACTTATTTGACTTTGTTTCAGCTGGGACAACCATGTAAGTCTACTTCAGGGTTCCACTCCCAGATGAGCCTGAGAGCTTTTATGTCAATCGGATGACCTCTCTTGTGCTCATGGACATTCTTCCAGCAAAGGGTTTAGACTGATGTGCACACTATGCAGAAGTTCAGGTCATTTGTTGAAGATGTTTGAGAAATCTTAATCCATCATGCATTTGACACACTCTTCTCTTCCATTTCCTGACATTGTTTGGATGCTTAAATGTGTTTAACATTACCAAAATGCATTTAAAGCCACTGAGAATATCCAAAAGTCACAGGGTTTGTTGGGTAAAGTGTCTTGGAAGGAATTTGATTAGCATTAGGAAGGTGGAGAAAGTTTTGATGTTATTGACTTGAAATACCTTCTGATCTTCTGATCTGGAGTCAGACGTTCTATGGTTGCGCCACAAGGTCCCCCAGCTGTCTTTACAGAAAACGCTATTGAGGGGCTCTTTCGGGCTTGTTATTTAATTCCAAACACAGGCTAAAAAAGATACACAGCTAAATAGTTATTCTATCTATGCAGGAACATACTGTTGTAACAGAAGTCCTCTCCTGGCTCGGTTCATATTTCCGTTTAGGGTCATCCACACAAATGCATTGACAATGCATGGTTCTTGCTACGGGTGCGAGAGGTCCCCGGTTCAAATCCCGGACGAGCCCTGGCTTTGTTGTGCAAATGTTGCTCTGGCATTATCTTGTCCAAATCTAGCAGTCTCACTTTGGGGTGCAATGTCTTGGGTTCTGTTCCTGAA
>JBBPCX010000147.1:7310646-7322402 GCA_037974365.1 Hydrocynus forskahlii | reverse complement strand
ACCTCCAGTCTGACCAAACAACAGTGCACTGATGTCTGAGAGTGTACCACACACACACACACACACACACACACACATACACACACACACATATACACACACACACAAAGCAGTCTGACCACTTAGAGGATAATTAACAGTGATTCAGCTCCACTTTACATTTTATTGTTATTATTTCTGAACTTTCCTTTCAGTTCTTTATAGGTGTGCTTTACTTCATGTCTGCAAAATAAAGGTTTCTCGAATCAAAATCCTCTTGGAATATTTGTATCTTTATCAAGTGTGTCAAAATGATTAATTGTTGAACATTTCTTGAAATATTTAACACCAAGATTCCTGTAATGTTGAAGTAACAGATACAGTATAATATTGTTCTGGTATACAGTAAACCCCTGACATTTGCGCGGGTTACATTCCAAGAACACCCGCAAATAGTGAAAACCGTGAACTTGTGGTATAAAAATGCTTTAAAATGCCTATTTTTATAGTGTAATCCCTAAATATGCCCCCAAATATACTCCCAAACACTTTAATTTAATTTAAAACTCTGCTTAATACATTACCCGTAAAGAAAATATAAAAGTAAACAGCATCCGTACTGTAGAGTTTACACTGAACTGCCGTCTCCCGCAGTGCTAGAACGTAAATACTGATGTTACCCCTGTACAGACCGTACTGTAATTCATGCACAACCCTTTTCTTTGGTATGTGCTGTCATTTTCTCTGGTATAAGCAGGGTAAAAACAGTAATAAATCAATTTAATTTACAATAATACAAATACAGGGCCTTCAGAAGAACAAAAACGAAAAACACGAGAACACCTGAGTTGCTCCATGGGGGAAATTCTGGACTGCAGCTGCCAGAGATGCATCACAAGGCAGCAGCCAATCAGCAGCCAGGAGAAATAAGTAACGTTCTCGGATTGACTACTTTCAAACCTCCCGCCTCTGAGTACAGGTGACTGTGACGTCCGGGCCTTGTCCACCACGTCCCCTGGTCCTCTTGCTGGTTGTGGAGCAGCAGAGGCTCATTCTGTTCAGGTGTCTGATATATATCTTGCACAAACATTGTGGAAGGCAGGAGTGTGGTATCCAGTGTGCCTTTTTAAGGACTCACCTTAACTTATGTATTAATATTGTCATGGGACAATGAAATATAATATTATAACAGAAGCGGATTCATACATATATGCAGTGTAAACATTGGAAAAATGGGAAAACAATGAGAAAAATCATATTATAGGTAGATTGCTAATATTATCTATAGAAGTCTAAATAAATAAAAAAGCTTATGTTCATTATAGGTGCTGGTATTGGGATTTCCTGAGGCCATCTCCTGCACGACTTTCTGTCATAGAACTGTTCCTTTTAAGCTACCATTTTTCTTTTTGTCCTACAAGATCTTTAGGATGCACAAAAGCACAAACAGTAATGATAAAATAACATGGACTTCTTTTTCACATCAAATGATGCAAGCCCTTATACTCTACATTCAGGAAACATGTATTTTTTATTTTGTATATTGCTGGTTTACAGAGAACATATAATCTGTAATGATTTGAAAGGGCTTTGAAATGTGGTGTTACAGTATGTGAGCCACTGCCTGGTATCATTTTTACACCTCCTGTCCAGTATTATGACCAGCCATCACTGCACTAAATACCAGTTAGCTGCACGTGAAGTGTTATAAATGAAGTGTTATGAATGAAGTGTTATAAATGAACACAAATAAACACAAACTGTATAATAAACACTTCACACAGTCTCACTTTTTGTCTCTCTGACAGCAGCTTTCATCAGGGGGCAATATACTGCTAATTTGTTGTTCAGACTCTTTGTGTTTTTTATTGAGTTTAACTCTTGGATGTTTGGAGGAGATATTCTCTCATAGATGTAAGTGCAGAATATGAAAAGAAATACAAGACATTTGATTTAGTAATGTGTTAACAAATGTAGAAAAAGATTAAATGCTATTATGGAAAAAGCTGTGTGAGTGACATGCACTCTAAATGCGTGTGCATATAACTAATTATTTTGGCTCGATTATTTGTTTTCAGTTTCTTTAAGCTGAAATATGTAATTTATTAGCTGATAAAAGATATTGCTAGTAGAAGAAATTAGTAGATAGATGAAATAGTAAAACATTGCTCAAGACTGGAAGTAGAAATTAATACCATGTAACAAAGTACACACCATTGTAATTGGATACATCTGTTATAAATTGCTGCGAGAAATGATCATTAGAGCATTATCTGTAATGAGGCTGAGTGTTTCTAAGTTAAACAGTGCAGCTTTTGAGTAGGAGGTTTTTGCATAAACACTGAATGGGATTCTATCAGTATGGTGGTTTTGGAGGAGGCACTCAACTCCTTTTTGGGTGGAGTTCGTATGTCCTCCTCATTTATGCCAGCAGGTCTGGTAGTCCTCCAGTCCACAGTCCAATGACATCAAATGAACTGGAGATGCTCAATCAATTTATTATAATTACTTTTTTTTACCACATGCCCACATCACATCGTAAATATGGTAAATCAATTATAATTCATGCGTAAAAACGATGTATTTTTATTGATATTTAGTTAATAAACTTTTAGAAACACTAATAATTAAGAAAGTTAAAAATGTTTATTTATGGGCTGCTCCTCTCAGTTCTGCTTTATGAACATAAAGGGAAGTGAAAGAGCTTCAGAATGACTGATAGAACTGAATATAAACTATTTCAGAGAACAGAAACGTCTGACTTTCATCTCTCTCTCTCTCTCTCTCTCTCTCTCTCTCTCTCTCTGGAGTCTGCAGGTGACACTCGACACTGTCTGTCTTACTTTCTTCAGTACAGTATAGTTAAGAGTTTAGATCCTTCCCCAGGAATCTGATGAAATCAAAACATACACTAATATGTATTAGTGGCTGAATCAAAACAGTTCACTGCAGGTAATAGTGACCGTGCGTCTAGGCTGCACAATCTGATCTCCAAACTGATTCAATACAACCTGCTTTAAAGAGTCAGTAGAGAGCAAGAGGAACTATATTAATACAGATTATTAACAAAGAATGTTCTGAATTATTCTGAGAGAGAAGAGACTGGAAGATATCAGTGATAAACTGTACATACGCCACTCAAATACATATGCAAAAGTATAATAAAAGCTACACAAATACTATCACAAAACTGTAATTATTACTTTATATTATATGATACATAAAACTATTTAAAACAACTTGAATAATTAATAGAAAATGAAAAATTAATGTTAATGTCTGATTCCAAGAGCAGAAGATCAGCATCCAGATGAAGGTGGTGATTAAAGTCTTGATGTTTTTGATGTGTGATTATGAAGAAAAGCTCTCAGTCATGAAGTGTTAAACTGGAAGAGTTATACACAATCTGAGAGCACTGAAGCATGAACTGCCAATGCAACGTGTCCTCAGCATGAAAATGGAAAAAGAGTCATTGTGTCCTGGTGTCCTGGGTACCTACAGACAGTCAAGGTCAACTCTCTGTTTTGCTCTCTCTATACCAAATGAACTCAAATGTTTATGTCGAATGTAGTGCAAGAAATTTTGGTTTATGGAGAACTGCTTGTATCAGTATCAATGCTCTAAATAAGTAATTATGTGTTATAGTATAAATACAGTGGGGGAAATAATTATTTGATCCCCTGCTGAATTTGTACGTTTGCTGACTTAGAAGAAAATGAATATTTATGAGATAGTTTCATTTTTATGGAGAGAGCCAGAATATCAATGAAAAATGTTGATGTTACATAAAAGTTATAAATTGATTTGCATGTCATTGAGTGAAATACGTATTTAATCCCCTACAACCCAGCCAGACTTCTGGCTCCAGACTGCACACAGATTGCAATCAATCAATCAGTTACAGATACTCCTGATCTGAACTCGTTATGTGTATAAAGCACACCTGTCCACAGAATCAGTTTCTTCCATTCCAACCTCACCACCAATATGGGCAAGTCCAAAGAGCTGTCAAAGGACGTCAGGGACAAGATTGTAGACCGGCACAAGGCTGGAATGGGTTACAAGACTGTCAGCAAGAAGCTTGGTGAGAAACTGCTGGTGCGATTATTCGGAAATGGAAGAAATATAAAACGACCATCCGCCCTCAGTCTGGAGCTCCATGCAGTATCTTACCTCATGGGGTGAGGATGATTACGAGAAAGGTGAGGGATCAGCCCAGAACTACACATGAGAGGCTTTTTCATGATCTGAAGGCAGTTGGGACCACAGTCACTCAGAACACCATTGATAACACACTACATCTTAATGGATTGAAATCTTGCAGTGTCCACAAGGTGGGGACAAGAAGACACGTGTAGGCCTACAGCCAATCTGAAGTTTGCCAGTGAACATCTAAATGTCTTGTGGCCAAATGAAACCAAAATCAGGCTCTTTGCCATCAACTTGACCCGCTGTGGTAGGAGGAAGAGAAATGCTGAGTATGACCCAAAGAACACCATCCCACAGTCAAGCATGGAGGTGGAACCATTATGCTTGGGGATGTTTTTCTTCTAAGGATACTGGATGACTTCACCGCATTGAGGGGCCAATTGATGGGGCCATGTACCATAAAATCTTGGATGAGAACCTCCTTCCTTTGGCCAGAACTCTGAAGATGGGTTGTGGGTCTTCCAGCATGACAATGACCCAAAACATACTGCCAAGGTAGCAATGAGTGGCTAAAGAAGAAGCACATTAAGGTCCTGGAGTGACGTAGCCAGTCTCCAGACCTCAATCTTATAGAAACTCTGTGGAGGAGCTGAAGCTTCAAGTTGCCAAGCAGCAGCCAAGAAACCTAAAGGATTTAGAGAATTTCTGTAAAGAGGAGTGGGCCAAAATGTATGCAAACCTGGTGACCGACTAAAAGAAACATCTTACTGCTGTGCTTGCCAACAAGGGTTTCTCCACCCAGCACTAAGTCGTGTTTTGCTTGGGTATCAAATACTTATTTCACTCTGGGAAATGCAAATCAATTCAAAACTTTTATGTAACATGTTTTTTCTTGATTTTTCGTTGATATTCTGACTCTCTCCATAAAAATGAATCTACCTCATGAATTAGAGGTTGTTCATTTTTTTCTAGGTCAGCAAACTTACAAAATCATTATTTCCCCACTGTACAGATCTTGGAGAAAGCTGACCAAATTTCACTGGGATATTTTTTGGAAAATGACAAACAGTGCACTAGATGACTTCACTAATTTGGAGTGAGTAATACAGCATCAAGGTAAATAAACAAAGGTCACTGTAGTGCATAGAAGTGTGAAGTACATTCTGTAAGATAAACTAAATAAGTAACATGGTAATAATGAGTTGCTACATGATTTCTATGACTATGTATTGAAATACATAAACCAGGAGTTCCCATCTCACAATGTTGCATAAACATGGGGAAATATAAACATCTGTTGTTTAAAATAATGCAAAAAGACGATTTTACTTTATTTAACTTTACTGCAAATAAACCATATTTACATTTGTAGTTCATCGCTTTAATAACTGCTTGCTTAAGTAAACAAACTACGGGCTCGTCCGGGATTTGAACCCGGGACCTCTCGCACCCAAAGCGAGAATCATACCCCTAGACCAACGAGCCAACTGGAAACATATGAGAGCGGTTTTAAGTTACTGTTGCCGGCCAGTCTTGTGCGTCTCTCTTCGCCACGTTGCACGCTGAACTTTCCAGTGTTACTTGCCTGTCATCTGGTGACAGATAGTGTCATTACACCATAGGGGAAACTGACAACGTGCTCCAGAAACTCGCCTGTTTATATAAATGTGTAGGACACAGAGAGTCACAGCTCCTCACAGTTTCGTGCAGTATACATTTGTACTTAACTTCAATTAACTTTAACAAGGCTTTAACTGGACTATGTAACAGAACAAAGTATTAAGTTTAAATTATTAATTATTTTCTCATTTCTTATTTTCTTATTGCCTGAGCATGAATATTGTTATTCAATTTATTCCCAATAACTGTTGGTAACTACATTGAAAATATGCTTGAATCTCCTCTTCAGTGTCCAGTGCATCAAAACATGTCCCCCATGTAGCCCCATGGAACTATTATTCATCATACTAATGATAAGTGTCAGGGACGAGGGCCCAGTGTCTATGTCACAAGAGAGAGAAGTTGTGAACAAACTTTGAAGTTGGTGTTATCCCAGGTAGTTTTTAATATGATGCTAGGCTGTTATTAGGTGGTTGATATGGTATCCTAGGTGGTTGCTAGGTTGGTGCTTAGGTGTTGCTTGGTTGTTGCTGTGGAATCTCTGACGGTTTCTAAGATGCTGCTAGGCAGTTACTATGTTATCCCAAATGGTTCATATTGTGTTGATAGGGGGGTTTGCTAAGGTAGCTAAGATAGTGGTAGCCAGTGGGTAGGGTACTTGCCTCTGGACCAAGAGGTCATGGATTCAAATCATACCTTCAGCACACCACCACTGTTCTCCTGAGCAAGAAAAAAAATCTGTTGGCGTTACTGTCTGTGTTACTTAGCAAACCTTCAATTGTGGAAAATCGAGAGGACACAAAAATCTGTAGTTCGTATTTCACAAAAAAGGTAAAGAATTTGTTCTCTTCTATTTTAATGAATTTAGGAACATAAACATTTAATATTTTACTTATTTTTTGTGTTTTTTGTTCATTTTTTATCAGCGAAAATAGGATCCACTACACACAATACCCACTAGATGTCACCACAGCAACGTTAAAGTGCCAGCATCCGTTCCTGCGTCCACAACATGACCACTGTGTGCAACGTGGCAGTAGTTTCTGATGAGTTTGGTGAGAACAAACTTTATCACAGGTTTGTTGGTCTAGGGGTATGATTCTCGCCTAGAGTATAAACGCTTTCATGTTCAAATCCTAGACAAACCCTATTCTGGATATAACATAGACAATCTTTAATGGAGCCTATCTCTCATTTGGCTGGGGAGAGATCATCTTAGAGTAATAAGCTCAGTACCTGAAGGGTAATTCCCTTGCAGTAAGTAAATGTTCTCATCCAAGTGATGGGGACAAGTTCCCTAACCTGATGGACAATGTTTGCACAAAAGTTGCAGACAAAACAAAGTCAGCTTAATATACTCTTTATAAAAAGACATTTGTGACATATAAATGAAAACAGATGATATATTTATAATATGCACACTGATACAAATCACTGAGAGAAAGTATGCAAAATACACACCATACGTGTAATAATCCGATCTTCATTTTGTTTGGGAACCCAACCCTTTTTATATAGTTATAGATAGCATAGATACAGTGTTAGATCTAGACCGTAAGCTTCACATACTGAGGAGAAAAAAAGTATTGCTGCTGAAGCTGATTGCATAAGCTATGGCTGGACAGGAGTCATATGATAGAAAGACGCCTTTTCCCATTCTGTAGATGAATGCAGAGCATAAAGAACATTGCATATTGTACTTGAATTGTTCATTGTATATATTTTAATCTGTTCTGCCATTGGGATTGCAGGCACCTGTTGTAGCCATCTGCACCTAAGCATATCTGTCTCGCATTGCTGAAGATTTTAATAAATTTGGAAATACAAAAGTCAGGCTACAGGATGCTCCTTACATACCTTGCCTTAAATGCATGACATAAGCTACTGCACTTCCTGTTATTTTTTTGATATGGCAAGGTGAGCGAAGCACTTAAAAAAGAGTGAAACGTTCATTGAAACATTAAAGATGCTGCGTGAACTCATTGTCAGATGTTCAATACCAAAACAGCCAATGTCAAGATGTGGATTTAAAGCATGTTAATCAAGCTCCACATTGAGAAAATACAGGGTTGTTCAATACATATATTAGACGTAGACATGTACTGAAGTACACTGTAAGGAGCCGAGATTGTTTATCTTGATAACAGATACTTTGAGTAAATATAATAAAAGAGAGATCATGTCACATAACAGAGCATCTCCCCATCATTGCGTCCATCTTCCGCTCTCTCGTGTCCATTAGATATGTGTACTTCGGCATCAGCAGTTTAACAGTCAGCTGTCGGAGTTTAGCATATCGAACTGTGAGAGGTTGTCATAGCTTAGTCTTGCTGGGCCCAGTGTAGGGAGTGTGTCAAAACTGACTTAAACTGGTGGAGGCGATTGTTGCGGTGTTATGTGTGGCTAACGCACACTAACTTTCTAACTCCTCTTTAAGCTTAGGCTGCTAACTTGCTTAAAAAAAGCTCCTCAAAGCATAATGTCACACAGCCCTCACACAAAGGAGTCCTGAGACTGCAAATGCTCCACCTCTCCAGAGTATGTGTAAGTGTATGAATGTGGGTGCAGATTTTCTTTCTTTCGCTCTGCTGCCTCTCAGACATTGATGTGGCTCAAGGACAGCAGTGATGTAAAGGTAATTCTTAATTATAGCTATTCCACAGTGTTTCCCAACTCCAGTCCTGCAGAATCCCTGACACAGCATTGTTTGTTTTTCTTAAACCGTAATTATACATTAGCAAATGATTAAGTCTAAAACTAAAACTAATGAGTGTAGTGTAATGTAGTAATGTAGTGCAGTGGGTAATATAGCAATCTTACATACAGCAGACTATGGTTCGATTCTCTGGACAGAGCAAGCATACTGTGCAAGACCAAGCCACGATTGCTGCTTTTAACTATGGTAAATTTCACCACAAAAGGCCTTTAGATAGAATAGTAATTGTTAATGTATGGAATGTATTCAAAATAAATACATTATGGCTGGTAAATTTATACCAGGCACCCATGTTACTTGGCTTTAAACTGCACTGCTTTTCACATGGCAATCAGCTGAGTCCAACCCTTACTGCCTCCCTCTCAGCTCTTAAACTTAACTGCTTCAGAGGGGAATATCAGTTCTTTTTTCTCCTTTTCTTTTCTGTTTTAGTGTAAGTTTAAATTTTGACAGCAGATGTTTATTGGGACAAAACTATATCACAGATTTTGCTGCTGAGGAGAAGAACAGTCTCCACACAAAGCTAGCACAGTGCATAAGCTGCTCTGCTACAGCTAGGCCATAGTTTAGCAAACTATTATTTTAGCCACCAGTTCGATCGCGATAAAGTGGAAGTGTGATTTGACTGGATCTCTATGAAGTTCACAACTCTCTGCCACAAGCAAGTGATTAAAACATGGCGGTTCAAGAAGGGTTGTGCACTGACAGGCAATATACACATTTTTAGTGCAGCTGGTGTGTAAACCAAAATACTGATCAAAACATAAGCATATTGCTGTCACCTAAAAACACTGTAATACCGGAGCAGGTAAAATGCTGGTTGGGCGAACTCTAGAAAAATGCCTTGTGATATATTTAAAAATGCTGGACAGCCTTTGATGTAAAATGGTTAAAGACTGGCCTACATTGTTCTGACCCAACTTACTGACATTCATTGGATTCATCAAATCATCCACATTAACTAATCGGAATAAAAATCGCATATAGCACATCTGTACTGCGGAGGCCACTATCCCAATGACAAACAAATTATGAGGCTGTGCCACCCTAGGTGTCTCAAGCTGAATCAGGTGCGTTAGAGCAGAGGAAACTGTTACGAAGCTGGAGGGCCTCCAGGACTGCTGTTGGAAAACACTGATACCCAAGATTCTACAAAAATAAAAGAAAGACTTGCTACATATTCAGGGGAAGGGTAAATCATTAATCTCAGTAATTGTGCTCTGGGTAGTCAGTCTCAAGAAGTTGAGCATGGGTCAAGTTTTTTCTTTTTTATGGCCACATCTGGCCTTAATCAAGTTTCTGTGGCCCCTCCTGGGCTTTGACAATATTGCACTTCAACTAAAAGTAAACCATTTTTATCCTCCTGACTTCAATGAAGTGATGTATTTTAACCAGGGTTCAAATCCTAATTGTTCCAGTCAAGTGCATGTGACCTTCTATTCACTGACAATGAGTCTCAGCCTTCTGACTTAAAGAACTGAGTTGCTGCAGTCTTGTCCTTTGCCCTCAGTTCTCCATTCTCTCTTAAGGCAAAGAGAACTGGGTGAAAAACTACTTGTACTCAGCACAATGAAGCTAATGAGACAATCACTGTGTCAGATCCATAACTTTGCTAGTGTTTCACCTGCCAGGCATTAAAGGCTCTGTAATGTTCTGTGCTTCAACTCAACCAACAAGAAATGACTTCTCAAAGAGAGATCACCAAGGGAGGAGGAGAAACAGAGGGTTGGGCAAGACCGCAGGGATGGACAAAAAGGGTCATTGTAATGGTCAATAAAGTGGGGAACCAGTTTTCAGCTTGAAAGTGCAAAACATTTAGGTATGAAAACACTACCACAACTACAAACCAAATGTAATCAAGTAACTTTACAAGACACACCACACAGAGAGGTGTCCTGATATGATACAATGTATTGTTTTTGCAACTGTGGATGTGTCTCTTAGAGAGTGCTGAATAATGGCCTTGAGTTCTTCAATTGGATGAAATCTTGAAGTGACATTGTCGTAGAAAATGAGGACCAAAACGTCATAGAAACTGGAAGGAGTGGGGCCTCCAGTAAGTGTGTGCTTGTCAGAAGATCATTCCCAGCAGTCAATCCCAGAGCCAATACATCAAAAAACAGAAAGCATCCTCCAGGTGTGAGGTATGTATCAGCTTATCATGGATGAGGGAGAGGGCCAAAAATGTGTATATAGAGATATGTTTGTGTGTTGTTAATTCATCGGATCACAAGTGGATGAGGGGTCATAAGGCCACCATGGTGCAGGGGTGTTTGAGTTTGCAGGGCAAGACTCCTCTGTTAAGCTGGTAGAACTCCACCAGGTGGATCAGGTCTGTGAACTTGGTGGAGCCATCATCAAGGCTGAAGAAAATCTGACCGTCCTCTTCATACTGATGACAGCAGTGAGAATGAAAAAGTAAAGAGAAAGAGAGAAAGACAGAGACAGATTTCATTGAGTGGAGACCGATTTTTATATATTTATTCATTTGTTTTACCTTTTGTTATTATACACTAAATTTTCAGCTTATTACGTTTATAACTGTTTATAACTTACATAGCTACCTATATCAAACACTCTTCCTGCTATAGGTGCACCAGGTTGAACATACAATTACTGAATGAACCCTATCTGTGTCTGCATATTATCAGCCATTCTCTACCTTGTCAATCAATGGTATAAAGCATTACAGCTCAGATTTCAAAACCTTGGCACTTATGCACTGTGGTTGATGCCTCCCATCCATCTAATGGGCTTTTCACCATCCTGCCGTCCAAACATCCACTGCAACACCAGACTCTGCAACAGCTTCTTTCCAGAAGTGGTAAAATTACTGAATGCACCGCTGCCTCCCAACATGCCCCTGAATTTACCTTGACACCTTGGAAAAAAGTTCCTTCCAATACCACAGAATAATCACACACCCAGTGATCACTCTGATTTTTTCTTTTAAGATTCAACACTGTTTACAGTTTTCTCCATTTGGAGACACTAGCTTCTACTGTGGTCTGCTAAAGTCTCACTGTCTGAGGCTTTGTAACCCTTTCCAGGCTGAAATATAGCCTTTTCAGAATTTCTTTGTAGGATGTCAACGTGAGCTGCTTATTTGAAACCTACACTTATTATCCACTTTACTGGACATGCTTAACTTACTGCTACACTTTGTATGTTTACAGGTACAGACTGTAACTCATTCTTTGAAACTGATAATACAGCCAATTAAAACAAGTGTACCAAATAAACTGGCAGCTCAGTGTAGACGGACATGGAGAACATGAGAGGTACCAAATAT
>JBBPCX010000147.1:7289589-7302048 GCA_037974365.1 Hydrocynus forskahlii | reverse complement strand
CTACATGTTATCCGCTATTGACACAGAAGAGGTGTATATTCTGTGTGTGTGTGTGTGTGTGTGTGTGTGTGTGTGTGTGTGTGTGTGTAAGAGACAGAGGGAGAGAGAAAGAAAGAAAGAAAGAAAGAAAGGCAAAAAACAGAGGCAATGACAGAGTACTTGCATGTTTATGTATCTGCTTGTGTATGTACATCAAGGTGGTATGTGCATGTACATTACTAAATCAAGTGCAAACACACACTCTGACCTGTACACATGCATGTGCGCAGACACACAAACACACACTCCCAGCTAATAGCATTGCTCACAGATGTAAAACAGTATGTAACTGGAAATCTTTATTGCAGGAGCACCAGCCAGAAACCCTCACTGCAATTACAAATCCCTGTGACATATACAGATGACAGCATACATAAAAGTACTCCCAAATCGTTTGGTACAAATCTGTAATAAATCCATTAGAGGTAAAGCAATGCATCGTAACATCATAATACAACAATGCAAAAAACATCAAAATGTGCCTTGTGGAAAACATGTATTAAGTTAATAATGATATCTTACACAATTGCATTGTTTAAACACCATGGCATTCATATAACTACCACTAATCAAAAACCCACAACACACCTCTCACTTCCCAGTTCAAGTATCATTAGCAGATTATACAAAAACACACATAGAACCCCTGACAAATATCTGTTAGTTACTGCTGTTTTTAAATGATATCTAACTGTTTGACTTTTATATCACAGTTAAAGTCTAGGACTGAGTAATATTTTGCTATTTATTAATTTCATCTTTAGAGAGCAGTGTATAGTAATGTTTCTCTTTTTAATCTTTAGCTAGTGTCATTTTTGTGTGGAGTTTGCATGTTGTCCCAGTGTGTGAATTCGTTTCTGTAGGGAGATACGGTTTCCTCTCACAGTCCAGAGATATACATGTCAGATCAGCTGGAGATGGTAAATTGTCCCTATGTGTGACTGTTTGTGCAAACGTCTTTGTATGTCTGCCCTGCAATGGACTGGTGATGTGTTTAAGACGGTTTTCCGTGTTTTGAAATAAAATGCTGGTTAGGATAAGTGGCTTGGCTGAATGGATGGATGGATGGATATTGCATGGCATTCCGTTGCTAAAATGCTTAAATTTCATAATCATGACAGGTCTAATTTTCACCAAGTGATCAAATATGATTATGCACCAACCTGGATGATTAGGGGAGCTGCGGCTGGATGACTGCTGGAAGCGAATGAGAGCAGGCGACCCATGATGTGAGGATGTGTGGTCAACATTGTCCTGCAAGGGAAATTAATTTAGCCACATCAGTATCAGAATCAGATTTTTTCATTAGCTACAATCAAAATGTGCGATGCAATTCTCTTGGTACATGCCAAACGGGTTAAACTGGGCTGTGGCTGTCCGAGGATATTCAACACTATGTATTTTTATACTTTTCTCAAATAATGACTAAAACATGTTCTCTCTGTAGCAGCTCATGTTAATGGGTTAATGAGTGACTGCAACAGCGAGATAGAGAGAAAAAGAGAGAGAGAACCACGTCCCATCCACGTAAAACAGGCCTATTCAACTAGCGGCCCTTGTGAATTTTTTTATGGCCCGCAAGACTGCCACTAAATCACAATGTGTGATTCGTGTGATATAATAAAATTATGGGTTTGGGATCATGATTGGCTGGTAGTCCGCTACTTTCGCCAAGACTGGTTATCCGCTGTGTTGTACACAGTTAGCCAATCCGAGCACAGAAGTTTCCATGCTATTAGCCAATCGCGGCCGAAAGAGGCGGGGTTTGTCAGAAAATGGGTGTGTTAAAAAAAGCAGAGCAGAGCGTAAAAGGCTGGCAGTAACGGAAGATGGAGGAAAACCATTAGGCTGCCGAAAACAGGTGGGAGCATTAAAAAGGTCTGTTTATCCTCTGAAGAACTTGACGTTAGGAAATAATGGTGTCTGTGCTGAGACGAGAAGAGAATCCAGTCACACACATAGCGAGGGGGAAACCTTTGTAGTTTAGCTCGGTAATGCATCAACCCTTACGACTTTAACAGTCAGAACCCGATGCTGTTAAAACGGTTATTTTTGACGGTTAAAGCAGCACTGACAAAGTTCATATACAAAAAAGATGAAGATAAGTCTAAGCCAGCTGCTACGCCCACTTCACAGGAGGGGTAGGGGCTGATGCGGGCCCTAAATATGTTGAAAGTAGCAAAATATAAATATAGACGTTGGTTAAAAAGCTCCTTATGTGAAAGTATTAAAGTTAAAGAAAATGGATATGTGTCATTCATTCATACTAATATTATATCTATTATTATCAAGAGTAATTTTTTAGCCATTAGTTGACAAATATTCTGTGTGGCCCCCGAACCGTCGGTGATTTTCGTATTCGGCCCACTTGCTATTGAAGCTGAATAGCCCTGACGTAAAACATCATTCACACCCCCCATCAACAATAGACTGCCCTCCCAGTACAGTGTAAAGTTACATTGTCATTTCAGTTGCATAGTTCTACAATCTGTAGTAGAGAAGTGAATTTATTATGTACACTACACTGGACTATTGTGAATATGTGCAGAGTTGCATTAGAATGCTGTTCTGTTGATCTTATGAATGTTACTGTTAAAATCTAATGGAAAAAGGTATTTTTTTCTGAATCTGAAAGACCAAATGTTTTATACTTGCATGTACACCATACACACACACAAGCACCCCCCCAAACACACACACTGAGCTCAAACATTTGCATAAGCTTAGACATAAGAAAGATAGATGCCATTGAAAAAATAAATAAAATAAATTACAAACTTGCACAAAACGGCTCTTAAACACTTTCTAATTTAAAACAGCCCCATGAATCCAAAAACTGGAGAAAGCTCAGCTGAAAAAAACAGAAAAAATGTATCAAGCCACATTTTCAATTTCCAGTTTTCTAGGAAACCCAAGAACATGGGAAGCAGTTTCCAGGAACTGGTTTCTGCCAGAGGTCTCCTATAAAACGGAGGAAATTTATAGCTCCAAGAAGAGTGTCTCTAACGCCTTAGCCAGTGGAACGTTAACATTAGCTCAACAGCTAGGCAACAAAAGCCAAGTCTCCTTTCTTGTGTTTTTATTGCACATCTCTGCTGAATTTATTTGTCAAAAAGTTGTCGTTTCTTAAAAAATCAGGTAATTTAAGGTCTTTAACAGAACTGCACTTCCAAAAACCAAGCTCAAGCAAAAACTGGGACATGTTATTATCTGTAACGGCATTTGGGAATAGGCGGCAGAGGAATGTGGGGAGTGTGTAAGTGTGTGCGTGTTTAACTGGGGCTCGTTGCAATCCTCAGGCCTTTATGCAAACTTTAACCCTCTCCCCAGCTGATTCTGTTTTGAGGATGGTTAATTTCCTAGAAAGATGAGTCAAATGCCCAAGACTGTGCTTCTAACAAACAGTAATTAAAAAGCCAAACCATTAAAGACTTGACCTCTGATCTCCAAGCAATCAATCAGGGAAAGTGTGTACTTAGCAGTCAAGGGAGAACGTGTGCCCAGACACATATCCATGCAAACACAGACACATGCATGATTGTCAGTAAAGTGTATTAATGTTTTTACTGACACAAAAAAATGTCAGCTTATTTTTCTTTTTTTTTTTAGGGGGGGGGTGCCTTATGCTGACCAATACAGCTACTAGAAAAAGATCTGAGTCTCTTTTGAAGTTGCAGTTTGTAAGTTTTTAAGTTTTTATCTTCTTCTATAGACAGACTCATTTGCACATGGTTCTTTGAAGAACCATGAACGGAAACACTTCAACCAAGCAGTTCTTCTGTGGCATCGCTCCAGAGGATCTTTTACAGATGTCTTTATTTTCAAGAGTGAAAATGTCTTTACAGATGTCTTTATTTTCATAAATGCATACAAGCAAACATGCACAAAATACACACACAGACCCATCTGCAGGAGTTCTCAGGCGGTTTTAAAGTGTAGTGTGGAGAGAGCCTACAGAAGAGGCCAAAACACCACAAGAGAAAAAAAGAGACATGCAAGAAAAAAATATGTGAGCCAAGCTAAAAGGCCTGGACCCTTCACTGGGTCAAACACCCTGCGTGTGTGTCTGTATGCATGAGACTGTGAGCCTTTATCTGTCTGAAATGTGCAGCGTACTTGAGTGCACGTAGTACAGAAGCCAGCTCTCTCTCACACGCACACACACACACACACACATTCTCTGGGTAACATTTAACCTCTGCCGTACTAAGGATTCTCTTAGCCTCTTAGCCTTTCACCTTTACCCTTACCCTAAAGCCCCTATTTTTTTTATTAAAACATGTTGATGTTTATTAAATGTATTTATTACTATGTGTTAAAGAGTGTGTGAATATTTTGTCATTAATCCGTTAGCTTTGGTAACTTCTAAAAAACGCATTCCTACACACTTCTGCTGAGAATGGCAGAGCCACTTAAGTATGTTCTGAAAGAAAAAATGCAAACACCTCACAGAGAATGAGAGGGAAAGAGATTGTGAGGTAGAAAGGGGGCAAATGCCTGAGCACAGAGAAGCAGAGCCATGGATAAGACCAGTCAGGCTTCCAGTGTGTGTGTGCTCACAACGGATGTTTGGGCCACATTCCCGGCCTGGGATGACTCTGGCATGGTTCCAGTGGCTCTCAGAAACCACCCCCTGCCACCCTATGGAGTTATATAAGCCTGCAGAAAGAGGGCAGCCCCCAGCCTCTGCTGAGTACACCAAAGGCCCAGCCATGTTCATTCCACCGCTACAGCATGGGGGGTATAGGGGCAGGGGAGCAGAAAAAGTGGGACAGAGGGAACGAGGTGAAAAAAGTTCTGGAAGAGTCAGAGCGATGAAAGGGCTGATTTATACCTCTTAGGAAATGCACATAGACATTTCTGCACAGAAAATCAAAGAAATACTTTATAATATATTAGTCTCAGCTTCAGACATTCTGCCAACAGTAGTCCACCAACCAACTGACGCATATTGTGCATCAAGATGACCACAGCTATCAAGACTTGTCACTTAAATAATTAATGACTAGCTATTGTCTGTGTAACATGTAGACAAGTTTTTGCTCTTTCAAATCAGTCTGACGGATAACATTTTTTAATCAAGCTTATTTTAAGCTTAGCAGTGCTCGTTTGGAGCAAAATATAGACTGAAAAATGTTCATGAAGTTCAGTTTCCTGAGATGCAACAATAATGAATTTTTACGGATGATTTCGATTCTTCACAGCCAAACTGACTGATGGAGCAATTTTTGGGTCACTGTTTATTAGAGGTCTCACCCCTGTATTGACTATGGGGGCCTGAACAAGATCACAGTCAAGGTTCGTCAACCTCCACCCCTCACGATCTCAGCCTTTGAGGTGTTGCAGCAGGCCCCTATTTTCACCAAGCTGAACCTGCACAGTACCTACAATCTAATCCAGATCTGCAAAGGTCATAAGTGTAAGACGGCATTCATCACCCCACCTGGGCACTATGAGCATCTGGTGATGTCCTTCGGGCTGATGAATGCACCCACCATCTTCCAAAGCTTCATAAACGAGATCCTGAGTGAAACCCTGGATCACCACGTGTTCATCTACCTGACAACATTATGATTTACAGCCATTCAGTAGACAGGCACATGTATGTCAGATGAGTCCTCCAGCTTTTCTTAGGACACCACCTTAATGTCAAACTGGATATGTCCGTCTTCCATGCTTGGCCAGCCACCTTCCTGGGATACGTGGTGTCCAAGGGCCAACTGAACACTTTAAGTTAATTTGAAACTCAACTTAATACATTATCCTTAAAATAGATAAACTTGAGGTAAACTCGAGATAGCTACACACAGGAAACTGCTATGATGCGGGAATGCTGGACTGCATCTGCCAGAGATGCATCACAGGGCAGCCAATCAGCAGCAAGCAGAAATGAATAAAGCTCTTGGATTGGCTACTTTCAAACCACCCGCCTCTGAGTACAGCGGTATTTGGCCATCCCAAGACATGTTTTCATATACGGTTACTTTGTATTGACAATACTTAAAATGTATAGTTATATTTCACATGGAAATTTAATATTTGTTATAAAATTAGTAGATTATATTCTTCTTAATAATTTTGCACTAAAATGCATGAAAAATTACACATTGCCACGAAAAAGCAAAGAAAACTTGCGGAGGATTTTTGCAGTTTCCACGGATTTGCAGGGGTTTCTGCGAAAAATTATTAGTTAGGTTCTAAGAAAAAATCCATGAACGACTAAGGCAGCAAACTCTGATCCGCGACTTCACGGAGATACACTGTATTTAACAATGTTAGAATACTGTATTTAACAATATTAGCTGTGGGCGGCTCCTAAAACATGCCTTTTAAGTATGCTCCTTTCTTTGTACCTCATCTTCACATCTTACCTCTTTCCTCTGAGGATGTGTGGAAGGAGTACATGGTAAGATTTGAGTAAAAGTGTTATGGCTCATATTGCACGTTATGTATGAGCAATAAAGTTGAACAAAAAAAGTTAGAAAGGTAGAGGAAATGCAAGCAGATGGGACACAGAAAAAGTGACCCAAGAATGTTAGAAATCTCAAGCAGCAGTGGAGTTATAGGAGAGGGCTGGTGAAGGGAGTGAAGGATGTCGAGAGAGGGCTGACTGGGCGCTCCAGTATAAATAACAGTGACCTCTCTTCTCTGTGAGTCAGTACTGTCAGTTGTGCAGTGCCATGGTAACACCACGGCGACAATAGGCGTGCAGGTCAGGAGTGTGCTTGTGCGAATGCATATGGCACTTTGACCACAGGCCAAAGAAACGCACTACGTATGATACAGCACTTGAGTTACCTAACTTAGACTGCAAAAACATCTGGACATTTGGGTAAGAGTACAACAGCAGGCCTCTAGTCGGAGCAAAGGAATTTGTAATGGAAAATCTCCATCAAAAACACAAGTCCATGTCTGTAAAAACAGTTTTGACTGAAACAACGCCATGGTTACAAAGTTTTGAACTGTGAGTCACTCCTAAACTGGTGCTGTTGGAGGTCAGATTCAGTGTACCTGGTAGTTGGGGTGGCGGTGAAAGTAGTCTGGGCATCCAGCAACAGCCATGCTCTTCTGAGGCTCCCCACTTTCACCTGACCAGGAGCCTGGGTAAAAAAGAGCAAAAGAGAGTAATAATTCAGTTCATGAACTGTAAATGTAAATATACTATGACATGCCCCCTCTAAAGAACCATATTCTCTACTAGTCTAATAAACATGTTTTGCTTAAACAAGGTTTTTATCCAGAACATCTGCAGACGCTCAGTTTCTTTAATATTCAGCTCCCTGTCTTATGAATACATTATCCATGAAATATTTGTTTGAAATTTAATATAAGAGAAAGACGACCTAATCGCAAAACATGTTTTTTTTTGATAATCATGTTATTTATTGAAGGAAAACACCAAGTGGCTCTGTGTGAAAAAGTAATTTCTCAATCACCCTATCAAACAAATGACGTTGATAACTGGGATCAATAAGACTAGACACACCCAGACTTGATGACTGCCACCCCTACTGAATCACTTAAATTGAGCCTTTCTTGCTATGTGAAGTCAGCTCAAAGGTCTGAATAAACAGCTCACTATTCCATGGTCAAAACAGAGAGAGATAAAAAACAAACTGAACTGAAATAGTTCTCCAATGAACCACAGTGAGAGCCATTACCTCCAAATAAAGAAAACTTGGCACTGTGGTGAATCTTCCTAGAAGTGGCTGGGCTATCAAAATTTCCAGAAAGAGCCAGGAAATAATCAAGAACTGCAGGCCTTATTCACCTTAATATCAGGATCAGTGAGAATCCAATTGTAAAGTGTCTGTGCAAAAGAGTATTAATGGTCCAAAACCACCATGAAAACACCATGATGAAGCACAAAGCCTTTTGGAATAATGAGTCAAAAGTGTGACAGTGTAGGGGTGCTTTTCTTCTTCTATGCTTGAGCAGCTTGCCAAAACTGATGATTTATGCTTTCTACCAGAAAATCCATCAGGAGAATGTCTGGTCAACAGTCCATGATCTGAGGCTTAAGCACGGCTATGCAATAAAAACTAATCAGAAACACATCTGATTGTCTCAAAAGAAGATTTTAAAATTAAGGTTTGAGGGGCATAGCCAAATGCCTTACTTGAACCCAACAGACATGCTGCTGCACTTTGAGGGGGATTCATGTCTTCAGTAATTACATTGTAATGGCTGAGTAAACTAATGTATGGTTGTGGTTAGGGTTACTGCACACTGTAAGACACTATAAACTACACACATACAGAAACTAAATGACTGCACCTTAGGGCCTTAGATAGATGAGTGGATGGGGGCGATGTCATAATAAAGAATATACTTTAAAGAGGGGAGAGAGAGAGAGAGAGAGAGAGAGAGAGAGAGAGAGGAAGGGAGAGAGAGAGTGCAAAATAATGACCCAAACAAAGGGCTAACTGCCCTGAAGCAAACCAATACCATGAGTGGCGTGCCAAATTCACTTCAAGAGCTAAAAACAGCACAGGCTCGCCCCCTCCACCAACACCCCTCATTATGTCATTCAGCACTCTCTCAAAGCTCTAACCAGGACAATCCATTAATAAAGACACAATGGCCCTTATTCATCAAAGCCGTTTACAGTCAAATCTGACCATAACTCTTTCATTTCAAATGCCAGATCAAACTTGCATTTCGTTGCACCTGAAAAGTATATCTTATCAACTTAAAATGACTGGTTTGTGATTGTGTGATCAAAACCTTCATAAAAGGTAACCATTGGAATTGATGTAGTAGAACGGAAGGCAATTCAGTTTCACCCTGAATATTGCCAATATCATTAGCAATTGGAAAAGAGTTGTGAGATTTTTTAAGCTCATGTAGTACTCCTACTGAGTAGTATGTATAAAAAGACAAAATGATGATGATTGTGGCAGGTTTCAGAATCCTACAAGATGTCAATGCAGCACCAAGACAAATGTTTCTGCTGATGAACCTCCTGTCAGGCTTTTTACTGCACCACTTGCACAACAGCTGTATAAACACATGAAATAACTTTAAATTTAACTTGGTTGCTATGTAAATAAATAAGCTTTCACTGCTTTACTCAGTATATATCGCCTACCAACATGACGCAGCAGTGTTTTGGGTTGTGCTGTGCACAAAACACCAATGTTCTGTTGGTGAAGGCCAATGAAAGCAAAAGTAGTATTATTGGATCAACATAAAGCAAAGGGAAACTTCCTTGCTCCCTTTTCGAGCCCAAGTACAGTGAAACAGAGGGTGATGACTGTTTAGGATGGAAAAAGTACAGATAAACTCCAGCATTATCAGACACACTAATTAGGTTCTTTTCCCCTATTCAAGACTGCAAGACCTTCTTTACTTACGCATACTCACATTTAGCGAATACTACTATTTGCCATCCTCAACAAGTTGAGACTGCATCTGGAGTACAATACATAGTGTGCATTGAGGTTGATTGTACTGCAAAACCATTTACTGGTAAATCATAAATATGCATTTATGACAACAAACATTTATTTTATTTTCAGTACATTAAATTAAAAAATACAAACTTCTTGATGTAGTGAGAGTAGTAGATTTCCTCGTTTTCGATGGTCCGCATAAAAGCGATTTGATTCCCAAATGCGCCCCCATGTGGATAATGTTCAGAATGTGGAGCTTGGCTTTGTAATGACCTGTGGATGCACTGTTCATCATCCACACTCAGTCAATAAACTGAGAATGTAAAATTTAATTAAATAGTTTTTTTCAGTTTTAACTGAGTAATTTTAATATTCCTACCACAATATCCACAGTGACAATTTTTCAGAGGTTTGGTGAGTTAACCCATTTTAAAATGGCAATTTTTGCACAGAGCGATTTTGTTTTCCACAAAATACCGCATCTTTCAGTGGTGGTCCCGTCAAGGGCTTGTTATCAGTACCTTTAGTTAGAGAACATAATTAAGGTACTTATTTGATATACTTTTAGGTTTTAAGGTTTTATTTTTGTATTTACTTTTCTATTTTCTAAAGCATAAGACATGAGGTGGTACAAAAACATCTGGTTCAAATACATAATTTCCTGGAAAAGTAAAAGTAACTGATTAAAACTCATTAAGGACTATGTTCTACCTTTGAAGGAATATTTATGCTGTTTGTGCCTTTTGGAACTAAAATTGATCAGGACAGACTGTGTGCTCTCAATTAAACTGTGCCAAGTATTATAATGAGGATGATGCTGTGAAATAGGGATGGGGAATATGGTTTGTTTTTGCATTTTTGGAATAAATTGCATGACAATGTACTTTTCCAAGCATATTCTGGATAGCAACAGTACTTAAAGCCATCCTGAACCAGAAATCAGAATGCATTTGTCAATTTATGAGTCAAACAGGATATCTGGGAAACATTTCAGTCAAAGTTTAGGGAGAAACAATAATTTTGTAGTTTGAATGCTATAGCACACTTCAATTGTGCTTAAAATGACAAAGGACAAGAACAAACCACATAAAAAGGTTCCTTTTGATTTCAGATTGACTATAAGCACTTATTAGTTCGCTAATTTAGTCACATTGCATTGTGTTTTAAGGTAAATAAGTAATGCGGTCTTTCACACTGCTTAATCCAGAGCTTTACAGAACATTCCAGAGAACATTATCTTATGTCTTCAGTTTAGGAAGTGGATAAAATGTTACTTTTGGGATATTGGGATAATGCTGCAAACCTACTGTCAAGTTCTGAAGGCTTAAAGGAAGTTATCATGCCATTTCTAAGCCACGATGGGACAACCAGTGTTAACTGGGTGAATAGTTTGTTGCAGTGAGACCCTGAGGCAGACTGATGTTGCAGCTGTTGTTAACTCTAAAGACAGAAATTCGAACAAATGGAACACGGTAACATTTTCCTGCCTAAAAGCATCTTTCCAATGCACTCTAATGCCATAACATTCTTCTCAATGTTTATTTTAAGGAACCCAAAGAATTTTCATTACAAGGATTTCAGATGTTCCTCAGAGTTATTTTTGGGGGTCCCGAACTCCCAGGAGCCCTCTCCTACTTTTTTGCCTTTTGCTTACAGCATTTTTCTAGATTACTTTAATAAAACATACAGTTGGCTAGTGCTGTTTTACATATGCACAGAGTTACTACAGGAGTGTAAAGCATGTTGATTAGTCTGACAGAAAAGCAGATGTTCAAGGTTACAGCTGGGCCGCTCAATACGCAGGCGAGACATGTGGGACACATGTGTAGAATGTTATGATCTCACAATCCACGTGGAAGACCATTTCACAGAAATAGGAACGTCAAGCTTTTGGCGCCTCTCAGTGCACAGCTATTTGTCACTTATGTAAATCTTTATTACTTCTGCACTTGCCAAATTCATTAGATCAATTCAATTTGCATGTTTTCTGAAAACCTTTGAACAAAAATACCATGGTGGTTGTACTATTACATGTGATTTGGGCACGCAAATACAGATCTGAAGACTCTCAAAAATGGTTAAGTCAGTATTTCACATACGAACCAAGGTTCAAACAATGACAGCATACCTCCTCTGACATCTCCCTGTATATCAGTCGATTCATGTTTCCTTCAATGATGTGTAATGGGCCCTTGCCATTTGCAGATAAGTTTTATTTTTGTCTCATCCTACCACACTACTACATTATACCAAAAAAGTTCCAATCTGTTCAAATGGTTGTGTTTTAGATGGCACCTCAGTGATTCTTAATCAGTAGATTTGTTTTGCGTGGGTTGTCGGAACGGAGATGTTTGCAGTGCAGTTCGTTATTTTTTGGTTGTTCCTGCATCTTTCAGGTCATCCTGAGTTCTATTCAAGGGACTGTTGGATTCTTCCTTTCCTTCATTAGTCTAAGTTATGAAATCATTTATGGCACACATCTCTGGTGGGTGATAAGAATTGGTTCATTGATTCCATTTGCATTGAATCAGCTGTACTTTAAGTGATGTTTAAAGTCTTTGTTACAGATCTGTTGGTATTTTTTTTATTACATTTGAGTGGAATTATGTTGGCCCTGAGATCTCAGGAAGCTCCTTCACCTTCAGCTTGATTGTGCCAATGTGAACTGTTCCCAATTGAGGGCAATGTTTTTTATGACACCAAGCGCAGTTTGCCCAAAACCATTATCTAGAGTAATGTTTATGAATAAAAACACTTTGCCCTCACTGCAACTGACTTACATAGACTTCTAACTGAAAAAACTGTGTGTGTGTATTTACATATACACACATATATATGTTGGGGGTGCGTCTCGCGCGTTTCACTCATACAAATCGCTAGGTGGATAAGTACGTTAACCTCAGCATACAAGGCATCCTAAAATAAACTTGGCAACCAAGACCATTTTGCTGGGTAACAGGAAGATTTTTTTTTTAAATTCCCCACTTGAAGAAATATTTTCATGCACCACCTCAACAAAACAGTG
>JBBPCX010000147.1:7266443-7277418 GCA_037974365.1 Hydrocynus forskahlii | reverse complement strand
TTGCTTTGTGTTTAGAAACACTGCCAACTCAATGCTATTTGGATATAAAGAGTGTGCGGAGAAACCCAGATGGTTAGGAAGACCTTGAGAGAAATAAAGAAGGAAAGAACATATGAGCGAGAGATGGTGTAAGAAAGAGAGAGAGAGAGAGAGAGAGAGAGAGAGAGAAAGAAAGAAAGAAAGAAAGAATGTATATCTCTTAAATCTGCTGACTGGACATATTGTAGGAGAAAGAGATGCCAGCATGTCTTATGAGGCCTGGGAATGAGCCAAAGCATATGCTTTATATATATTTCTCCTCTCTCTAGCCTTGGGGGATGCACTGTGGCTGACTTTCTGGCTGCACGCTGAGCTAAATTACATGGTAAATAGAGCTTCACCACTGGAAGGCACAGCACTAACCCAATATCCAGAAACTATCCCTGGCTGCCTGCATATTCAAAATCTGTTAGTATTTACAACATACATGGCTGCTGTTTTCTTATACTTCCCAAAATGAATGCTTAACACACACTCTCTCTCTCTCTCTCACACACACACACACACACACACACACACACACAAGTGGGGACCGTGTGGGTGGCGGTCTAACCTATCCCACCGTCTCCAGAATCCCTGGCAAACTTGCTGAGTCCCCAAAGGTGCAGCAAGCCTCCTTTTTCACACCAATATCACGTTCCTCGGCGGAGCACTCGGCTCAGCCTGGCCCCTTTCGCACGTAGACTACACAGCCGCTGGTCCGGTCTTCTAGTAAACACTCCAGTGAGGTTAACCTGGCCGTGTAGAGCTCACAGCATCGTTAGCCTCGAACTGTCACAGCTGACAACACGCAAGCAAGCCGAACGGTTTATATCGTTTGACCATTTCCTGAAAAACTTTCGGTTTTCGTCGGCTAAAAATCCATCGCTGTTCGTAAACACGAGAAGGCGAAATACATAATGGCAAGGCATGCTGCATGTTTGGTTACCATATTCAGTAAACGACAGGGAAAACTGTTACATAAGTAGACCTATCATACAGTCAAAGAGTCAGACTTAAGAGAAAGCCGTTAAACTCTGCAAACTCCAGCAAATCTTTATTAGTATTGCCTCTCTCCCTGAAGCGACACGTATGAGGATCCTCCAGCCCGCGCGCCTGGAGCGACCAAGAACGCGCCAGGAAAGCGTCGAGCACGGGCGGGTGGGCTCTGTGTCTCGTGCAGAGCTGGACCCCATAAGCAGCCACACGCTTCACCCTTCCAGACTCACCTTCTATGAGAGGGCGGCGGGGGGAGCAAACGGCAAATCCCGCGGGTCGGCGCAGAGCTGTCACCATCCGCAACGGGGACTCAGCTGACTCCTCCAGATCCACGAGGGTTGAGGGTCTCTTCCATGCCCGCCCACTCCTCCACCTCCACCAGCTCCGTATCCGCCTCCTTTAACCCACGGCAAACCCTCGCCACAGAGTTTTCAGGAGGAGGTGAGGGGGTCACCAGAAACTAGACTTAGAATGAACGTATGTCCAACTCAGAAGCCCACAAACCCACGTTCGTGCTGACAAACTCACAAACGTGTGTCCAACTCTGAAGCCCACAAACCCACTTGAGTGAAGCATCAACATTTAAGCACAAAAAGGTTAAAAAAAGTTCTTTTCTGGAAATGAGTTCACTTAAACCATTTACACCAATATGGAATTGGTTTGGTTTGGCTTGTTTGATAAATAAATAAAATAACATAAAATTAACCCTTGTCCAGGTTCTGTTTATAATGAATATTTTGATAATTGTAAAAATCAAATAAGCAAAAAATATGATTTGGTTGAAAACTCAAGTAGGTATACTGACATTTCAACCATGTGCACAGTACACAGTAAAATGAAACATATCTCCAGGACCACGGTGCGACACAAAGAACGAGAACAGAAACAATACACGACTACACATGACTACTTTTCATTATCAGAACCTGCTGAATGAGCCTAGCCAGCTGAGGACAAGAGCATGTAAAATCAATAGATGCATTCTAGATACTTTGGCTTGACAATGCTAACTTATTGTCTTTAAATGTTATTGTACTATTGTTAAATAACCCATCCCAAAAATGACCACCATACTCCACAGGCCTCAACATTTAATGCCCCATGCTAATGCACTTCCACCATCCTCTGTTAACCCAAGCAATATTTCAAAAACTGCCTATAGCTGTATCTACTGTTACTTTTCAAGCTTATTTGGTTGCCTTTCTAATGACATCAAAGTTAAACTGTAGTTTCCAAGGTGTTCTGTGCTCTTTCTTGAGAGACTTTAATCCTCTTTTTTGTATCACATTGTGATTTCGTACTCAGGTTTTGAAAAGTGCCTACACCAGTGGTCACTAACTTTGGTACTACCTAAAGCTTAGGTCCAGCCACTGTCTACCACACCTGCTCTGTATAATTACCTGCTTCAGAAGTCATTGATTGCCTGGATCAAATAGGTAAGGATTTGCAGACAGAATGTTAGATGCAGGTCAGAACTAAACTCTGTTGGAATGCAGATTGGCTAGAGCATATATTCCAAACTCTGGTCCTGGAGTCCCTCGACTCTGCACATTTTTTTCCTGCCCTAACTCACAACCTGAATAAGCTGAATAAGCCATTATTAATGCGCTGGTCTCAAGGACGAGGGTTAGAAACCTATGTTCTGGAGTAAGGTTGGTTACTACACGTTTTGGGCTAACATGGTTTCAGTTTACTGCTCTAGATTTTTTATTTTTTATGTACCCTCACAGTAATGAGACACATGGCATATTTGCATGATGCAATTAAGTGCATTGGTCTCTCCTATTAGAGTTTTGTCCATATATTTCCACCGATGCAGACTGAAGGTGTCTTATTTTCTTTGTGTAGAACTTTATGAGGAAGTGTTCACCACGACTTACTGAATGTTCTTTACATTCACTAAATTTGTGGCATCCCTAACTATGTACCCCTATGACCTCGAATACCGGGACTTAACCCCTCCTCCTCTCCCAACACAGTGTATGATTTAAGACACAGACAGGATCCCTATGCAGTCAAGTTTCATAAACATCTGCTGTCTCGAAGGCCGCACTTTACAACACTGAATCCGTCTCACAAGCTCGTCTCTACCAGGAATCTGAAGCGTCACACTTTGGACTGGACGTCTCACTCTGCAAGAATTCCTTGGCAGCTTCTGTGCCAGCAGTTCTAGGAGCTGTGGACTCCTGGGCTTGACAGGATCATCTGGAAAAAGGTGGTGGTGGTGGTTGTGGAGGGGGTGGGAAGTGTAGGGGGGTCACATGGGAGAGAGAGTCCACAGTCATCTTAAGAAGTGTGGCCCTCAGCCAAAGCTGGCGAGACATTCCAAGACAGGCGGTCATGTTACACTCGATCGAGACAGATGAGCTGATATTCAACACCGCTCTTGTCAAAAGTATTGCTCAACACTGAAGATGAAGATAGCATCTCAGTCTGCCTGGCAAAATTGCCGGCACTTGTTGAGAGCTGTTTGAAGGAGACTTGATGGAGACTTTTAGAGTGCTTGTCTTCTTTATTTGTTTATCTGACCATTTTAGCACTTCAAAAGCCTGTGCTATGGCTGCGCATATATAGCTTTCATTTTAACAGACAGAAGAAAAATAGCCCTGAATGCCACTGGACGTTTGCAGAAACTGAAATGTCCAACTTTCATTTGAAATCTCAAATGAAAGTGGGTTAACCACAGATGTACGCACTCGTTTCCTAAAGCCAGGGAAGCATGTTATGTAAAAATTCCACTGGTTTCTCCTGACAAAATGTTTGAAGGGCCCAGATGTCTTGTGGACTTGGTTTGTCCTTTTTTCTCCCCTGTGAACAGTAGAGAAAGCCTTAAGTGATCGACTTAAGATATGACCACAATGCAGAGCCACTAGCTTAACCTCCCCCGTAAACACAAATTACACATCAGTCATGTTCAAGGGGCTGTTGACAAAACATTTGCACTTCTCCAACTTTCTGAAATGCGTAAACTGGTACACCACAAAAGTAGCACTGTGCCAGAGTGCCTCATAGTAATTTAGGGTGGTCTGTGACTCATGGGCTCCCATCACAGAAAGTCTGAGGAAGTTTTGTATTTGTGGTAAATTCTTGCTAATATGGAATCTCAACTGACAATACAGGCTGTCAATAAATTATAAATCAGGGTAAAGCTGATTACTGGATTTCGTTTTTTTCCACCTTTTTGGCAACCGAGACCTTGAAAGCATTTCAGATCCCGCTCATAGCTTTAAAAGTCTGTTTTAAGCTTTGTATAAGAACTTGAAAACTAGCCATTGCCCTTTTGCCATTTTGGAAGCAGGAGCAGGAAAC
Source organism: Hydrocynus forskahlii (assembly GCA_037974365.1). Lineage (NCBI taxonomy): Eukaryota > Metazoa > Chordata > Actinopteri > Characiformes > Alestidae > Hydrocynus > Hydrocynus forskahlii. The sequence continues at coordinate 7,273,092 of JBBPCX010000147.1, read as the reverse complement.
TGATTAGGTTTGAAAGCCTTAATCCTGCTAACAATCAAAGGTAATGTAAACATGCATCACTGCCCAAATTAAGAGTCTAATCCCTGAGGGCTCCTTAAGAAATAAATCTCCCTTTTCAAGTTGCAGAACACCAGTCAGACAATGGTCAGGCCCACAGGACATAATGAGGCAGCCGTACTAGCAGTGCTGTGTCTTAAAATCCCTGAACATAGTGTGCTTGGACAAAAAGAGGTTGCTCTCTGGTTTCTGGGCGCCGAACCCAAGACTGATCACTCTCCAAAATCCTCCCCCCTCCATTGAACTTTATGGGACCGAAACGTGTGGCATGCACAGCTTCCTCCGAGAAAATCACTTGGGGTCCTCGGAGAGATCAAAGTTGTTTTTTTTTTTAGCAGTTTCTCTAATCCACAGAACATGATATTTTTCTTGCTAATAACTCAGAATTCCTCTCATTCTTGCTGGCGACTGGTGAAGGGAAACTTGGGAGCCTTCAAACCCACAATGTTTCTGGCGGCGGAGACACGAAGACCGTGGAAGTGAAGAGCTGCAGACCACACCGCTGTTTGATTTGGCATTTGACTGGCAGACTTTGCACCACCCTGCCTGCCTTCTAGCGAAGCATGGCCTTTTAGAATAAAGTACTGAGAAAACAAAGAACACTAGCCCATTTTCTGACAGCACCATAAAAATAACAACTAGTGCCTCTCTTGCACCTGCAAGTCATTTCACTCCACCAATGAAAGAAAACTCCATTTATGAAAAATGATTTGTGTATTAATCAGTTCGGGAATTCAATTTTCACTCAAAAGGAAATTCCTCCAGGTATTCCAGTCTCCAAAACTAATGTCTGTGGCAGACATTTTTTCATCATTAGAATTTCACAACCTAGAGAAATTTATGACAAGACTTTGTTGGTGTTCTGGCCATTACTGTACTTTGGTAGGTCCAGCCAAAATAATCTCATTTACTATCAGACATAACTAAGGTTCTGAGGTCTTGCACTGTGTTTAACACATTCCAGTCTTTGTGTAGAGGATTTGTCATTGCCCCGGCCTTGAAGGGAGACCACTGGCATGACTGGTAAATAAATAAAACTAATAAAAGTAAAACACAGTGGTATAAATAACGGAATAAATTCTAGTATGTCTAGAGTCGATTTTAGGTCTAGTATCAAAAATGTGAGTAACAAAGGAAATGGTTAAGTCAATGGAAAGAGTGAGAAAGAGCTCACATAGTTATTAACCAGTGGCACTTGTTCTTAAAAGTCACATATTTTTTAACCAGTGACTTTAACTTTAAACTCTACAGACCAAAAAAAGATATCATCAAGAAATGGGGTGGGCGGGAGGGTTGGTGGGGGCGGGTTGGCAAAAAGGAAATGAGTGTGAATATAAGAAGAAGAAGCTTGTGAGAAACAATGTTTTATTTCGTTATAATAAACAATGAAATAAGTTATCACAATTATGATTCTTTTTATTTGATGATTAAAAATGTAAGTGGCTCTGAATAGGAGTATCTGTCAAATGTCATTAAACACATCACATTAAATAAATGTATTTGATTTATATCACTTCCCCAAACTCCATCCATAAAAAACAACCAATGCCTTCATGGTTTCATGAAAACGTATATAATGACAAAGTAGGCTGTGTCATTTTTAAGTGAAACCTTAATGAGGATCCTGTACATGGGTGCTAGTTTTCACACACATAAACAGATTCTTTCATTTTCTCATTTTGATACGTTTGAACAACTTCATAAATCAGATTCAGAGTAGTTTGTACTTTGTTCCTTATGCGTTTATTTCTACTGAATGACCATCTAACAACAAAAATGTGTGCAAAGTGAGTTGTAGACTCACCTCTGTATGATGTCCTCTAGCATTCATTTGCAAAAATCCTCACTGTCTTTGTATCCCCATTTTGTTGTTTTTCATTTTTTACATGATTTGAAAATTCAATATTCTTCCTTTTACACTGTATCAAAGTTTAATGATCAGACCAATTGAAATAGTCCTAAATGGCTCAGAAAAAAAACTTTGTTACATGAACTTGCATTGATAGTAGGGATCTTTTTCTTCCCTCTCCTGTGAAAACCTTGCCTTACCTAAAACAGTCAAAATCCTACTTCAAAATCATGGAATTCAGATTTAATATTTACACTGGCAAGGGTGTTACAGTACACTCCAGTGTCCTTTCACTTTAAGTATCAAATAGCAGCAGCTCCTAATTCCGATAGTTATTTATAACTTGTCTTTCACATTCAAAACCACAACAGCCTGGGAGACTGGACCACAACGACAAACACACATGAATAAAGAGAAGCAACACAAAAGTTCAAGAGACAACACTTGTGAACTTTCTCACAAGAGACGATGAACTTTCCTACAGCAACATCTTCAGAAAAGAGCTACTCGATATATGGACAAACACTTGGTCCTGAATTATATTCCCAGGGCAACCTACTATTTGATATATGTACATGTGCATGATTCTGCAAAAGCAGTAGTGTGGGTGTATTTACACGTAGCAAGAACATTCCCAAATTCTATAAAGCTACATCATGGAATTGCTCAGATTTTTGTACACAGAACATTTGTGTAGAAATGCAAAATTAAGCCTAATACCTCAACTCTAGCCATAACTCTAATAGTCACAGAAACTGGTGTTACACTGGCCTTGTTTAGAAAGGGAATGTTTGAATAAAAATGCAAACATAAAGGCCAAGCATAAGTGCTTCTAGCCCAGCAGCCCAATAATCCACTGGGCATGAACAAAAACAAACACATGCTGATGTACTCGCAGAACTGTTCAGTTGTACTCTTGCAATACATACAAATGCAGTGGTAAAATACTAATGTACTGGTAAATAAACTGGGAAATGTCAGAGTATTGGCAAGAATTCTTTTGACAAAACTAATTTAATTTTGTTATATGACACGAACATCTTGACGAATCAGAACACTTGCAGAAACATTACCATGGTTGTGACTTGTACGTGTGTGTGTGTGTCTGCGTGTGTGTGTGTGTGTGTGTGTGTCTGCTGCACAGAATAGATCACACACACAGCAGTGCTGCTGGATTTAAACATATCATATTCACTGCTGGACTGAGAATAGTCCACCAAACAAAAATACCCAGCCAACAGTGTCCTGTGGCCTGAAACTGACCACTGATGAAGGACTAGAGGACCAACACAAGCTTTGCAACATCAGATGAAGTTTATTTACCAACTTTACATCTGCAAGATGGGCTAACATGTAAATGTCTCTAATAAAATGGACAATAAGTGGACACAGTGTGTCAGAGCGCATTTGTATGTCTATAAATTATAATCAATATAGATAAATTAACCAGTCAAGCTCAAGCAGTAGACAGCAAGTTTTGAAAGAGCTATTAAAGGACTGATGAAGGAAAGATGAAAAGGGATGAGTTTAACGCTGAAACAAATTGCTCTTTGGAGTAATTCATTAAAAAAAAAAAAAAAGGTAAACGAGGAAACGAGAAAAATTCTGAGCACGTATCCCAATCTGGAACCAAACCATGAACAAAGTTCTGGCAAAGTGCGGCTCACACATTTTGTGTGGTTATATGGAGAGGAAACATATGACCCTGCCAACAGCCCATCAAAACTGGACAGTAAAATAACAGACTGTAAAAAGAGGGCCCACAATATGTTTTATTACAAATATGTCAAATAATGTTTGATATTATAACTAATCTCAAAAATGTCCTTCTTCATGATGTAAGAATGCTTAAAGCCTAAAGTGTTACAGTGAGAGAGAGGTCAGCCAAAAAAACATATTATTTTCTACTAATTATGGACAAACCGGCATAGTGTGGGCCCAGAATCACACTAATTGTTCCACTCTGTTGGTTGTATAAGGGTGGTAGGTGAAATAATGTAACCTGCAGACTGGTAGTTCAATGTTAAATCTGGAACACCCACTCCTCAAGATGGATCTGACCCATTCAGATACCTCTGTTTCAGCTCAGGCCGTCAGAAGGACTGAGGGATAACTTTGCTCTTCAAAACACTCGTTTCACCCAATAATGACAGATTTCAGAGCTGTGTATGCATGTGATAGGCACATCTCATGCCGCAGTTTTCCAGAAACTGTTGTTCTCGACCTGAACGTTCTGCAGGGAACTGTGTTATCGACAATGTTTCCCTCCCTTTTGCCTCCACAGTTTTGAGAGGTTATCAGTGAGTGTGTGGGTGCCTGATTCTGTGTGAACTCTCACGCAGAATGGGAGGTCATTGTTATTTTTCTGCTCCCAAATGGCTCTTTTTGTGTTGCTTGCTGTACTGGGTCATGCTGCTCCTATTCAGTCAAAAATGTGCTAGTGGCAGTCCAACAGTACATGTTTACTGAGGAAAAACAAGATAAATCTTTCTTGCAGCAACTGACTTGGATTATGTAATGGTGAATGAAACATCTTTTATGATGTTCTAAATTGTCAAAAACTGTGATCAAGTGGTTATTATCATCTTATAATAAACTCAAAAGAATATCACTACATTCGTCATGGGACGTTTTGGTCAGTACCTGGTGCTTGTTACATATTTTATCATAGAATCTAAAGCAGTTACACAGAAACTTCATAAATAGCTACTTCCATGGGGCAATCAAGACTTTGTTGCTACCTCCAGCTGATAAAAAAGCAAAAATTAGTTTGTGCATGCCTTACTTTTGTTCAAATGAAACAATACATATTTGTAGCAAATGATATCCTTAATCAAAAATGCAGGTTAGTCTATTTTGTTAACACACTGAAAAGAACTATGTTTTCACTTATTTAATGCTATTCCACTTGATTCAACTATGCCAATGAGGCTTAGTTGGACTGATATAATAGAAGCCAGAAAATGCTGGGGATTGTTTAGGTGTGGACTTTTTTCCAGTCATTATTTTAACTCGTAGTGGGCAACAGCACCCCTCTCTGGTTGCACAAACACTCACACACCTTGTCTCTACTGATGCAGTTGACTAGCATTAGCAAAGGAGACCTGGACTTGTTTTTATGTTCTCACCTTGAATTTGTCAAAACATCACTTTCCTGGTGACCTCATGACCATATGTACAGCTCTCAGCTTGGTCAGTACTAGATAGGAGAAGTAATTACACAATACAAGTGTCAACAGTGCTTGACCTTGCACATCCTGTACAAATGCAATGGGCTCAGGACGTTGCCTTCCAAAATCTGATGAAGAAAACAACTAAACTCTTCACCTGTAAGATAAATAAACGTTGACTACAGCATCCCGGGGCTATTAGTGTCTTGTTAATTGTTTACTAAATTGTAATTGTGGTAATTTGTGGCAATTTCAGTCATTTAATTTTAAAGGTGCTCATATAAAACAGAAAACTAACTATAATTAGAATGAAAAATCAAGAATGAAATGTTCTCATGACACCAGGTGATAAAATGGGGGTAAAGATGCTGAACGGGTTTATCGATGTCATGATGGCATGGTATGTTTGCAGGAGATACTTGTGAAGCTCTGTTGACAGTAACTGAAGCAAAACCTGAAAAGTCAAGTGCTGAAGGCAGTGTGGACACCTGAAGTAGCGGACTGGCACAGGAGATTAATGCCGAGAATAAACCAGCTTTATCCGTACGTTCTGGTGAAAGCAGTCTAGTGCTGCAGTGTCTGTGGTGACAGCGGCAGTTTGGTAGCTAGAGAACAGAAACAGTCCACTAACAAAGTGCCATGCATGGAGCCGCTGTAGCTTCATGGCAAACAGAAACAACAGAAACCACCTTTGCAGAGCCCACAGTGATGTAGCGAGGGAAGGCCCGGGACCCCATCCAGCCATGCATGGTCTTCACAGTCAGTGTTGAAGAGGAACAGCCAAGCTTAGGAGACTCCAGGTGGCTGGTTAGTACAGCATAATACGTTATGCACAAATAAAAGCAACGTATTCCTTATTTTTGGGGGCAGCTGGTGCCCTAGTGGTTAGGGAGTTGTCCCTGTGGTCAGAAGGCTGTGGGTTCAAATCACAGGATTGCCAGTGGCACCACTGCGGTACACTTGAGCAAGGTACCCTCCCCACACACTGCTCCCTGGGTGCTGTGTTCTTGGCTGCCAGCTGCTTCACTTGGTGAATGGGTTAAATGTAGAGGAGGAGCTAGCAGAAGTTCAGGTTTCAGATTTCTGTAAGAAGGATAGAGACAGACTAACAAAACACGCCGAGCTAGCCAAAGGCACACTCAGGTACATGGTAGGTATTCATAAGGAGACAGAAAAATGCAAGACAGGTGCAGTCCTTCAGGTGAATGGGCAAAACCAAACAAGAGTGAAAACAGGTGGAGAGGAAAGTGCCAGACTCAGTACTATGGCGAAGGGGATGACAGGGGGTGTGGCTTGCACGGCACGGCTGTGACATCAGAGGTCTATTAACTCTACTGTGAATTTTGTTTCAGTTGTAACTTCATCTGAAGACTAATTTTAATCTGATATAAATGAAACAGTCATTATTTTCTTCCTTGGGTGAGATCTTGAGTGTAGTATTCATTGTAGTCAACAGAAATCAAGTAATCAATTAAGATTTTTATTTAACCTTGATTGACATATTACTGTTGGTTTGTTTTGTTTTGTTTTGTTTCATTGTATTATTATTATTATTATTATTATTATTATTATT
>JBBPCX010000147.1:7227946-7252980 GCA_037974365.1 Hydrocynus forskahlii | reverse complement strand
TGTGGATTATGGACTATCTGACAGTATGTGTGGCTACATGAAGTCTGACACAGTGCGGTGTAGCACTGGAGCTCCTCGTCACCGTTCCTCTTCACCCTGTACGCATCTGATTTCCAATACAACATGGAGGGCTGCCCTCTGCGGAAATTCGCAAATGATTCAGCAATAGTCGGATGTATCAGAAGTGGGGACGACTCGGCAGACAGGACGGCTGTGGACAGTTTTGTGGACTGGTGTGAGCTGAATCAACTGCAGCTCAAGTTCAACAAGACCAAAGAACTGGTGGTGGACTTGAGACGATCCCGATCTCCTGTCACTCCCCTGTCCATTAATGGGGTGGGTGTGGAGATTGTTCAGGACTACAAATATCTGGGTGTACACATTGACAATAAGACGGACTGGTCTAAGAACTCTCTGGCCACTTACAAGAGAGGTCAAAGTAGTCTGTTCTTCCTATGTAGACTTTGATCTTTTAGAGTCTGCAACACTGTGCTGCGGTTGTTCTACAAGTCTGAAGTGGCCAGCGCCTTTTTCTGTGCTGGGGTGGCAGAATGAAAGTGGCAGATACAAAGAGACTCAACAAACTTTTCAAGAAAGCTTGCTCAGTGGTCTGTGAGGAACTGGACAACGTGGAAACTGTGGCTGAAAGGAGAACATTGTCTAGACTTCGGTCCATCATGGACAAAGCTGAACACCCACTCCACAGTGTGGTGGCTGAATTGAGAAGCACTTTTAGCCATAGACTCACCAGCAAGCGCTCCACTTAGTGCCAAAGGAAATCTTTCCCCCCACCGCCATCCGACTCTACAACTCCTCCCTCTGTCACACATCCACACAATAATCTGTGCAATAGGTTGCTTCTTGTTGTGTAATGACCGGGGTTAAATATCTATTGTTATGTGTATGACTGTGTGCATTATTTTTGCCACAGTGTGCAATATTGTGCCTGGTTATTATCGGATGTTAAACATTATGTGCAATTTCTTATGTGCAGGAGTCTTACATGTGCAATATTACAACTTATGTCAATGTTACCTTTTATTACTCAGTATTACTACTGATCTCTACTAAGTGCAATAACGTGCTTCAAACTATCATTTGTGTCGGCAGATTTCACGCAAGAGTGTTACTTATATAGAATATTATATTTTATATTGTTCTTTTGTCTGTGTCTTTGAAGTCATTACATAAGCAATTTTCTCTGGGATCAATAACGTTTTCTGATTTTGATATATGTGTGAGTACTTCATTTTACTATAGATATTTACTATATCGCTGTGTGTTCCAAAGATCACTGTAAGAAAAAGCCCCTGCGTGATTTTTTTTGTCTGTTAGTTCGGTGAAAGAGCAGGCTGTGCTGCTGCTGTCTCGTCTGTGTTGAACTCCTCAGCAGCAGGGGGCAGTGTGAGGGGTCTCTGTGCCACTCGAACTGAGGACACGTCTGCAAACCCTTGAAATCAAGTGCGCATGCGTGGCACAACCTTCACTCATTCAGGACGAGGACCAGGGAGAAGGTGACTGAACCGTCTGCTTTCTTTTTTATGCAGAGATGTAGACTATTGGCTTATACATTGTCATATTGCAAGCTATATGTTTTTTGAATGTACTGTTTGACAGCAGTGTGCCAGGCTTTGTTTCTAAAGGTTGTTTTCTAAGTTAACCCGGTTCATTCATGCAGTGCCAGACTGAAGTACACGTAAGAGCTCCCGGCCGGGTTTGTTTGTATTTAGTGTGTCTTTCAGGCTGAACTTTTAGTATTGGTTTATGGTACTATTATATGAGAGACCTTACACTTCAAGCATATTTTTGTAAATACTTTGTGTTAAACTAAAGGAATTAACGACTCGTCTCTAGCCGTGTTCCCATCTGAGAGCTACTCGGTTTAACATGCTTAGCTTCATTTCTGCAGAGAGAAAGAAACGGTACCTAAATGCGACTTTAAGTAGATTTAGATGATCATATATATTTTAAATGTGTTTATTACAGTTAATGGTTCGTTTCAGTTATTGTGTTGTGTATATCTCTCTTACTTAGCTAGCTAGCTCATTAAACCAATGAGGGCATATGGGCAAGAAGTCTCTCTTGTATTAGCATTAGCTCTTAATACTTGTTGTTTTCATGCTCTAGTAGGTTAAATCTGTCATGGAAGTGTGTGTTGTGGCTAGTCTGGCAGTGTGCTTAAAAGCTTGTCTATCATTCAGTCTCAGGTCTACAGCCTAATGTAGTCATCCAGATGTGCTGACTATAGTTTCTCATCAGACTATCACAGATAATTTTGTTTACATCTTAATAGATTAAATATGCAAAAATACTGATATGTTGAACCGTCTCATTTTTGTTATTAGCATAACATACTGATTCTAAACCACTAGTACTATTTTCCATTTTGTTACTTGCTGTTTGTTTTCCTCCCACAGATGAGGACTCTGGGCTTATTTGCTCTTGCTGCTGTGCTGGCTCTGGTGGCTGGAGAGGAAGGGGCACGCCTGCTAGCCTCCAAATCCCTTCTGAACCGCTATGCTGTAGAGGGCAGAGATCTCACCCTGCAGTACAACATCTACAATGTGGGCACCAGGTACCGCTTGCTGCATCCTTAGGATTGTTCTGTACATGACCATGTTACAGTCATATAAGCAGTGCCTATGAATGTTGTTTTGCCAACCTAAGACGTCAAAAGCATTATAATCTGGTAGCTAATTTGTGCATGTATTTAACATATAGGAGATGTTTAGCATGCATTCACTGTAGAACCTGAGCTTTGCCATTTTGTCTCTCTGTAAACTTGTTAATGGTTGAGATGACAGTAAAATTCACTTTGAATTTTGACTTTGACTAGTTGTGGTTAAACAGTTTTTTGCCCCGCCATCCCCAGTGCTGCACTTGAAGTGGAACTCTCTGATGACTCCTTCCCTCCTGAAGATTTTGGCATTGTCTCTGGAATGCTGAATGTTAAATGGGACCGCATTGCCCCGTATCCTTTATCAAGAATCTGACAACATGGATTTTTTTTGTACACTACTACTCATACCTTTTCTGTCATTTAATGCTTTTCTGCTGCTCAAACTGAAAGCTACTCAAATGTGTATTTATTTTAGAAGACATCGTATATTTGAGTTAATGTAATACATTTGCCTTTTTAAATGAATGTGCATGTCCAGGCACTTCTGTTCTTTGAAAATCAATATCAGTTATTTGACTTTTTTTTTTAGTCATCTGATGAGCTTGACACCTTTTTTGTATGTTATCTCAAACGTATCTTATCACTAGTGTTTCTTGGTGGTTAGTGACTTCTCTGTTGGATTGGACTATCAAACTGTTTTAAGTCCATCAGTGATGAGTCATGTTCCCTAACTTCTCTCCCACTAGTGCCAGTAACGTCTCTCATACTGTAGTGCTGCGTCCCCTGAAGGCTGGCTACTTCAACTTCACTTCAGCCACTGTCAGCTATCTGGCCCAAGAGGGAGGGCAGGTTGTGGTGAGTACTACTACTACTTAAGTACAAATTATTGCTTAACAATATATCTCCAAAAACATTTGTAACTCAATGGAAATTTTTTCAACTCTTAAGTAATGTCAGACCATTAGTGGCCTTTTAATTGCGAACATTTTCACACAATATACTGGTTTTCTAATTATGTAATGACAAAAATATTATTTTTTTAATGCTACCAAAATATGAACTTCGCCATTTTAGACCAGTCAGTGTGGTGGTGGTTGTTTTGAACTCGGTATTGCTGTGACTTGTTAGGTGGTTGTTTTTGCTTAATAACATCATAGTAGTCATAGTTCTCAAATATTAGTCCATGATGTAAACGTATACTTGTTCAGTGGTAGAGATGAACATTCTGCTCTCATTTTCTCAGGTTGGCTACACCAGTGCTCCTGGTCAGGGAGGTATTCTGGCTCAGAGGGAGTTTGACAGACGTTTCTCCCCCCATTATGTAAGTAACTCACATTAGTCTGTAAGAAACCACTCAACACAAATCTTTGGTAACTCTTATGGTCTTTTTTGTCAGGACTGGTTCCGTCAAAACATTGAATTCACTCCACATAGTAAATTGATAATCCATTCAGAATGCCTTTGTGGATAATTTAATTTCTTTAGCAATATCATTGATCAAAATAATTGAATTGAAGTAAATCTTTATTGTGAATCACAACGCATTTCATTCCATACTATCACTTATTGTGAAATGTGGTGTTAGGGGGCCTCTCTGAGCTAGCTCAGACTGATGCTCAGTGAAGTAAGGGGTGGTTCTAGAAGTGGGGAAAAGTCACTATGCTTAACATGACCAGGGATATAAACATAAAAATAATTTCCAGGCTGACCTTAAGGGTTAAGAGTACTATGGTTTAACAAAACCAGTGACATGGGCTAACATGTTAAAAGTCCATTTTCATTTCAAGTTGACTTTAAAATGTAGTGGACCTCGACCTTGATGATTTTTTGATGTTGACTTTTACTTCATTAGAATGTTACACCTGTTGCAAGAAACACATTTTGGATAAAGAATGAGTCTCAGTTCTGTGTCTGTTTCCACAGCTGGACTGGGCTGCGTTTGGTGTGATGACTCTGCCCTCCATCGGCATCCCTCTGCTCCTCTGGTACTCCAGCAAGAGGAAATACGATTCACCCAAGAGCAAGAAGAACTAAAGGGGAAATGAGTGACAAATATGTGTTTGAGCTAACTAGGTTGTGGGCTGAGAAGAGGGGTGGAAGAACTTAGAGGGGTTATTTTGGAAGGAGCAATTTTCAATAATTTTATTACCCATATTGGGGTAAAACAGACAAAGTTTCGGCATGTCTGATAAGATGCTTTTTTTTTTTCTTCCGTCTTTTTTGAGTGAGGGAACAGTGGACTGATGCATTGTGGATTGGATTTTTTTAATGACTGACCACTGCAGCCAATCCAGGCTGCTACCAACGGTTTGGCTGTATGGTTGTGTTTTTTTTTTTTTGTTGTAATTAATTGTTGAAAGACAAAATGAGTCTGGAGAACATTTTCATCTTTATTCTTGGTGGTCTGAGATTACCAGTAAAAATAAACAAGTGGGTTTTACAACAAAAACACTCATTTTCTTTTCTAATGTCATTTTCTGATGTATTGAGGTGTTTCAAGTAATCGTTCAGTGATTGGTCCCTCATTTATTCCTCACCCTGTTCTAAACGTCTTAAGACATGCAGAGGTGTTGACTAATGGTGCGAGCAGCTGGGGTTTGAATGTGCTCTGGCAGGATAATTGTTACTGTGAAAGCTGCTAGAAATATATTTAATTGGGAAGACAAAAAAGAAAAATTGAACACAATTAGTAATACTCTGAATGTAGGTAATATTTGTACATGTTTAAATGTGAGAACGGTTGGTATTTAAGTTAGAAAAAACTCAAACATAGGCTCATAAATAGTTCTTGGACACCAGACACCCTTACTCGGTGTAGACTCCTTACATTATGCTTCTCGCTCTCTCTCTCTCTCGATCTGTGTTAGTGATGTGTGTAAACAGCAGTGAAGACAGGAAAGCCTTTTTTAGCATCAAAGACAAACTGTTGAGTCAAATACTTTCCTTAGCATCCTAAATAAACAAGTGTAAAGTTCCAAGCTATTCAGTAGCTTTTAGATTGTTTAATGAGTCTCATTTATAGGCTCTGGATAGATCATTTACGATTTTCATCTTGATGCAGATCGCCCCTTTAGCTGTGAGCTCTCATAACGGGGAACAGTTGAAATGCAGGTTATGACACTCAAGTTTGGGTGACTCTGACAAAGCTTCATATGGGGGACAAAAAGTAACATCAAGTTGAAGTTAATGTTTTGTTGAATGTTTATTTGGGTAACATTTAATTGTTACATATCCTTAATGCTGATAATTAGTATAGAACATTTATTTGATGGGTCAGGATGTGAGAGTAGTATGTCTCATCCAAAACTGAAATGAAATCTATTCCACTGTACTATATACAATGTTAAAATACTAAAAATCTTAAAATGCTTCATACACAGAATATGTTCATCCACCCTCAGCGGCGTGCAAAACAGGTGGCTGTGTTGGGAATTGTGGTACATGATCTTGTCTTAACGTTTAGGGTTAGGAGGTGGCAGAGGAGGTCTGGAGTTCGGTGGTCTCTCTGGGATCTGCTCATATATAGAGAAATCTGAGTTCACAGGCTGCGGAGGCTCTGAGTGGTTGCCAAAATTCTGAGAAAGGAATAGAAAGTGAATATTGTCATTGTTTTGAAATGAATTACACATATCAGTTTGTCTGAAGCCTAGTCTTGGTCCTAATTAAAGCATGGATTGAGTTCTACTTGAAATATTTTTAATATATTAGATTTTGTATTCCAACAAACTGGTTATACAGTCAGCTCTATAATTACTGGCACCCTCTGTAAAGGTGGGTAAAATCCACTTTAAGAGAAAAATAACAGGTGAACAGGTTAAAATCATCAGAGATAAGTTTGTGGGTTTTCTAGTGTTTTTCATGCTGATTTCAAATCTGTGTTTAGTTTTTCCCTAGCATGTACAGTTTTTGTGATGAAGCTAGTTATATATTGCATGATAGTGGTATAAGTAGCATATAATAATCATACAAGTGTTTTTGAAGAAGCAGTGGTAGCTGACTGACACTGGTCATTATATCTATGCCACAGTGTGCGCCTGTCTGACTTTGCACTGAAAATATTGAAGCAGTTACTTGATTGGTGCCTGCGGTTTAATAAAAAAAACGCATGCAAGTCTTTTGCAAATCTAATATTACTCATAATTCAAAAAGTTGATGTGACTGAAAAAAAACCCAAAGTAGATCTGAAATCAGCATAAAAAACTGGTTTAGAAAAGTGTTGTGGTTTTCGATGATTACAACAAAAAAAACCCCTGTGTAATTAAAAAATGTTTTTTTAGAACAAGAATTTAGAAAATCCCTTGAAACGCTTGAGAACTAAATGTAGCATGCTCCCATTTACATCGGACATTTTCAAGTCTTGAGTATTCAGGAACTCTTACGTGGGTTTTCATGACTTCCTGTTTTACTGGGGTATAAATATGAGGTGACAGATCAAATTCCCATTGTGTGGATCTCAAAATTCAAATTAATCTTCCGTATTCTTTTTTCCTCTCATCAGTATTTGGCTTCTTTAAGAATTTGGCAATGTTTGGCACTGATCTTCCAAAAAATATTTTCAACTTCACACTAAAATGGTTTACTGAACACAGAAATGACTTGCCCTGTATTCTCCAATCTCAAAAAGCATAGAGAACTCGTTACTGTTGAAAGTTGTACATGTGACAGTAATTGTCAAAGATTTTCAAAGGACCTATTTTATGATGAGACTTTTTTATGTACTGTAGTGAGTCAAAAGTTAGAGCGCTCTCATATTTTTTGTGTCAGACTGAGCTAATTAGCCACAAATTAAACTTAACCAGGTTTACAAATGGACTATTGTTTCTAGTGGAGCTGGCTGTGTGTGTATGGAACTTCAACTCCATCATACCTGGACACTGCTGTCAGGTCGGAAGGCTGCGTGTCTAGGGGGTGGTCTGAAGGGCAAGCTTGGGGTGAGCCTTGAGGACGAAGGGGGGAAGTTAACTGTGGAGGATGCCCTGACTGGAGGAGGAGCTGGTGCACTCATCAGGTCATCTCTGGTGCCTTTAATATTGACCTCTGAGTAAAGGTGACGACCAGAAAGGTCTCCTAGAGAGATGACACACATGAGTTTGTTGAACAAAAGTTAAAATCAGCTGCAATAATATCAGAATATGTACAGACTGAACATACCTGCCTAAATTCAAATAGTGTCATTTAACTCATAATTTAAATGTTTGGGCCACTAAAGAAAAGTAAAGTGGCCCCATATAGCCACACCACACAGTGAACAATGCGAAATTCTTTTTCTGCATTTAACCAGTGTGCTGCCACCAATGAGGGTCGGTCAGGGAGCAGTGTGTGGGGACGGTACTTTGCTTAAAGGTACATTAGTGATACTCTAGCAGTGGTGAGATTCAAACCCACAACTTTCTGACTGCAGGGTCAACACCCTAACCACTAGGCCACCAGCCACCCTGGTGTAAAACCTTTTCTTGGTCTAGATTAGTGGCAGTTGAAAAAGATATAGGCTGCCAGTGTTGGTGGCATCTTGTAATAAAATGTTCTCCCAATTTTAGTAATTTCCGATTTCTACCCACTAGCTAAGAGAAGCCTATTAATCATAAACTTAATGATAAACTGTGTTTAATAAGACCTGTGACATTGGTGATAAAAAAGGTACATTTTTAGGTTATACTAGTGCCACAATTTCAGTTTAGCTCCTGTTTCCAACCACTGTAAAACCCTCTACATTTCACCTGCATCCATTGCTAGTTCTCTGCGCCTCCCTGTCGCGTAGGGGTCAATCTCCTCGTTGCAGGTGCGTGTGTGCGGGGTCTCCTCATAAGTGTGCAGAGGCTCTAGTTCCCAATATTTCTGTTCTGCTATGCTTGCAGCACTGGGAAAAGAACCAATGGATGCTGCTGCCCCTAGTAAGCTGGGGTCGGGGTCGGGGTCGGTGAAGGAGGGATTTCGCTGTATGGCCCGGGGTGGTTTGTTGACTCGAGCGTAGGGAGCATCCGTAGGCTGGGCCAGGTCTCCTGCATCGCTCACAGAAAGCTCTCGTTTGTCAATCTACAAACAGGGTGGATGTATAAATAATTATAAAAAGAGAATAATATTTAGCAGACACATTTTATCCCAAGCAACTCCCATTCCCTACCTACAGGGGGCAGTCTCCCTGGAGCAGTCTCCCCTGGGGTTAAGGGTCTTGCTCAGGAAACCAGTGATGGTGTGCTGGAGATAGGATTTGAACCCATGACCTCTTGGTCCAGAGGCAAGTATCCTACCCACAGTATACACACACACATATATACATACATATATGTATGTATTTATGTATGTGTGTATGTGTGTAGGTTTCACTAAATGGCCGCAGTAACAACTGTCCTAAAAATGATTCTTCATTTGTTTGGATTCATTATAGGTTTACTGAAGCTGATTCTCACATATAGATGCTTTAGAAGAATGAATAACTGGTGAGTATCAGTAACTCAAAAAGAATGAATTTCTTTCACATACAATCACAGCAAATCGACGGGGTATTTAAGAAAACCTTCCCTAGGTGTCAGTAGACATGCATTGTGCTGGCTGTTGTTCACTTAATCGTAAAACATTGTTTCCATATTATCACTACCTGAACAAAATATTGCATTTCCTTTTTCATCTGTCATTTTCTTAAAAAAGACCAGCCATTTATACGGTGTCAAAATTTTATGACCGTACCAATGGTAATGCATAACTTAGAAAAGCATCTTGTTACACTAAAGTTGGGAGGTTTTTCACTTCTCCTTTAAAGCCACTATTCTGCAGAAAAAAAAGCTACGATATATGGAAGTAAGCAGCAAAAACAGCTCATTGTGAATTCAGTTTTTTTTTTGATGTTACAAAAACCATTTCATTTACATATTTCTTAGACTACAGGCATGTACATAAAACCACACAAACGATAAGTGAAACTTTAACAGGAAACAGCATATGGATAGAATATAAAGAATATCATTGCTGGATTCCATAAGCATATATATATATATATATATATATATGCGCTGTTAAATACATTCATAATTGCAAACAAAAGAGTCTGGGATATCATTGACAAGGGATATCATTTAAGCTACCAACAGCACAGGATACCTGCTGGTAATCTGTTTATAATTACCATGAGCATTTACGGAATACTTGGTTACATCATTGTGGATATTAACTAATAGTTCTATTTAAGTTATTTTTTTACCTCTTGGTTGGGACGCATGGTGTCAGAGACTTTCGTGCACTCAGAGAGAGAATGAGACTTCTTCAGGACCTTCCTCACCACGGCGTACTGCGCAGAATCGGGGGCAACAATAGCAACTTGACTTGCAGAGCCCGTAGCAGGACACACTGGGACAGACTGTGTGGGACCCTCTGCCATCTGCCCACTTTCATCTGATCTTCCAACTTCACTTGCCACTCCCAGCTTTGCTATCTCATCAGTGCTGCTGGACTGGTAGAGGGGAATTTTGTAAAAAGCGTTCAGTTCCTAAACAAATATAACTGCAATTCCTATGATTGTGAGTACTGTGGTATGTACTTAAAATTTTGTGACAAATTATTCCAACCTTGAATATAAATATATTTAGAAAAATTTTATTAAATATTATTATCCTTGTATTTTATAGTTTTGTTTGAGGTCCACTTCTAAAGTTTGTGTGGTTTACAAAACAAAGACAGTTTCTTTTTTTGTATGACCATTTTCCAACATCACTTTATTCCTTAATTAAACAAACTATTTGTTACTTTAAAGACTGATAGATGTAAATAACCTCTGTTCAAATGTGCCTCTGTCAAAAGCAGTCTGGGCTGAAGCACTCCTCATAACTTCAGCCTGAATGGACAGAGCTGAATTGCTGTAGGGTTGATGTATGAACATGTGCTGGTTTTTGTAATGTCATAAAATTAGTTCATTTAAAACAAACGATTTTACGTTTCATTTATTGACCAAAAGGCCTGTGGAGTGAACCATGCATTTTGAAAGCTTAACAATACGCCAATTTCACATCAGACTGATTTAATATTCAAAAATGTAAGGAACTGTATGAACATTTCCATGATATGGGTCCTTTAATAGTCAGGAGATAATCATGACAAGTAGCCACTATTCCGGAGAAACAAGCTAAAGCATATGAAAGTAAACTGCGAAAACAGCTCATTATGAATTCACTGTTTTTGCGATGTTTCAAAAACCGGTGCATTTACATATTTCCACCTTTTTCAGACTACAGGCGTGTAGCCCTGGTTATTCGCATGGATGCATTATTGACACATAAAACCATGCAAACGGCCTCCATAATTTGGGCCTGTGGTTTATTTTTCACTTTAATGCGAATTAACACAATAAAACACACTAATATGCATATACATTTCTTTCCAAATATACATCCAAATAAACCAGTTTTATTCCGTCCATTTAAAATGAACAGAAATTGTAGGAAAAAGTGTGTTCCATTATGCAGTTCTGTAAAGAAACCATGTGGAGAATAGACCCCAAGTTTGAAATATATCAACTGAAGGCTTGAAGGGAGGTCCTCTATTTTGTTAGCACCCATGTATCCAATAAATTCACGTTACATGATCAAATATGGCATGATTGTATATTATTACACCTCAAAAATATATATTGGTGAAAATGCACTTAAGATATACACTGCCAAGCTCCCTTGTATCTATGCTCAATGTCTATTTTATTAACTCCCCTGACCATCTACGTGCTCTTTGTAGTTAAAAACTGTAGCCCGTCTGTTTTTCTGCATCATTTGTCAGCCCCCTAACCCTAACCCTAACCCCCCCCCCCTTATTTAGGTCCTGGATCATTTTCAGCACAGCAGTAACACTGCTCTGTGGGAGTCCTAACAATGGGGGTAACAAACAATTCAGAGAAACAGATGGACTAATGTCTGTTAACCTCAAGAAGCACAATTACAGAGTGACTCATCTACCGTACAGAGTGGAGAAGCCTTAAAAACTACAAATGCAAGACAGACTCTATGAGCACAGTGGACCGTACCTGCACACAGGGCACAGTGAGGGTTTCATTGAAGGGCCCCACTGGATTGCGAGTGTAGTAGCTGATCAGCTCTTCCAGACTGCAGTGCCTGCTCTGCTCACCAGCAATGACATACTGGCCATTCAGTCCGGACACTCCGCTTTCCTCCTCGATGATGAAGTGACGGCACCTGTCGGCCCCTCTGGAATCAGACGGCACTTTAGAGCATGTAAATACGAGTGTGTGCAGTGTGCAACTTTGGTTTGTACGGTTGCATACCTGTAAGAGAGCACAAAGCCGACTTTTGACTCACTGAGCCTCAACAGGAAACAGCCCTGCTGCTTGTCCTGCAGTAGCAGCTCTGCCTCCCTGAAAGACAGTGAGTGAGAAAAGTAGCATCTTGTGCACTTGTCAAAAATAGGATACCTTCCACTAAATGATGTCAGGCGGATGTGTTTGTTTGCACATGTGGACGTGCACCTGTAAAGGTGGCAGCATGTACACTTGGAGGAAGTACCTTTGAGTGTGCTTGTATGTGTGTCTGAGAAGGAAAGAAGAGAGAGAGAACCTGCGCGTGGCAAAGCCATGGAGCCAGCATGGCAGCGGGTATCCGGGTTTCTGAAGCCGTGGTAGCTGAGTTCTCTGAAACCACAACAGGATGTGAGCCCGCAGAGAGGGAGTCTGCGCCTCCAGAGGCCCTGCAGGACCGAGCACCTGAGAGGGAGCAATCCGCTTCACTACTTCCTGAGAGAGAAATACACCACAGTGCTTTTTAGAAACACAAACATACTACGGTTTCCTTGGATTATTCATATATTGAATAGCTCCCAAATTGCAGTCTTGGAATCTTCTCTAGTGTCACCTACTTCGACTCAGGAAGAATCTTCTGAGAAGCTGGTCTAAATACAGGGCATGGTTCATGGGAGGACGCAAGCGGATGCTGTCTCCCTTGTCAAAAAAATGATCCCCTAACTAATATAATATAGTTGTTTTTAGCGCCTGCTGGCAGGGAGGCACAGTGGCACAGAGGGTAGCGCCACTGCGCTGCCCTCTCTGCAAACGTAACGGTAGCTTGAATGATCACTCCACTGCACTGTCCCAGCATGCACGTAAACACCAGGTGTGCATGAGGCCTTAGATCAATGGTTTATAAGCCAGAAAAAGGGGTCCTTTGAATGCTCATTCCTGCTCGAACACACCTACCTCAGGGAGGGCTTGTTAATGTGTTGACTTGTTAGCTCAGTTGACTTAGATCAAATAAAGTTAAGTGGCCCCTTACAGTCACACAGCACAGTGTGAAGTTCTTTCTCTGAATTCAGCTCATTCACCAAGTGAAGCAGTGGGCTGCCAGCGATGGCAGAGCACCCAGGAAGCAGTGTGTAGAGGCAGTACCTTGTTCAAGGGTACCTCAATGGTGCCAGCAGCAGTCCTGGGATTCAAACCCATGGCCCTCTGATCACAGAGGCAACTCCCTAACCACTAGGCCACCAGCTGCCCCACAGGCAACGCCTGAGTACTCCGTTACTCGGATCAGGACCCAATGATGTAATGTAGAAAACCGCGAGTAGGTGAGGTTATATGTATCTAAATAGATGGTTGAGCATACAGTTCCGGAACAGAATGGCTGGTAGCCTATATGCAATGAAAACGTGCTTAATTTAATTAGTTTTAAAGTAATTGTAACCAGATCTGAACTCAACCCACTTTGGATAAAAAGGTCTCTTAAACCACTAATGTTATCAGGCCTTTACTATCAATAATAACATGCACTTTTGTTACTGTTTTTATATATAACAATATGCCTTAGGATTGTAACCACAGAAGCAAGTCTGTTTGAGAGCAAGATGTGTGTGATTTTGCTATGCAGTTTGCATGATGGTAATGTGGTGGTTACAAGCTTCCATTACTAGCTCACTGCATTAGCCTCCCAGCTCCAGCGCAGAACCAGAAGAAAACACTTAAGACTCCAGACATTACTTTATCATGAACAACTTCTTTAACCACAGAACTTACATTTTCACTCGAAATACTGATGTTTGCCTGGGCTGTAGTGGCCTCGTTCTCCTTCTGACTGGTCTGGATATTTGATTGTTGGGCTCCTGGCTGTGCAGTAGGACGGCATTTCATGCTGCGCCTGGGTTTGACTGGAGGCTTCCGAGTGGTGGGTTGGGATTCTGGGGCAATAGATGAACGAGGCAAGGGCCTGGGGTATTGGATCGGCAGTGTGTTGAGTCGTTCTTCCCTCTGAAGGGCTTCAGCATCTGGCAACAAAACAAAATGGGCCAAATCAAAATTTTGACAGACATATCACTGAAACTGTGGCCAAATGACATTTTTTAAAGGTGTTTCTGTTAGCATTCAATATTCCAGTAGCAGAAGAGTCATGAAATCCAGCAAGGAGAAACAAATATTAACACTTTTTTTGAAGGCTACCTATCTGGAAACTTCAAAACACATGTCTAACCACTGAACACTCTATTTATCAAGCAATATTTGAACATTTTTTTATTTGCTGCTTGTACTATTTATTGTAAGATAACATAAGGAGGTTTATAAAGTAAATTACACTGTGTTGACATTTACTTATAACTTATGGACATTAGTTTCATTCGTGAGACCATTATGGAGCATCCCAAGTAAAGGTCTAGTTAAATGAATAGTTCAGTAAAAAAAATCTAATTTATAGGATTTTTAATTTATACCAGATTTTTTACTAGTGTCCAAATTTAGTGTCCAAATGTTACTTCTTCACTTCAGCACTTGAGTTCCGAGACTAAAAACCACTACAAGTTACCCAAATTGCCCAAACTTATCTAAAAAATATAAAACATAACTACAAAAATTCAAATAAAAAAAAAAAACAAAAACCTTTTGATTCTTATGTACATTTTAAATTGAGTATCTTTGTACCCATATAACAAAAAGGGAACATATACTTTTTCTTTTACTCAAACACAGTTTTTATACAAATTTTATTTGCATTCATACATGGAAAAATATGTGTGAAAATCATCACTTGCATTTGAGGGCATCAAAATCTTTGATAGAACTGACCTGTAGATTCAATGACTTAGGAATGATGCTTCATAACCGTGTAACAAAAACTTACTTCATAAAACCACTTTGTGTCGCTTTACAATTACTGATACGTCATTCAGTGTTCATGCATGTGTTAAGGAGTCCATATGTAAACAAATGATCCTGGAGAAGTTTAATATAAGTTAATATATCCAGATATTAATAATTTGCTCCAATATTTTATATTGTTGGTTTATTTGCATGAAACATGACAACACTTACACTAAAAGCCTACCATTTTAGATGTATCGCTGTTTAGACAAACAAGCTGCTCTTCATCAACACCAGTCCTGTTTTAGTCCTATTTTTAGACTAATGCAGATAAGTCACACTTACAGAGACGAAAATGGCCTGACAAGCGGAAATATCAAGGCTTTCTTTAACCACAGCACCAACATGTCCAGAGCATTCTCGAAAGCTCAACACATGAAAGTACATATACTGTAAGGCTAACAAAGAGAAATGTTTCAATATACACCAAAACATAGTTCATATAGTTATTAAACAACCTGTAAATAATAATACAAGATTGTAATATGGATAGAGTTAATACATGACATTTTTTACAATGTTTTATAAAGGCAATAAAGTATGATACACTACAGCACAACATGACACAATTGTAGAAGGACAACAGTGATTGCATCTATCAGAATGTTCTCATATAGACCCCTTATAGACGATTTTCACAATTGGGAACAAGAACCGACATGTATACTGTTTCTAAACTTCGTATATTTAAACATAGAAAGAAGGTTCTGTCTTGCTGAGAGTGAACAGTGTAAATAGTGTATCTATAGTTGTTATTCTGGGTTGTCTATAGAAAGAGAGAGAGCTGACCTTTAATTTTTTGATAGTCAAAGTCCATCTTCACAGGCAGGAAGTTGGAGTACAGCAGCAGCGCTTCATAAGTGCATCCACCGCATGTGTGAATGTGTATGTGTGTGTGAGAGTCACAGAGATAGACAGATAGTCTGAGAGAGAGAGAGAGAGAGAGCGAGAGAGAGAGAGAGTGAGAGAGAGAGAGTAAGAGAGAGAGAGGGAGAGAGAGAGAGAAAGCGAGAGTAAGAGAGAGAGAGAGAGAGTAAGAGAGAGGGACAGAGAGTGAGAGAGAATGCAATGGTAGGTGAAGCAGAGTAACTAGGTATGTCGTTGTCTCTATCATGCATCAACACTGAGTCTGTCATGGATTTGTTGAAGAAAGTGCAAAACGCAGTTGCTAATTTTGGATGTACTGAACGTTTGAGCTTCACACTGAGGCGTGGTTTCCATTTGTCTGAGCAAGCAGATTGTAAATGTCATCTGAAGTATCAGAGTAGGTTGTTACAGTGGAACTGCAGCTTGAGTGAAACACAAAGATTTAATCTGAAATGGTCACACACATGTGTGCACATGTATTTTAGCCATTGCTAGTGAAACACTGTGAAACTACAACATTTTTTGGAAATGTTTTGCGTGTGTGTGTGTGAGAGAGAGAGAGAGAGAGAGAGAGAGAGAGGGAGAGAGAGAGTAAGAGAGAGAGAGTGAGAGTGTGTAAGAGAGAGAGAGAGAGTGAGAGAGATAGAGAGAGAGAGAGAGAGAGAGAGAGAATCAGTTTGAATTCTCACCAACCACACAGGAAAAGAGAGGGCTGCAGAGAACAAAGAACAATGAGAAAGTAAGAAAAGAAAGGTGACATAGAGAAAGAGAGGAAGAGACAGAATAGCAGTGCTGACCTAGGATCAGCCTCCACTCTTTAACACTATGGGAAGGTCATCACTTCCTCATCTCCTTGTATATATGACTACTCGACAATTTTAGTACTTTTGTGCCCATCAGTACTAGTGAACACTGCTGTGAACATCACTGTGAAAAAAACATTATATCTAATGCCTTATGGTAGGGATGTCCAGTTTAATCTGCAGTGGGCTGGTGTGGCTGCAGGTTTCCGTTCCAGAAAAGCTGTGGCACACATCAGAATCAGAATCAAAATCTTTACGGAACCTGGGGGAAACTGCTTATCATGTTTGAAACTAACTGATTTGAGTAGAATTAGATTAATTAGGTTCCCTGTTTGTTTGAAATGAAAAACTGCAGAAGCACTGGCCCTTTGTTGATGAGCGGGTGCTGCTGAATTCAGTGCAAATAAGAGACACAACATTCAGTTAGCGATCCTCTAGATGTGAGGCTTTCAATTGTTATTGGTCCCATTAACATGTCTAAGGCTGTAGAAGCAAGTTGTCTAAGGTGTTAGAAGGAAGAACTGGGATGAAGTCTCATTTATATTCTTATATTTGCGACATTTAATAATACAAAGATCAGTGTAGTGGGTGGGGTCTTGCAGAGACATTAGGCTTGTTAACATCCAGACTATTAAGCACCAACCAAACAGCTCCCAATAAACACTTGATACATTTTGTCGATGTATTTTTGGATACATGCAAGAATTCAGTGGTTCTTATTTCTAAATGGTTATGAGATAAGAACAAACTTTATTTATCCTGAAGGGGTAATTCTTTTCTCATTAGCATGCTCAGTACAACAACAAAGAGTAAAAGATAATGAGATGATAGCATTTTTTGAAACAAACGATAACAATAGTGCAACAAGAAGAACATTATTGTAACAAAACTGACATTGCTGTGTGTAAGATTTAGTGTGCTAATGGTTTATGAAAGTGACTTAGTGTTCATGCAATAACAATACAAATTAAATTTAAAAAATAGCAGCAGATGATGAGAGGATGAGATTAACCGTCAGTCAAATTCAGTCAGTTGACACATCATTTATTGTTGAGTTATAATGCACAAATCCGATTCGGGCCCCATGGGGGTGCAGTAGGTAGCGCTGTTGCCTCACACCTCCAGCGTTGGGGCTCGAATCCAGGTCCTGGTCTTGTGTGTGTGGAGTTTGCATGTTCTCCTCGTGGTGGCGTGGGTTTCCTCCAGGGTCTCCAGTTTCTCCCACAGTCCACAGGCATGCATGTCAGGTGAATCAAGGTTTCTAAGTAGACTGTAGGTGTGAGTGAATGGTGTGTGTGCACCCAGTGGTGGGCTGGCGCCCCGCCCAGGATAATCCCTGTCTTGCGCCCGTTGGCCCCAGGATAGGCTCTGGGTACCTGTGACCCTAGTAAGGATTAAGCAGTTACAGAAAATGAATGAAAATCCGATTCGGAGGAAAATGACATAAAACTGAAAAAGATCACCTACAGAGTGGAGAGGCGTTAAAGAGTCTTATTGCCACAGGTAGAAAGGATTTCCTGCAGCATTCAGTTCTGCATTCATGGTCTATCATGGAGGTGTGCATGAGGCAGGAGGGATCGTCCATGATCTGGTGGTCTCTGGTATTTTGTTATAAGTAACAACATATCCTTTACACCTTACGGCCAAACTAGAGACCTGACGTTAATTTAGTGGACCAACTACTCCAGAATCGATAGCTATATACAGTGCCATGTATTCGCTTCCCTCTTGATTTCTTCTATTTGTGCATATTTATCACACTTATTTCCGAGCTTCAATCAAAATGTAATATTAGACAACCTGAGTAAACAAAAACTTGAGTTTCTAAATGATCATTTCATTCACTGAAGGAAAACAGTCATACAAAATCGACAAGGCCTGTGAAAAATGACTGCCTTACTTACTCAGTCAGCTAATTGACTAAATTTAGTTGTTAGTAGAAGTGAGTTCAACTAGACACACCAGGCCTGATTATTTCCTGTTGAATCTGAACAACACAGAAATAGAAGAAGGGTTACAAAGCCATTTCTAAGGGTCTGGGACACGACTGATCCACAGAAGAGGTCGTACTATCAAATTTCCTCTCGAAGATTGTAATTACAGCTCATACGGGAAATTATATCAGATGCCACCTTTAGGAAGAGACTGAGCAAAAACTTTCTATGGGAGACCTGCAAAAGGGAACCCACATAAAAGCTCACCTCACATTTGCAACAAAAAAAAAAAACACCTTGATGACCGGCAGGCCTTTAGGAATAATGTTCTGTGGACTGATGGGGTTCTGTTACATCTGGTAAAGTAAAGTGGCGCCTTATAGTCACGCATGAACTCACCACTCCACCGCACACAGTTTGAGATTATTTCTCTGCATTTAACACTCTCACCAAGTGAAGCAGTGGGTTGCCACCAACAGGGGGCGCACGGGGAGCTGTATCTGATGAGAGTACCGTGCTTACGGATACCTCAGTGGTGCCACTAGCAGTCCTGGGACTCGAACTCACAGCCTTCTGATCGCAGTGACAACTCCCTAACCACTATGTGTGTCGCAGAACTTTTCCGTATGGTGTAGGGGGCCAGCTCTGGTCCTGAGGGGTCCAAATGCAGTTTGGTGAGTGTGGTGTAAAAAGCAGAGAGATCACCAACTTGGTGTGCTGTTGGCTCAGTTTGGCCACTAGATGGCAGGAAAGCTGAAAAGCAGAAATTACATGAGGTGCCGAACTTATATGTCACAGTTTAGCTGCAGGTTTTCATCTGTTCGTGGTTCTTTTGCCATTAATTAAGGTTTTGGGCTTTGTAGAAGGAAAACGTGACTGTAGCTTGCTGGTGTTTGCAGATATAAATGGTTTAATTAAACAATAAATATAATGGCGGGGATTATTTCTTATACAAATTGCTCTATTTACAGCAGGGGTGGGCAACTCCGGTCCTGGAGGGCCGGTGTCCAGCACAGTTTGATGGTAGTTCTCGTTAAACACATTCACTAAACCTGACAATTAAGTGGTGAGGTGAACCAGATGTTTCTGAGCAGGGAAATCACCAAAACGTGCTGGACCACGGCCCTCCAGGACCAGAGTTGCCCACCCCTGATTTACAGTGTATAGGCTGGTCAGTTTAGTGTCTGGTGTCAGAGAAAAGGCCTGTTAAGTTTCAGAGCCTGTTAAGTTCTTCTCACCCTTAAATATAATCGATTATCTAGCTATGTTCATTTTTTTGTGCGTGAGATAGACTTGGATTGTTGCCCTCTATAGAGCTGCAATGCAATACATGTCTTAGTACGTGTGTATGTGTGTGTGAAAGAGAGAGAGAGAGAGAGACTGATAGAGAGAGAGAGAGTCTGACAGAGAGAGAGAGAGAGAGAGAGAGAGAGAGAGAGAGAGTTTGTATGAGAATAACATTTGAGCTTAGGTGAATTGTTTCCATTTTATTTTATGAGCCTTTACACCAGCGACTCAGTTTAGAGTGCCTTCATTTTCTCGAAGTCTGTACACTATTCTGTACTCTTTAACCACCATGTGTTATGTATTTCATAAAAACATCTATTATTGTCTTATTCAAAAACGTTTTAACATATAAATGCGTATAGCGAATTCAGTGAGATTGTGTTTGGAATATTTGCATTATTTCATATATCGGCAAAAGCAATAAACCTGAATTACTTGCTGTTTCTACTATTAGATACATAGATCCTTGATATAAATCATATTTAGTGAAGATTTGTTTGGTCATGTGTGTGTGTCTGTGTGTGTGTCTTGTGTTTTTCTAAGAATAACATTTGAAATGAGATGGGTTTTATGAGCCATAGCATTAAGTACCAACTAAACATAAAGGCTTCTCCGTTTACATAATTTATTTATTTGAAATAAATCATTATAACCATATTTGGGGCAGATTTGTTTGGTTTTGTATGTATGTATGTGTGTGTGTGTGTATGTTTGTGTGTCTCTGTATGTGTATGTGTGTGCGTCTGTTTGCAAGTTTGTGTTTGTGTATGTGTATGTGTCTGTATCTGACTGTGTGTGTGTGTGTGTGTGTGTTAAAGGGCACCATTGAGCTCCTCCTGTATTGCACCGAGGTGGGGTGGGGTTTGTGGGAGGTGGGGGTCTGATTTGAACACACGCAGGTCCGACCTGAAGTGCGCGTCATTTTCACGCACGCGTTCGGCGAGGCGGCACGAGGACAGCGCGAGCCTGCCCAGGTACGTGTTTGAGTTTACGTGCTGGCTGATTTTGCTCACCTGGCGTAGCTGGAGAGGAAGGGAAACACACAGCCGTCCAGGTACTGTAATGCATCAGGGAGGGGGAAACAAGGAAATAAAGATAAATGGCGTTTAAAGGAACTCTAACGAAAAGAAAAACAGACGCATTCGTCTTCCCCCTGACTGGGTGAGAGTGTCCGAGTCTCCTGGAGCAGAGAACGAGGTCGTGTCGTGGTCTGAAGGCTCTGAGAAAAAATAGGTGTTTTTTTGCAGACGGAGAGCAGAAGACACGTCCGTCTCGACCACGGTGGTCGCTTTGTGTCGCTTGTCTGCTTATATCGCCTTCACTTTGAGCAACCGTGTATGAACACTATATGGACAGAAGTATTTGGACGCCTGACCATTACACCAACAGTGACTTTGTCATTGTATTCAAATACATAGATTTTCATATGGAGCAGGTCCACCTTTTTACAGCTATAACAGCTTTCGCTCTTCTTGGAATGCTTTCCATAAGAGTTTGGAGTGTTTCTGTGGGGAAATTTGTGCCCATTAATTCTGTAACGCATTTATGAGGTGAGGATGTTGGACGAGATGGCCTGGCTCGTAATCTCCGGTCCAGTTCATCCCAAAGGTGTTGGATGGAGTTGAGGTCAGGGCTCTGTGCGGGCCAGTCAAGTTCTTCCACACCGGGCTAACACCGATCCAACCGTGTCTTTGCGCACTAGGGGTACAGTCATGCTGGAACAGAAAATTTTCTTCCCCAAACTGAGTAAACAGTTTGAAGCATGGCGTTGTCCAAAATGTCTTGGTCTGCTGAAGCATGAAGATTGCACTTCACTTAAAGTAGGGGGCCTAGACCCCAAACCCTGAAAAACAGGTGTGTCCCAATACTTTTGTCCAGATTGTGTATATGTGAGTCGTGACCGTCAGTGAAGTGCTGGAGCGCGGGTCCAGCTTTGCTCCACCGAGCTCGAGCGCGAGAAAACAGGGCTCGTGAAACGCCTCCCAGTGTGGCCAATACTTAAATCCTGTCTCACAGTTACTGAATCTTCATAGATTTACTGTATACCTGATCATTTGCATCTACACTATATGAACAAAAGTATTGGGACACACCTCTTAATTACTGAATTCATGTGGCCCCTTACTTACAGTACAGGGTAATCTTAATGCTTCAACATACCGAGACATTTTGGACACTATGCTTCCAAATTTGTGGACACAGTTTGGAGAAGAACCTTTTCTATTCCAGCATGACTGTTCCCCAGCGCACAAAGCAAGCTCCATAAAGACATGTTTGGATGAGTTTGGTGTGGAAGAAAAGGACAGAGCCCTGACCTCAACCCCATCCAACACCTTTGGGGTGAACTGGAACAGAGATTGTGAGCCAGACTTTCTCGTTCAAGATCAGTGCCTGACCTCATAAATACTATACAAAAAGGAATGGGCACAAATTCCCACAGAAACACTCCAAAATCTTATGGAAAGCCTTCCAAGAAGAGTGAAAGATGTTATCGCTGTAAAAGGGGGAACTCCATTTTATAGTTTATGTTTTTGAATGCAGTGTCACTGAAGTCTCTGTTGGTGTAACGGTCAGGCATCACAATACTTTTCTCCATATTGTTTATAAACCACACAATTACATTCCAGTATTGTTTGGTCTCCACTTGATAGCTGATGCAATATTTGCACATTGTACTAAAATGTCCATTTTCTACTTTTTAGCTTAGAGTTTATATCTATATTTTATGTGGACTCTTTGTGTCTTTCGTACTCTGTAAATTCTGAGGCCACACCATCTCATCTCACTGTATACAAGTAGGTAAAGGAGATGACAAAGTTTACTATGACATTTTTTTTAACTTTATCTCCTGAGTGGATATGGCACAAGCATGTTCTGCCACAGCGATGCTAATCCATTGAACGAGAGGGTGGGGTGGTGATTTGCATTAACCAAAAAGCTCATTTGGTTGGGCTGTCTGAATCTAATGAAAGTTGTACTTCAACTTTATGAGGCTTTTGCTGCAGCTAATGAGGAAAACATTTCATTGAACTTAATCGCATGTGTATATTTGGGAGATTTAAGGCCCATTTTGTCCTATTTAGTACTTTGCCGGGACGATTTGTGCTGTAAACAATGTATGCAGCAGCTTTGGGCCTCCAAGCCACAAGGGCTTGTGCAAGAATGCGGCTTTCTCTCATAGCAAGAGCAATGTCTCATTTAAAGGTATTATTTACTGATTGATTGATGTATGTATTTTTTACAAAACTTCCCACATAAAAAAGTAACAGTATGAGTAATAAACTGGCAGAGATTTATTGTGATATCTGTTAGGGTCCCCAGGCCACAAGGGTGGTTCTTAATCCTACCCATCACACCCTGATCTAGCCCATAAAACGTCTCAATAGCTGCACAGCATGCATTAAACAGGGCGGCTGTCCAGGGCTGGGGACACCCAGGGCAGGATTAAGAAACCCTAGGGCTTCCTTTGTGGTGTCAGTCCCATCTTTAGGTAAGACATGTGCCTATTTTGCGCAGCTTCCTCAGTGATGTAGATGCCAGCAATTGCACTTTAACTTATTACGACACTCACGAGTGGTTGTGATGCAAGGGCCTTTACACTGGTTAAAGTAACACAGGAACATGTCATAAGGTGGTAGTGACAATGATGCAGATCCATTAAGTTGCACTAAACTGCAATGTAAAACCATGGCAAAGCTAAAGAAAAAAATACTTTTAGTCAACTCAGCCAGTCGGGGTTTCCAAAATGTAGCAACCTTAATGAAGTCAAGCTCCGCCCACATTTGCAAATGAACCCACCTGTCCTGACATATACACTACTGGTCAAAAGTTTTAGAAGACCCCAATTTTTCTGTTTATTTGTATTGAAGTTCAATGTCTCATTGTTCATTCTGCAGAAAGTTCTTCCCAGCTATGTTGCAGAATTTCCCATAACTGTGCGGCACTTATAGGTTGCTTTGCTTTCACTCTTCTGTCCAGTTCATCCTAAAGCAGCTAGAAGGGGTTTAAGTCTGGAGACTTCTGGCCACTCCATGTTTTCCAGCTCACCATCTTGTTCACATTGTCCACACTGTGTGCTGTGGTGTGTTCATGCGTGACTATAAGGTGTCATTTTACTTTATTACATTCCTAACCATATTCTGAGGGATTTTTGAAAAGGTTTTTTGTAATGTGTTGCTAATAGCTGGGTCAATGCCATGTTTTGTTCTAAAAAATAACCTGAAAATGCTTTGTAATCACAGTAGTTTTTCTCACAGCAATGTCTCGTTTTCATATCTAAATATAATACTTTACAAACCTTTGGAACAAATAGTAATCACATTTTGTGATATTTATGGTTTTAAAACATACGTATTTTTTTCCCCTCTGTGTTTAGCTTTTAGTTGGTCTGGAGAAATGGTTAAACCTGGGACAACCCACGGAAGTGCTGTCTTTGAACCTATTTGTCTTGCCCCTCCAGGACTGTACTTTAAAGCAGTCCTGGAGAGCTGGTGTCCACCATGGTCTTCCTGCTTTAACTCAGCAGGTAAACCAGGTTTAGTAGTAGCGTCAGAACAGAAAATAGGCAGACTGAGGTGCTTCAGTCCCCTGCCCCACCCTTCGCCCCCTAGACACTCAGTTCTGTTAAATGGCAACCTCCTGAGGGTTCAAAAATTTGTTCCAGCCCCACACAACAGCATCAGATTTCGCCAATTAGGCTTCCCTCTGTGTTAAGCAGCATCATTTTGGAAAGCAGGTGTTGTTGTGCAGAGTTGCAGGAGACACAGTGTTTATGTGGGCTGACTGCGATGGAACACCAGGTGTTGAGACAGCCCTCTAACACCAGGTACGACCGTTCCTTGATGTTTCTGGTGTAAAAAGTGTCATCTACAGGGACAATCTTAAGAACCACAAAATGCTTTTACCCAGCATTTTCACTGACCAACATACAACATGTTTGAGCTTGGCATTTAAGTTACCTTTTACTCAAGATTAGTGATCAGTTCTGTGCTCTGTCAGAAAAAATACAGCAAGACTCAGAATAAGAAACGTTTATTGATCCTGAAGGAAACGACTTATTGTTATGACTTCACAGACGCACAGAGACACAGAGACAAGAACAATATAAAATAAAGTTTAAATAATTTCCAATAAAAAATTGCCCGGAAAAACTCCAATATGAAATACAATATTCTCTATACACAACTGTAATATACTGTTAAGTGAATTACCAATGACACAGATAGTAGTTAGGAGTATGTTATACACTGCGTTCCAAATTATTATGCAAAAAGTGTTTAGGAGTGATATGGTAAGAATTTTTTTGTTCGTCAGTTGAACTCATGGATGGTGATATGTGTCGGGGCTCTTTATATCACTGAAAGCAATTGCAGACACCTGTGCTAATTAGTTTGGCAGGTGTGTCCAATTAA
>JBBPCX010000147.1:7207985-7218697 GCA_037974365.1 Hydrocynus forskahlii | reverse complement strand
CAGTTTGTTCAAAAACCTTTCAATTGTACTCTAATAGTTGATGACTGGAAAATTACAATGACTGCAATTCATATAGGAAATTTGGAAAATCTAAGAAAAATATGATTTGCATAATAATTTGGAACGCAATGTATAAGGAGTATGTTATAGATAAGTAGTATGTAAGTAATATTGATGGATTGATATTCACATGGTGAGACTATTGCACGTAATAAGATATTACACATAATGAAATGATTTAGCACTCATTTAGAAAACTACACATGATTCTGCATATGGTAAGACTGTTGCACATAATGTTTAGCATCAGATAAGAACATTACACAATATTGCACATGGTAGACAATTGCACATCATAGCAAGATGATGCAGTACAAACACTGCAGTTGGGGTGGTAGCCTCAAGGATACCTTTTCAGTACATTTAGTTTGGAAAGTTAAGTTTCATATTCCATTCCAGTTATATTTTTAAGTTGCATTTGAGGGTTTTTTATTATTTATTAAAGATAATGAAAAGGTACAGACGTTATTCCCCGTTCCCGTGGATGAGTGAATGTTTTATATCTTCAAAATGTATTTACAATGCACAGCTCGACCTTAAGGCACATGTACTTTTGAAGGTACATTTATATTCGCATACAGTGGACACTTTTAAAACACAAAATCGACAATGGAAGCTATTAGCATGTCATTATAAATAATTGTGTGTCACCTGGCTTACTTAGGTTGTGGCCTCTACACTGCCCTTGGCTTTTTTCACTGAATGATGCAACTTGACACTGGATGAGTCAGTGTTTTCAGCAATATCTGCAGCGAAATTCTGCTTTAGCCAATATGTGTACTTCATAGATAATTGCTAATGTGGCTGTGCAACTGATATTGTAAACCTGTTGGTTTTTAAACGGTCTAGCACATTTAGTATTATACAACGTGCCACATTGTTTTAATACCAGGCTGTCTGAAGCCATTTCCTCCTTGTTGGACCACTCTTAGTCTTATATTTGTAACATCATCTTTTGTAATTATTCTGTGTAGATTTAGCTTGCTGCATTGGGAGGACCCGCGCTTAGTCAGTATAAACATCTGGATCGATTCCCTGTGGTTTAATCATAAGTTTGTGTGAGCCATCCCGTCCCCATGCCTCATAGACTTCATCTCATTGTATTTTCTCCTCATTGCACCATCTCCTCTAGATGTCTAATGAAATACATGAAGTGCGGCATTTAATGGACAAAATCAGTGACACTGGTTTTGCTTCTGTCAGCTGAATGCACAAAAGAGAATGAACGACAAAAGTATATTTACAAAATATATTTTGTAAGAGCACCCCACAAAAATCACACTCCTTTTTGAAAGTGTGTAAAATTCTGTATCAGTGTTCTGAGTTCAGTAGTAGAATAGTTAATCAACGTCAGGTATTCTGGTAGACGGCCAAACCATCAAACAGACTGCTCCTGTTTCTGCTGTGACGTTACTTTCCTGTGCTTCCTATGCTCCTACTGTTGTGTTTTTTATGCACAGTGTGTTGGATTTTACAGTTGGAAATAAACTTTGCAGAATGTGTGAAAGGGTGAGTGGGATAGTGGGTGGTATGAATATTAACGAGAGTGCCCTGCTTGACACAGCCAGGGAGCATTTCAGAAGAGATTCAACAGCTTTTTCGGATGAATACATGAATGAATCAATAAGTTGTTGTGTGCCGTATTGATGTTCTCGACATGGTGCGGGCCTTTTAATATCCACCACACAGAAAAGAGAATGTATAAGGATTGATGGGTCGTATTCATATAATTTATTCTTAAAGTGATACATACAAGCTTTAACATTTCTGAACAAAAAATACATTCTTAGCATTTGTAAAAAAAAAAAGTGTAAAAATTATGTGCAGAGTACATACACTGGATAAAGTAGATATGAGTCAGAACTTTTGCATATGCCATGTTTTGGGGGGGGGGTTTGTCGTAAGAAAACACAGTTTTATCATTGAAATATACAGTAGTGTGTTCTGTTCTCTATGTTTTACTCAGTAATCAATAGGTAATTTGCATACGACTGCATGTGAGTCAGATATTACCAGATGTGCCTTGCCGTGTAAAGGCTGTAGCTAATCGGACTAAGTCATGCTTGCAAGGTGAAAATATAGATGCAGTTTTTTCCTACCAAAACATTACACAAGGATGTCATTCCGCTCAGATTTTAAAAACTGAATTGTGTTAAAAATAACATGAATTATGTGCATGTTGCAACCATATCAAGTCATATTTGAGGCTACACTCATGTAGGCATATCTGTTTCTGAGTTGTTATTCCTGCAGAAGGTCTTCAGGCCCTGTGCCTCTGTATAGCCCAAGGTTGCTGAGCTCTGCTCCCGGAGATTTACTCACAATGTTTGCAACTTTGTGGACCCAGTAAGGGGAAGACCCTTTTTCTGTTCCAGCCTGACTGTGCCCCAGTGCACAAAGCAAGCTCCATAAACACATGTCTGGATGAGTTTGGTGAGGTCAGCATTGATGTTCTCGTCCAACATCAGTGCCTGACCTTCTAAACGCTCTACAGAGTGAAAGGCCACAAATTCCCACAGAAACTCCAAAATCTTGTGGAAAGCCTTCCAAGAAGAGTGGAAGTCGTTATGGCAACAAAGGGTGGACCAGCTCTATATTAACGTCCACGTATTATAATGCAATGTCTGTTGGTGCAATGTTCAGGCGTCCCAATACTTATGTCCATATAGTGTATGTATGAGGGAAAGGGAAGCACTTCACAGTTTCCCGTGTACATAGTTGGTGCAAAAAACATCTGTCCCTGGATGCACTTTGGAATCTTAAGAAATAAGGTTAAACAGCTGTGCAACATGCTTTGTTCTGATGAGTTGTGGAACAATAGACAGCTTTCTTATTATGTCCTGTATTGTTGGTGAATATTTTCCTATGCAGATTTAACCAGTTTAAATTCAGTCAGACAGATGAGGCTCAACCTTCTTTTGGAACCACAGTTTACATGGTCAGCACTGTTTGTCTGCCTTTAGATTTTGTGCGGCTTAGAGGGAAAACACTGGAATCTGCTCTTAGATCAGTATGTAGCTCAGGCCTTCTCAAGTTCTTCCTGATGGCAATGGAATGTGGTTTTATCGCCACATGGATCTGCCTTGACAAGAGCTATTCATGGAAAACAGGAATTTCATCTCCCTTTCCAGAGAGACCACGCCTGTAGCCTCAGGCTCGCATGTGAAGTAGTAGGGAGAGGAACTATAGTGTGTTCAGCATTACTAACTACTGCACAGTTCAGAGCACTGAACAGGCCGAGTCAGTCATTTTGTTTAACCAATATAATACAAGCCTATAGCTTCCAACTGGTCTTGCTTCCTAGATATCTTAATTTTCTTGCTAACACTACAACATAGTAACCTGAATGAATGAAAGGAATGTTCATACAAATGTCTGGTGTTACACAGAATTATGTGCATTCAGTCAAGCAAAGCTTAGATTTCTCTTGAGAGAAAAGACTAATGACTGTGGACATTGGTCAGGGATGGCCTAAATATTTGTAATCTAGTCAAATAATTGCAAATTATTATGTAATAGTCATTATGTGATTATAAATATGTCTCTGTTGTTTTGAAAGACCCTTTTGATGTTCATAAAAGTCAACAAAGGAAAGAAATGGAAGTGAACTGTGAATGCCAAAAATGCTGCATTCTTTTTTTATGGTCCCAGACTGACTCAAAGTTGGTTGGAACTTGGCCCCACTTCTCTAGATCTATCCAAGTCATGCTCAGCTGCTTGATGGCTATTGTTCCACAGTGGTTTATGGCTTAAGATCAACTATTTCTTATAAAATGAACTTTATTGTTGTGCTCTCTGGCCAGGTTCCTGGTATGACATTGAAGGAACCCAGTGGGAGGGACTAGATGGGAACCGTTACAGGAAAAGTACTTCTAAATCAGAAAGAGTACTCAGCAATCATGTCTCTTGATCTTTTTGTCTTTTCTACCTGGTTATCTGTCCCCGTTAGTGTATTTTTCTTTGTGCATTTTCCTGCTTGCCTGCCTTCTTTTTTTAAATCTCTTTTTTTGCCCCCTCATTTAGATACACTGTATACAGCCAGGACTAGCCCACATAGCAATTTTAGGGTTGTTCCGAATAGCATTTCTTTTGGCTTTAGAGACCCGTTGTTTTCAAAAAAGTATCCCAATACTCATTCTCAATACCACTCTTAAAAATGAATCTAACTTCATGTGCAACCATAATAGTAGTATATTTATCTGTTCTTTTTTTTGTTCATATTACATCATGCTGCAGCTCATCGTTCTGTCAGATAAGGAGACAGATGAGTCTGACTGCATTTCTGATTAACTGAATAGCAGCGATGATGGAGGAGTAACACAAAACATTTTTTAGTGACATTTTTATTCTTAGCTGCTTTACTGAATGAAGTTTCTAGTGCTTCAGGTTCTTTGTCAATGTCTTGCTGCAAATGTTTGTTTCACAGTGCAAAATGATGCAATATTTCTGGCAAATAAGGTTTCACTTGGATCAGAAAAAAGCCAAATTCAGCTTCACAAGTTCCATTGTGTGCTGGAACTTTGGTGTAATGGCTATAATGTTGGCTATGTTCCCAGAGATGTTTTTTTTTTGTTTTAATCATTTCATAACATCATAGCCTTTGAGTGAATGCCATTTTCTCCTCTCGATATACCATATACCATTAATATGTATGAATACCAGCATAAAGAACAAATGCTCAAATATTCAAATTATATAGGGTCAGTAATACTGTACAATAAATAATACTGGAAAGAGAGTGCACATGGCGAGGATATGTGATGCAAAGCTAAACAAGAATGCTCACACAAATGCCTGTACAAAAAGGAGAATTGAAATAAAGTTCACTTTGGCTATTGCTACTGATATGTGTATTGCTGGGGATGTGAAAAACAACAGTGTATTAATCAGTTCTGACACTCTGCTGTATCATATTGTAACATGGCTCTAGAGTGTTTGAGTGTAATAATGTTCCTTTTAAAAGCTGTTATGAGTTTTAATGTTACTTAAATGCTAAAGTTAAACCAAGGTGGTGTGGGTTTTCTCCGGGGTCCCCGGTTTCTCCCACAGGCTAAACACATGTACGTCAGGTGAATTTTGATTCTTAAGAAGGAGAGAATGTGGGGGGGGGGGGGATGAGTCCATGCCTCACGCCCCACGCCCCACGCCCGTTGGCCCTGGGACAAGCTCTAGGTACCCGTGACCCTACTAAGGATTAAGCTGTTACAGAAAATGAATGAATAAAGGATGGGCAGATAAAAATGGATATCTTTACACATAGGCCTATGAAAATAGTGTCTTTTCAGACACTTTTCAATTCTCCCTCTGCTACTTTTATCTGTTTCACTGTTTATTTAACGAAGTCTTTTCTTTTGCTCAGAATTAGTGCTCCCCCTTCCCCTCCATCTTCTCATTTACTCTCTTTGTTTTCTTCCAGGCCTCTCTGTTTTTCCTCACAATAATGAAGAGAAAGAATTTCAGTCATTTGAAAACTAATTACACAAGTATGTGTGCATGTGGGAAAGGGGTATGTTATGTAAGTGTTGGCCAACACTCTCTGTATTGCATGGGAAACTGACTGACCTGAGGTTTTGCTAATGTTTCAGCATTGTTTGAATAAAAACATCATGTACTCTGTGTTTCGGTTTTGTCCCGTCATGGCTTTTGGCGAGAGACAAGCCGTGCCCACCCTGCGAAATGCTCTGTCTGTCCAATGAAAACTCTGGAGAAAAAAACTGGTTTTCAAAACTGAGCTGCTTTCCAATGGGCCCGTTTGAGTAGGGGACGTGTCCCTCACCGTGCTGCTGCTGACACAGTTCGGCACGCATTCTGCAGCATGTTTTGGACCTGTTGACAGCATTCTATAAGTAAAACAACGCATAAGTTCCATTCTTATTTTATTTTCTACTTGGTAAGACCAAAAACTGCATAGGTGGCTAATTCGAAAGCAGACATCTTCAACGTCTGTCGCTAGCAGCCTAGCACCGCGGCTACCACCACGGAGCATGGCTTGTGTGGTGGCCTGTGGAAACTCTTCACATGTTGACATTTCTTAAAAAAAAAAACTCCCACAAGCATGTAGTATTTAAAGTATTTTCAATCAGAAAACATTATGACATATTAACCCCAACATGTTAACAATTTCTAAGAAAAATGAACAGTCTATTGTATTTATTAACAGCATTTATGAGTTCAGGCACTTATGTTGGATGAGAAGGCCTGGCTCGCAATCTCTGTTCCAGTTCATCCCAAAGGTGTTGGATGGAGTTGAGGTCAGGGCTCTGTGCGGGCCAATCAAGTTCAGAAAAGGTTCCTCCCCAAACCACAAAGTTGGAAGCATAGCGTTGTCCAAAATGTCTTGGTCTGCTGAAGCATGAAAATTGCCCCTCACTTGAAGTAAGGGGCCTTGTCCTGTTTATGTCTCAAAAAAAGTTTACTCACAGATTCTACTCGACTAGTCAACTTGTTTACTGGGACTGCCCTGGTAAAAAGTTTCCATATCCCTTAAAGCCATCTGTCTGTTTAACAGTTTTCACCAATGTGACCCTTAGTACTGAGAAAAACAGAAGAACCAGAATTTCTCCCTGTCTTGCAGGTCTGGACCGAGAACTCCAGAATTTACTCTAGGAGCAATGCTGCAGTCTTCTCTGTGATCGCTGTGTGAGGGGAAAAAAGCGGCAGTGGGCGAGAAGCGGAAGAGACAGCATGGCTGTTTTTAAGGTGGATAATGTGGAGGACCTGTATGAAATCGAAGAGGTTTTGGGCAGGTAAGAGTTCTTCATGTAAGCATGTTTTCTGTTCCATTTAGATCTTCATATATTGGCTAAATATCACACACAAGTGTCATTGTAATAAATTACAAGAATCAGTTTGGGCAAAATAAAATTGGCCTTTTTAGTGAAAATGAAGTTTTTAGAAAAATAATTGATTATCATAATCATAGTATCAAATTAGATCTTTACAGTTAGAAAACTGTGGAGACCCAGGATGTGATCTGTACGGGAAAAAATCTTGCATGATGATAAAAATTAAATAAAATGAATGTATGATGTAATGCAGTGCCTTACCCAATAGCTCAAATGGTGCTAGAAATATAGTCACCATCAACAAGCCACTTAATGAGGAATACCTACGCTTATTGTCCATTGTACTAGTTTGTACTGGTCAGACCATAATGGTACACTGTTTTTTCTGCATCATTGTATACCTTTACCCTTTTCAGCAGTGGTCAGGACCTCCACAGGACCACCAGTGACCTGGTATTATGAGTGTATTTTTCTCAGCACAGCAGTGACACTGATTTGGTAGTGTAATGTTAGCATGTGAGCTTTGCACAGAGTGGATTATGGCAGTGATGCTAGTGTTTCTGGGTGTGATCGCTCTGCTGTCACATTAATGGCTCTCACCACCCATATTAGTTTTAAGTTCTGATGCTGAACCTTGATAATGTGCTAAATTTTACTGTGTTTGTAATTCTACAGAATGAATGTCACAGTTCTTTGTAATGCTAATCTGTGAAGATTTGGTCCCAATTCTTACATTTTATAAGCATGTATATTCCTGCATGTACATGAAAAATATTAGCACTGGCAAGTCCCATTTTGGTGTATCCTCATTTCAAAGTGTGTATAGTTGATTATCTAATGTTCTGTTTGTTTAACCTAAAGTTAGGCAAATTCTTTTCTATTGTACATGTTTTTTTAACCCACCATGAGTTTGAATGAAATCATGGTTGCGGAAAAGAGAACACAGTAATGATAATGTCTATAATACTGGTACTCATTTTCAGTTATCACAATATTCGATAATATTAGTAATAATATTAGTTATTATAGTTAATAATATTCATTACTGTAGTTAACAATATTAGTTATTATAGTTAACGTTACCCTTTATAGTTAAAGGCTAATCCCTTGTAAAACTTTGTTTTACCTTCAAGACTAGTGAGCTGAGTTTGATGTAATACGGAATAACTGGAACAGAAGATTAAGCGGCCTGCTTCTTTGCAATGTCACAAAAACCAACACATTTACTTATATAACTAATTCGGCCCACAGAAGTTTCCCTCAAACTGCAGTTTGAATGGTGTACAGTACATGAGGGGCTGATTTGTGCAGAGGTTATTTAGATATGTCAGTCTTAAAGGAACAGTGAGGTACAGTTACTAAAACAGTTTTAAATGGTCTTGTAAAAATGGGACAGGATACCTCATAAATATCAAAAGTGGACCTAAGGCTAAAGAAACAAATTACAAAAACATCTAATATATTACTTGTGTAAGGGACGGGTTTCTGAGACCATTATGTGAATGGGGTTTACAGTGTGTAAACATTGGGTTTTTTTTTTGTTAAACCCTTTAGAATGCATAACTGGGTCCCTATTACAGTTCATCACAGAAATTACACATGGATGATTCAACAGTTATTAGATAATTTACAATGCTTTGATATAGTGAATCATTGATTAAAAAAGGAAACAGTAACTCGGTTGTCTACGGCATTAATTCTCTGATGCATTTTCTTCACTGGCCTAGTGGCCATTTTGGTCAGGTGCGGAAGGTGCGGGAGCGGAGTACGGGTGCCTTGTGGGCAGGCAAGTTTCTGAAGCTGCGGAAAGGTGTGGGCAGTCGCCTGGGTCTGGAAAGGAAGAGTGTGGAGAAAGAGGTGGAGATCCTCCAGAGTCTACAGCACCAAAACATCATGGCCCTCAAAGATGTGTTCGAGAGCAGGGCTGAGGTGGTCCTAATCATAGAGCTGTACGTTTGTGTGTGTGTGTGTGTGTGTGTGTACTGTATGTACGTGTGTGTGTGAATATGTCAGACATAAGAGACAAGGGAGATAAAAAAAGAAGCTCAGCGAGTGGGTGATGAATAGCAGTTCACTGATAAGCAAGAGGTATGAAGGCGTGGAGGAAGAAAACGGATGAAAATGATGCTAATCAGCAGTGTCCATAGATCAAAGCACAATATTTAGCGTTCCAGAGTTAATCCATGCCTTGGAAAGGCTGTTTACTACATAGAGGCCTGCAGAAACTGACATATGGTTCCACTACATGCATTCTAGTTTGACGTTAATGTTTAACAGCTGGGGGTTTGGGTCAAGCAGTGTTTGCCAAAGTGATGCCATCTCAAAATTATGTGTGATGGCGTATTAAGCAAATGATTTAGTTGCATTATAAACTCAGCTCGAACTGTGAGAAGCTCTGTTATGCTGGTGTTCTGCTCCTAAACCGGAATACGCCTCCCTGCCCTCCTAGCCTTAATTTTAGGGACTAATACAGCACCTCAGGGTTTCATATCATATTCATTGTCATTTCATGTCTGCTATACAGGTCCTTACTCTGTTTACATTGCTGTGCTAATATGGCACACTGCATTTTAACATCCCACTCTCACTTTATACAAATGTAAATCTGCCAGATTGTTGCTACACCTCTAACTTAAGAAATGTAAAATACTCTAATTTAGCTTTCATATTTTACCTGTAACTTGTCTCCCTGATTAAGTTGTTTTACTTTTTTGTAGATTTGTTTTATATTTAAATTTCTACTTATTCTATGATGTTTGCACAATAATAAAACAGGATATATTGCACTTCGTGTTGTACTTGTATAACTATGCATGTGACAAATAAGGAATCTTGAATGTTGGAACTTAACTTTGTAAGAAGGTAGAGCTCCAAAAAGGGGTTTAGTAACTACTGTGTTGTACAATCATCAAATAAAATACACTACTTGTGTTCTCGCTGTTGTTTCATGTGTATATTGATGTAGTTGCTTTCCTTATCATTTGGCTTGCAGTATAAGTGGTGGTGAACTGTTTGACTTCATTGCTGAGAAGGAGAACCTGACTGAAACGGAGGCCATAGAGTTCTTGAAGCAGATTCTAGAGGGAGTGAGCTACTTTCACAACAAACACGTTGGCCACTTTGACTTAAAGGTACACTGTGAATAGGCTCACATCTTACATAATAATTTTTTTTTTTCTTTCATTCAGATCATATCTAGTTCAGTTCTGCAAAGCATATTTATTTTTGTGTCTTTTTATGTATTTGTTTTTGTCTTGTCTCCCCCAGCCTGAGAATATTATGTTATCGGATAAGAAAGCCCCCAGTCCAGACATCAAGATCATTGATTTTGGCATGGCTCACTGCTTCATACAGGGAGAAGAGTACAGAAGCATGGGTGGCACCCCTCAGTACATCGGTAAGTGGTGCAATCCAGTAAAAAAAAACAAAAAAATAACTGATGTTTAGTGCTTAAGGGAGCCACCATCTACAGAATTGTGTGTATGTCTGAGCCTACATCTGATTTTCTCTACCTTCAGTGCTGAGCAGGATGTCCAGGTCCTCTCGTCTCCATGGAGACGAGTAAAAGTTCAGGAAGTGACATAGCACGTTTGGTCAGGGTGCGAAATGAGTGGACAGAAACAGGAACAGAAATGGCCTTTCGTTCGATTGCTAGTGATGTAAAAATGTGCCGTCTAATTTTCACCACTCATGCTTTAAGCTGCCTGCCACAGACAGGGATACACACACACACACACACACACACACACACACACTCCCTCCCTGTACACACACACACTCACTGTACACACACACACACACACACACACACACACACACATCCTCTAGCAGTCAGTGTTCACTGAAGAATATCAACAATGACAGCAA
>JBBPCX010000147.1:7155476-7207885 GCA_037974365.1 Hydrocynus forskahlii | reverse complement strand
TGTCCAGCACAGTTTGATGGTAGTTCTCCTCAAACACATTCACTAAACCTGACAATTAACTGGCGAGGTGAACCAGGGGTTTCTGAGCAGGGAAATCACCAAAACGTGCTGGACCACAGCCCTCCAGGACCAGAGCTGCCCACCCCTGGTCTAAACCAATGCCGTTAAAGCCCCGGCCGAGTCTGTGACGCTTTCAGCTCTGTAAAGATTGTGGCAGCAACTATAGTGTGTGTGTGTGTGTACATACATACACACATAAAATCTCTGAGATAACCCCAGGTTATGTGAGTCCTGTGCAAATGAACAGGCTGATAAATATTCCACCGTATCTCATGGGATAATTTTTCTCAAGCATTTAGGGAAGCATTCATCTGCATTTTTTTGCCCAAATCAAGCCATGCTGGCCTAATGTTGGTGTAATTCAATTACAATCACAATTGCACTTCTTAAAAATAAACATAAAACCGTTTTTTCCCCCCAGAAAACATGTATAGTGTATTCACTGTATTTTTCAATAATTCTGTGCAATTAAACTACTACACTGGTTGCTTTGAAGGATATACCATCAAAAATCTAGAGGAAAACTTTGTCCCATGCCAATCAATGATATCAAGGTTACAACATGCTGTGGTAACATTATTTCACAGAAATATATCTGTAAAACTAATACCAGTCAAATCATGCTTAAAGGTGAATTCCACTGATTTTCATGTGTTCAGCAGAATTCAGTTAGGGTGGTTCCTTCTGGGTGGTTTGACGTGAACTGGTTTTATTTGCTTTCCAAAATGAGTAGAAAAACTTGCATGCACTTTAGGCCAAAGCCTAGTCTCAAAACTACCGTTAAAAAATATCTGAAGCATCAGGCATCAGTTTCATAACCATTTCATGAAACAGATTCCAATGATCTCATACACCCATTTAAATCTTCGGGACACCTATCACTGTCTCTGTGGACAATCCTCCACAGAGGTGGGAGGGGTATCTGCCTCTGGACCAAGAGGTCATAGGTTTGAATCCTACCTTCAACACACCACCCCTGGGTTCCTTAACCCCAAGATGCTCCAGGGAGACTTCCCCCTGTAGGTAGGGAATGGAAGTGGCTTTGGATAACAGTGTGTGCTAAATGCTGTTAATGTAAATCCTGACTCACTAGGATGCATTTCACATCACACCGCTCAGAATATTTATTTTGCTTATTAAATGTTTAAATATGCAGACCTTTTTGGGAAAAAAATCAATGAAATTCACCTTTAAGATGTGAAGTTGGCAATCTTAGGAGAGACCACAGTGATTAGGAGAGCTGCACTGAATTGTGGAGAAGTGATATTTCCATTGCAAAATCGTTTGCAATTTACAGCACAGATTAT
This sequence comes from Hydrocynus forskahlii, assembly GCA_037974365.1. Lineage (NCBI taxonomy): Eukaryota > Metazoa > Chordata > Actinopteri > Characiformes > Alestidae > Hydrocynus > Hydrocynus forskahlii. The sequence continues at coordinate 7,206,518 of JBBPCX010000147.1, read as the reverse complement.
CGCAACCTTTCACATCAGTTATAACAACTCAATAACTGTGTTATCCTACATATGTAACTGGTCTAACTGAATGTTTAGGTGAGTCACTGAAGGCACTAAGGCACAAAACAAAGTTTCAGAAAAAACTAGTATAGTATATTCATATAGTATAAATATAGATTTACAGTCTGAGAAATAGCATAATTATGCAAAGCACCTCTTGAAACTGGCTTATAACTCATTCACATACTTTCACGTACTCTCATTAAGCAGGTGGAAGCTTCTCCACAAGGGGGCGCCACTAGCAAATCAGCTGGTGGCGCTCAGTAAGAGCGGCGCTTCGTGTCAGTGACACTGTGTGTCCTTGCTGAAGGGTTGTTGTCCGTCCTCTGGAACTTAATCCTTACTTAACAGGAAAAGTCTTCCATTCTGAAAGGTATCCACAACTTCAGCATCATCTCTATTGAAAAATAGAAAGTTATTTTTGTACAGTTGTGTAGCATATAATTTTCCTATTCTATATTTTTAAGACTATATAACATTTGATAATGTCATTCCATGTTTTAGTTGTCATGAGTGAGTAGGGTTGTGTATAGTCAGTGGTGTAACATGAATATATCAGCTGAATTTAACTAATATTGTACAAGTCAATGCTCTCATCAGCATGTTCAACTATTTTTATGGTGCATAGCTGATACTGACGGTCTTGAATTAAAATTTGAAGTGATTCTAACTCCGTAGGGAGAGAGTTCTTCTATGTATTAACTGTATTTTTTTTGGGTGGGGGGTTTGCAGTATTGAGCTGTGTGACTTGAGTGTTGCATGATTTATTGTGTGTTTTGCTTTTAATATGCATATTTTTCTCCTTCATATCCTTTTGAGAACACAGTGAAATGCATGTATATTTTCAGCTGTGAAACGTTCGACTTAATGTCAAGCATTATGTTGGTTTATATTGTTTGACTGTGATATTAATAAAATTGGGCTGGTATTTTAGTCAGATGCACTTGTGGAATGATCAAGTCACACTCCCATCTGCAGCACACCATCTCCCTATAAACACACACACACACATATTACACATCGGTACACAGTAGAATGCCCAATGTTGAATTAACAGTTGTGTAAATGGTTGCAAAATGGTTCATTGTAAGTGGTAAAGTCAAGCTGCAATCAAAAAAGTTACCTTTTTGACCTTTTTAATGTCTGTGATCATATTAAGCATGACTCATCATATCATTTAAAAGATTAAATCACTTTCTCCTCCCTGTAAAGGATTTTCCTCGCTGTAAAGAGGGGGGGGGATGATATTCACCAATGATATGTTTCACCTTCCGTCCTCATCACCCTCACATTTCACAATTGAAAACAGTAATAACAGAGACCACCCCCCCCACACACACATCAATTCTCTGTAATGTTTCACTCTGGACTATGTCCCAGTACACAAGGAAACTTGATTCCAGTTCACATTAACTTACATTTATGGACACTAGGGCATTAACGACTTCAGATATTTTCAGGTCGGCTTAGCCGTCAACAAAGTCGAAGTCGAGTCGACTAGTCGTTTGATGACGTCACAGACGCAGCGGAGGAACACAGGTGTCCAAGATTGAGCAACTTTTATTAAAATTCTCTGGAACATTAACAGCCAACATGACAATCAAACAAAACAAAACAAAGGCTGATACCTTGAATTTTCTGGTAAATGTAAAAAACAGAAAGTGGGAACAGTTTAAGCCGCGGCGCCACTCGGCGTCCTCTGGACTGGACGACTCTATGTAGTGCTAGCGTTAGCCATGTTAGCTAGCGGATGCCCTTTCAAATGCCATGCAGAACGCCTGTACTGTTACTGTACTTTAACACCGACTTGTAGATTGTGCAGGTTATGGTGCTGTTTATGTCTAGAGTGAAGTATCTCCACACAGGTGATGTGTGTCTGTCTCCTCTGCTGCCATGTCTCTCATCTTGTGGTTTTGTGTTTAAATTCTCCTAGCGCCAAGGGTACCGGCCTTTTTATGAAAGGACTATAATAATTGGTTAAATCACGGAACGCGTATCAGCGTCAACCAATCAGAGGCAGAGATTGCATTACGTACACAAGCACACGCACTGAGAGAGGAAAAAAACACAGGATTAGTCCACTTCTCTCAGTGGGCGTGGACTTGTGCCTCTGAAGTCACAAGTCGACTTTTCTTTTAATGCCCTAATGGAAACCTTTATTGAATATACAAGAGATGGTTGATAGGAATAAATACAGTATCGCAATATTTCAGAAACTTTTCATGATACGTGATGTGATTTTTTTCTGACAAGAGAAAAAATGATAAGTCGAGACACAATTACATCTCATAAAAGAAGCAGTGGTAATATGTTTAAAAACTATGGGTGCAGTTTTACACACTGGGATGCAACAGGTGGCTAGGAAGTTGCCCCTGCGATTAGAATGTTGTGGGTTTAAATCCCAGCACAGTTCGTGACACCACTGAGGTACCCTTGGGCAATGTACCGTCCCCACACATTGCTCACAGTGCGCCCCCCGTTGGTGGCAGCCCCCTGCTTCACTGGTGAACGGGTTAAATGCAGAGAAAGAATTTCACGGCAGTCTTTCTGATGTTTTAGTTTTGTCCTAAAAAGTTGATTTTGTGGTGAAACATGTTGTAACGACCAGCAAAAAGCCCTCAACCGGTATTCATATCAATCCAGTATCCCTATCATAATGAGGACCTCAAGAAAAGCTACACTCTCTCTCTCTCTCTCTCTCTCTCTCTCACACACACACACACACACACACACACACTCTCTCTCACTCTCTCTTTCTTTTTCTCTCTCTATCTCTCTCACACACTCACACACACACTCCCTTGTTAAGTTTCCAGGCTGTGTACAGTTTACCTTTGCTGTGGCGTCGAAGTCGTGGGCGTGGTCGCATCTCGGTGCGCGTGGGGAGCGTTGACACGGACCACCTGTTCAGAGGAGCAGTGACAGAAACAACTTCAGTCGGACTCTCCAAAACTCCTCGCACCCCGTCTCTGGGTGCAGTGTGTGCACATTTCTGGAGGTCTTTTCTGAGAGGACCTCTGTAGGACAGGAGCGGTCTGTCCTCTCTGGTCAGACGGAGGAGCTGTGAGAACCTTAAGAGAGACCGAGGGCTGCATAGGTAGGGAGTCTCTCTCTCTCACACACAGAAACAAAACATTGACTGCTTGTAGTATTTAGTTTTTATTAGGTAAAACTTTGCAAGACATAAAGAAGCTTCTGGTAAATATTTTGGTGAACCGTAACTTCAGAACGACGTTTGTTTTGTCGTCGAAAGCTCATCAGAATGTCCAGGGGAACCCTGTTTATCCCCCAGGAACTTACGCTGTATGGACAAAAGTATTGGGACTGATGTTGAACGAGAAGGCCTGGCTCGCAATCTCCGTTCCAGTTCATCCGAAAGGTGTTGGATGGGATTGAGGTCAGGGCTCTGTGCGGGCCAGTCAAGTTCTTCCACACTGAACTCATCCAGCCACGTCTTTATGGACCTTGCTTTGTGCACTGGCGCACAGTCATGCTGGAATAGAAAAGGTTATTCTCCAAACTGTGTCCACAAAGTTGGAAGCATGGCGTTGTCCAAAATGTCTTGGTATGTTGAAGCATTAAGATTACCCTTCGCTGGAAGTAAGGGGCCTAGTCCCCAAACCCTGAAAAACAAGTGTGTCCCAATACTTTTGTCCATTCAAAGATTCACCGGGCATTGTAGAACTGGGGGCTGCTTTCAGTGTGTTTCGCTCATAGGTACAATGAAAACCACAAATAATCACAGTTTTGCCTCAGGACTGGCAAACCCTAAATCCCTTATATTTCTGAAGCTGAGGACATCTTTGCGTGTTTAGGGACGGTCTGAAAATGAGGGAATGCCCCCTTTATGGTCAGTTTTTTGTCTCTGTGTGAACTGAAAGGAAAAGCAATTAGATTAAGATATGTAAATCTAGGCTTGAGAAAATGAGAAAAAAAGTGTAATAGAAAAGGGAGGTGTATTATGTCTGTTTCCTTGAGGCAGCTGCTACCTGAGCCCACTGTGACAGACTAGTGGATTTCATGCCTGAAGAGTGCTCTTTAAAAACATGAGCTCATGGAGAGAGAGAGAGAGAGAGAGAGAGAGAAAGAGAGAGGACAGATTAGAGGTTACAACAGATGAGAGAAGATGAGACAGTGTCGTTCACAAAATAATCCCTCTAACAGGTAAAAGAACAGCCCGGCTGCTTGGAAGAGGAGTCGTTTGTAAGAGATAATTCACAGAGCAGAGCAAAAAGGACAGAAGGGGCCAGAAAACACAGTCTCGTGTGTGTGTGTTTTTTTAATAATTGTTCTGTTCATTGAACCTTTCTTTGGTTTGTGGGTAAGAGGATGTGTCGAAGTGCACATGTGGTATGAATCTTTACATTTTGACAGCACAGCAGTGATAAAGTGAGCCATAAAGGGGAATGGTGGTGAAGTATGGAGGACAGGCTGATAGCCGGGGAGAGCAGAGCCTCTTGGGGGGTTTATTGAGCGGTGGGCGGGACGAACTGTGGCAGTAGTGCTAGAGTGTGAAAGGCATGGAAATTACGCCACAGATTTTTACACAAGCTGTTGACCAATTCTAACACAGAGGAGAACATCAAACAGGAAACATACTCAAAAGGTACATTTTCCTAGAACCCTGTATGTTGATATACAGGATTTATATACTGTCCAAAGAATTAGAGCATTGGTTCAGTGAGAGTTTGTCTTTACAGTGTGTTCAGGGCAGCCATGCTTTTCACGAAACTTGTTCAACTCCAATTTGACTTTGCAGAGGTCCGCTGTCTCAGAGAAGCTTTAATATTTACAAACAATGACTACAAGCTAGAGTGGCCATGAACTGTGTGTAGTTATTACTGTTGGGTTCACTGAGTCCTTCAAACCAGATTTTTTTATCCTGTTATGAAGATCTCATTGCTCAGTTGCAAGTATGTCTTGCCCCAGAATCCCTGATCCGACTTGTGAAGATCTTGTTAATTTGTTGACTTGGATCACAAGTGTTTGGACCGTGCATTAAGGAAAAACAGCCATTTAATTGGTATTTAGTCTTTCTATTATGTGGTTGTTTAAAATGTGCTTTCATTTACTAATTTTGTTTACAAAAATGGCCCATCCAATGAAAGGTTCTTTGGGTAGTAAAAAACGGGGATGTGACATCAGTCCACAGAATTGTCTTTGGAACCTGTGCTTTAAAGAGTGAAGTTGAAATAGTGCAAGACTGTGGCACCTCAGGAGCAGGATTAAGAACCCCCCCCCCCCATTATTCCACACTTGCCCTCCTCCACAGTGAATAAGAAAAGGAAGAAAAGAGGGACAGAGAGAAGAAGTGGGAAACACAAAAGAGGAAAGGGGGAAGGCATGTTTACAGTCATGGACTGAGTGACAGCACAGGAGGTAGCCAGGGGGATGGACAGATTACCAGAGGGGAAAGAAACAAAGACAAGCACCGATCCTAAAAGTCAGGGATGGGGAGGTGAGTGGTCATCCCCTAGATTCTCTCTCTAGCACTTATTTTGTCTTTTTCCTTGATTAAACGCATTGAGCGAATCACAGAACATGGGTGGACTGAATCTTTCTCAACAATTTTTTGGGAAACTTCTTACTATATCTATTGTACAGCTGTTTGACCACATACTAATCATTTGTAGTGAAAGAGAGTGACTGAGCTTTGATCACTGTTGAAAAGTGCTCCAGTGAGTCTATTCTTGGCTTTCAGCGTTGCAGTGTTTAACTTAAAGGCGCCATTGAAAAGATCTTTGGCCGCCTGTTTTTAATGCTAATGCGGTTGCTAAGGAGACCAGTGTAGCTCCTACTCATGAATTGAGTTTGATGTCCTTATGATGCACCTGCAGTCTTCGTTGACCCGAAACACACAAATACATACACACACGCGCGCACACACACATGCGCGCGCTATAGATAATCTCACTGTGACTCAATTCAGGCATCATTTTTTCCTTTGTCGTACCGTGTTTGCCGTTTGGGAGCGGGACAATGCATGAGCATTACATCAGAGTCATGATGCGAAATCATTACATGCAGATTATGATGAATTGGTTGTAAATGAGGGGAGGGGAAGCAGGCAGAGAGCACAGAAAGAGGCCAGGAGCAGGGCGCAGAGAAAGAGAAAGACAAGAGAGAGAATGTGGTGATTCAAAAGAAGCTGCAAAAACATTGAAAATAACCTATTGTTTTGTTAATGGATTTTTACAGTAAGTCATTTTTTTTCTTACCTGTTTGCTAACATGATTACAACTTTTCTATTAGGTACTTAATATGCTTTTCAGCTGCATTTCGAATACTGTTGCACTGTGCTACGTTTTTTTTGCACTATTTTTTCTGTTGCTAAACCTTTGCTTCAGCTGTATTTGCCAAGCAGTGGTAGAGAAACTAGAAACACAAGTGGAGATCAAGGCAGCCTTGTTTTGAACTTGGATGGTGTGACAGAGAGAGAGAGAGAGAGAGAGAGAGAGAGAGGGGGCAAAAGAGCATGGAAAAGGAAGAATGAGTTAATGTTTCATTAAGGAAGGAGAAGAGGGACTGGATGGGATTTGAGACGGGCAGTGAAGAGATTGAGGGAAAAAAAGGGGAGGAAAGGAAGAGGGAGTTAAGGTTTCCTACTCAAAGATAGAGTGGAATGGTTCTTTTGGCACGGAGAAATGCGCTAGATGTTTTTGCAGTGAGATAACATGATTACATTATCGTAGAGGGTGTTGCGAAGGTTTGCTCCGGTCTTTTACTGGTCAGTAAGATGTTATGGCAGCACTTCCAAGCAGATGCAAATCACAGTAACAGTTTGTTCATAGGCAAACCATTTCAGGATCTAAAGAAGTTCCTTGCTTTTTAGATGACAGAATGGGTAGAAATGAGTCGTCACAAGCTAATGGATGGCAGGTCTTGAAACTTATAAAATCTGCAACACTCTTCTCTGGACTTATCTCTCCAGTGGATGTGTGTCTGTTGTATGTGTGTGTGTGTGTGACAAGGTGTGGTATGGAGGTAATAATAGCTTATCACTAGTCAGATTGTCGAGTGTGTGATTAAATAGGGCAGTCGTTGTGGACATGCATGCACACGTGTCCCTACTCACATACTAAGTACACTTAATAAGTACTGTTCTTCAAGCTATGAGTTCAAAAACGCCTGCCGGAACATTTGGCAATGCTGTTTGCTCTGAAGGGTCAAGAGGGGAAATCACATTGTGTCATATACAATACCTGCCTTTTATGTGCTTTTGAAAGTGAAATAAACTTAGAACTCTTTCAAAATGACATTAAGTAACATGATGACAGAGGACATACAGAGATAGAGAGCCTGTGTGTGCTTAAGTACTTCTTTTTTAGAGATTTTACTTAATGCAGTGTCAGGCAGTGTTTACAATGAAATAATAAAACATACAGGTGTGATGCAAAAACACATTTACTTTTAAAAAAGCCTCATGTTTAAAGAGTAAAATGATTTCAAACATCTCAGTTTCATGTTGATATATTTTACTTTGACTAATCCTATAGTTATAAGGAGTTGGTTGTGGCCTAGTTCTCCAAGGGCATCATATTAGTAAGGTCTTTGTAGATACAGTGTCATTAGACTACATTTCGAGACATTCTTTTTTAGGAACTTCTCCTCTGGATTTGTAATCACTACATCTTTACTTTAAGGAAGTGTACGGTGGCTCTGAATTCTCTCACATGACACACAATACAGGGTGCAAAGAGGAAAGAGATGGTGACATTATTATGAGTGTTTGATGCCAGCAAAGGGGGATAAGGTGGTTTATTACTGACAGGCTGAACAACTGCTGTCCCAACACTGATTTGTCTGTCAGGTGATTTTATGAGGATGTTGATGGCTGCTTATTGCTTATCAGCCTACTCAGAAGGCAGTGATTGTATATTTTTAATGTGAAACTGATTTAGTCTTGCATAAAATTCAGCTGTATTGTGTACATACAGCTAGCATTTTACATACATACAACCTCTGTATTTATATTTTTGTATTATTTGTGTAGTGTACTATAATACTGTTGTGTTGTATAGTTTTTTTTTCTATCGGTTATGCTGCTCTTACTTTCTTCTCTTGTTCTGTCCACTGTGCTGCTGTAACAATGTAAATTTCCCACCCATGGGACTAATAAAGGTTTATCTTAGCTTATCTTATCTTATTGTGGTTGGTTCAGTGTACAGTCACAGCATTAAAAAGCAGCTGAAACTTTTATACAAACTGTTTCTAGAAGTCAACATATAGTGGCCTATACTTTTTTTAAAATCCTCAGGGTGCAAGAAAGAATGGAATGGTCTCAATAGTGTTGGACTTGTGGAGAGAGCTGTGAAGCTGTGAAGCTGAGAATGGGCCCTGAGGAGTCACCTGACCTGAAAGACACGGTATGAGGAGTTTGTGTGTTTGTGACCGAGTGTGTAATTAAATGTTCGTGTTAGGAGGTAGAAATGTATTTTTCTAATGCAGCCATTCTTTTCTCTTTACTTTGCAGGTTTGTATTTTCCCTGTTCTAACAGGCCACTCTTAGCTCAGAGTGATGAGTTGAACCTGGCATGATTAATCACTAAATTGTGGAAGCATTCTCTATAATCAGAATGTGATGGTATATTTCTGATAGTATTTCATTCTAACCTGAACATTTTCTCTCTCCAGATGTCCAACACTCCTCCTCCATCCCCTTGTCCTCCTGGTGGTTCTCCCAGTCTTTCCTCTTGCTCTCCTCTCCCCTCTCCACCCATCTCTCCTGCTCCAGCAACGGTGATCCTTCGTTCTCCCGCCACTCGTCACCTCACGTACCTTGACCCCTGGAGGAGACATAGCTGGGAGCCTGGTGCCGTAGTGCAGGGATCCCCAACCAATGACACACGCAGGTACAGAAAGCACTCACACATTTAACACTTAATCACTGTGATGCAATTTAATATGATTTGATTTGAATGATTCATCAGTCATTTAAAAAAATATGTAGAAAGTGTAGAACCTAAATTTAAAACAATGTCACATTTGCATTTTGGTATTGCTCAATAGACTCTGTTTTGGCAAATTAATTTTTAAGAGTGTCAGTAATTAATTATGTAGGGATTAATCCATTAGAACGTAGGTTTAATTTTCAGTTACCATATGGCTTTGAAACTTATATAAAAGCAGAGGTCAAACATTTTACTCAAGTACAAATATTGGTACTTTAGATTGTTTCTTGTGGATCTAGAGCAGGGATGGGCAAACTGCAGCCCGCAGGCCACGTCCGGCCCGTTGGTCTTTTTAATCCGCCCCGCCGAAGATCGGTGTTTCGCAATAGGCGCGGTGATACATTGACAGGGGTTTACATATTTTTTTTGCTCTAGTACTCTAACGAGTACCTACATGAATCAATTGGTACGCAACAAAATATAAAAAATCTGTCTCGGCCGTGGTTGGGGGGATGCGTGCAGAATTCTGTGTCTTGTCGGTGTCTCGGGCCGTGAAGTCGAGGGGCGGGGCGGGACACGCAGTGTGAAGTTACTCAAATTAGGTACGCATTTGCGCTGTGATCCTGAAAACTGCCGTGCATTTGCGTACCACGTACGCCAAATGAGTACTGGGGTACCACTTATGTCGATCCCTGTATATTGACTTCATTTTGCGGAGCCCGGGCTACTCTCTGTTATTACTCTGCTACTGGCTATGCAGAAAGAGGTCCCTCAACGTGTGAAAAAATACAGGAAACCACTGGACGACCTGCATGGAGAATTATGCCGTCGGTTCTCTCATTTTGGAAAAATTGACGAGTCACTTCAGCTGGTGTCATGTCCCTTCACACAAGACCCTGAAACAGTGCCTCAGGAGTTGCAGTTGGAAATGACTGATCTCCAATGTGACGCCGTCTTAAAGGAGAAGTTCTCTTAAACTCTCTTAAACTGGATGAGTTTTATGCTTCTTTAAGCGTAGCCAAATTTCCAAACTTTCAGAAGATGACAACAAAGCACCCCCACAGATCCCAGCTGAGTGATGAACTAACACCAGACTTAATAAAAAGCAGTCAGAAATGAAATTTAAAAGAAGCAATATTAACAAATAAAAAAATGACTGACCACTGGGCAGTAACAAATAACATAATATACCAGAAAACACATCCATAAGAAAAAAGAAAAGACAGAAGTAATGAGCGCACGTGGGTTTCGCCTTTATTTTACGTTCAATAAACAACAATTATGCAGAGGAAGAGAAGTATGTTGAAATGAAAGTTATGGCCTAATTCATATCTACAATTACTAATCTCTTCTCCATTCTCTCATCACTAAATGCCCCACCTTCACATTTATCAGCACATACAAAACATTTATAACAAAGGCAACCTGTCCTCTTTAACTCAGGAGTCTTCCCTGGCCAAGACAATGGTGCTTATAATGTGACTGGATTTGTGAGCTAAACATCACACGAAATTCGTCTTCAGTTTAGAAATAGCCTTTTATGTGCTGTCGACAGCAGCATCTATGACTGTAAGCTATAGACCACACCCAGAACTCCCATGATCCTGTGGAGTGCCAGTAAAAGTGATGTTCTTGTCGAGGTTAGATTAGGTGATCAAATAAATGTATGGTTTCAGAGGCTTTCCTGTGCCATTTCTGTGAGAAGCTTCTTCCCACTGCTTATCAAAATGTCAGCTTTAACTCCCATTGTGTATTAAATCTCACTGATACCCAAGTCACCTTTTATTTTATACATTTCAGTTATTGTTTAACACTGGCTGGTATTAGGAGCTAGTTTGACCGAATAATATGTTGAACAGCTGTAAAATTTGCACACTTAAAGAGCCCAAATGTAACGCTTGCATGGTAAATCTTTTAAAGCTTTTGCTGAAACAATCACATCTTTGTTTTCTTGATTTATTTTTTACATTTTTTTTGCCTAGAACAGGACAATTTGACATTCAGGACTAAACCATGTCACGCTCCAGGTGGTCATGCTGTTATGCAGTGGAATTGATGCTTCACTTTGATAAGACTTCCACAGGTTCACTCTAAATGTAAGGTCATTATAGGTAAAGCGACGCTAGAAAGTTTGTAAATTCTCTGAATTTCTACATAAATCTGACCTAAAATGTGACCAGATGTTCTTCTCAGTCATATTCTGAAAAAAAAAAGAACCCGATAAAACAAATAGAACAATTATATTGTTTTATGAACATTAAACACAACGTCTTTGTTGGAAGAAGGATGTGAATCTCTTCAGTAACTGGTGTTTTTTGCATTAACTTAATGCTTCAGGTCCTGAAGTTTCTAATTCAATTAAGGTCTGGACTTTGTCTTGGCCACTCAGAAACTCAATGCTTCTTCTCCCTCATCAATTCTTTTAGACTTATGTGTTTAGAGTTGCTATCTTGTGACGAGACCCACCTTGTGTTGAGCTTTAGTTCATGGATGGATGTCCTGACATTCTCCTGCAGAATTTCATAGAATCATCACATGATGGTAAGCTGTCCTGGTTTGTTTCACAGCTGTTATGAGGTTCTTAAGCTGGAATGCAGTGCACCTTTAAGCCATAAAGTAGTATTTTGCCTTATCAGTCCAAATAAAATTCTTTTAGGAGTCTTCTGGCCCATCCAAATTAGCAAACCATTTTTTTTTAACAGACAGCAATGTTCTTCTGCGAGAGTGTTGGGTTCCTCCTTTGATTCATAAGCCAGTGCATAAGAGGCCTGTTGGTCTTTAAATGTTACACTGGAGTTCCTTTGACTGTTCCAGAATGTTCTACACATTACTACCGAAGTGATATTTTTTGGATGACCATTCCTGGGAAGGGCAGGGATAGTGTTGTTTTCATTTGAGCACTGTGTGCATGACATTTGGATTATAAACTTATCCAGTTGATTGAAGCTCCTAACCCTAATTTTCCTCTACAACAAAATGACTTTTGGAGCACGGTGTTCAATTAATGGGTAACAACTGCAACCATGTTTTTGATGTTTGTTTTCTTGGGTTTTTGTAGTTATTGTTAAAGATCACATTTTAGGTTAGATTTATGTATACATGTAGAAAAGTCTAAAGGGTTCATAAACTTTGACATTACTCTATATGACCTCTATGACTTGACAGGAGATGTTTAGACATGATAGGTTTAATACATTTGCATATTAGTCTAATCTTTTACAGTAACACTTAATTTGTAAATTACAAACAGTGAATTATTTGCGGGTGTTAAAACCACTCCTTAAATTCATATTGTACCTTTGACACATTAAACATCAGACTTATTACAGGCAGTCTGTTTACTTTACCTTACATTTAAGTGTTCATGACAGTTTTTAACAATAGAATACTGGAGCTACGCAATCAGTGAGTTAGTCTTGTGCACACAGGGATATGAAGATGTGGCAGAAAATGCTTATTTAATTATTTTTTTTATGAAATGTAACCACCAGAATCAATCACAACACACTGTTAAAAAGTGATTCATTTGGAAAGGACCATTAATCCCTTTCCAAGCTCTGAAAAGGACACCTCATCCTTGCATCAGTCAAATCAAATTTGTAATCAAGTAACAAAACAGATTTAAAAATCTAAATTTGAGAGACCTCACACAATTTTGTAATCTTTTTTGTCTTTTATTGTTCTTAGTCATCATGGTCCCCAATACCTGCCTTGAATGACACAACTCACTCTTTTTCAGAATGTTTTACAGGAGACATTATATAGACATTATGCATAAACAGTCATGCTGTTATTACAGTCCAGTTTATTCTCATTCCCTGCAGTGCAGCCAGCTCACAGTTTAGCCACCATGCTTAGAACCTCCGACAGTTCCGTTCGTTGCTTTTCACACCAGCGAGTCAGTATCCACCCCACACAACAGGTCACTGAGTTGTGAAGAACAGACTGGAGAAGAAAGGTTGGATTTTAGACACCCCTTGCCACAGGATAATCTGAGAAGATTATTTAAGATCACCTTGGTATCAGGAGTCCTTTTTTCTGTTGTTGAGACGGGCCTTAAAATCAACCTGATTGTACTGTGGTTTTGGCCAGGTACAAGAGTATAAAGTTACTTCTGTTAGATTGACTCACATAATACAATAAATGTATGTTACATAAGGTAATGTAGCAGTAAATGTTATGCACCTACTACTCACCTCTGGCTATAGAAGTTGATAGTTATGATTTTAATTTCATTCAAGACCTTGAATCCACTCTATTATCAATTCCTCTACTACTCCCCACTGTAGCTTCAGTTCTGTTTTCTGAACTGAAACACACACACACACACACACACACACACACACACACACACACACACACACATATGCACATGTGTGTGCTCAGTCCATGCCTCATACAGTAGTTTGTCTGTGGTTCTATGTGGGATGTGGGCTGTTATTGTGTGAGTATTACCAGTCAGTGCCAACGTCTTCAGTCAGTGCCAACGTCTGTCTCTCTCTCTCTCTCTCTCTCTCTCTCTCTCTCTCTCTCTCACACACACACACACGCACACACACACACATGCACACACGCACACACACACTTAGTATGTAAAGGGCTAAGACCATTCCACAGTTGTGTTTCTGGTTCAGTATTTTATGTTATGGGATCAAGTTTTAACCAGCAGCCAAAGGAAGAGTGAGTGAAATTTCAGTACTTATGTTTTTCTTCATGTGGAGTTTTGAGCAGTACTTGTGAGTTTGTGTGTTTGTGTTTGTGTTTGTGTGTGTGTGTGTGTGTTTTAGTTTGGATTTGATAAGTAACCAAAAGTATTAATAGAAATTATCTGGTTATAAGGTTATCAGCGGTAGACATTTCAGAATTAGGATTAAGAATTAAGATATCCATAAACTATTGTAAATATTTGTGAAATTTAAAATGCACTGGGTGTGTGTATATTTGTGCATATTTTAATGATTTTATGGCATGCTAATATTGTGGTGTAGTATGCTATTCAGTAAGAACATGAGAAATCAATATGCACTAAAAAACTTCATTTAAAAATGTCATCTTTTAGGTCCAAACCGACCTAAAAACATTAACCTGACATAAAATCAACAACGCACAGTTAATTTAACCTATGATAAACTCAGCGCTGGGTTTATTTAAATGATAAATGCTCCAGAATATATTTTGGACACATAAAGTTCTTTTCTTAAATCTGTTTGCCTGAACTGTGATCAGTTGTGGTCTATGGTGACTGAGAAATGAAAGGAAAAAATGGATGAGCCAGCCACATACTTACAATATCCAATTTTCTTTTTAGCTTTAAACTCTTTGTATTCACAATAACATTTACTTTGTCACAAACATTTTTTACACATCTGAGTTGCATTGAAATTTGATAGGAGGTGCTGAAAATTGATATGAGATAAGAGAAATGACAGTTCATCTAATCAAAATAAATTTCATGCTCTCTGGTAGGTTATAATAATAATAATAATAATTAAATAATCAAATAATATTACATAGTATGCAAGTAAACAGATTTACAGAATACTGAATAATCATCTATTTTTTTTTCCTCCAACATAATCAAACACACAAGATGGAGTTTAGTTGATCTACTCTTTTTAAAACAGCTCTTCTTATTTTTATTTCCTGACAGTGTGAGTTTGGAGGATTTGGATCCAGAGGAGATGGCGCTGGTGTTGGACAGCGTACTGGGGTGCAGGAGAGTTCGAGATGCCCGTAGGTCTGTCACTCGTGAAGGCTCTCTCTCCTCTCTTACAGAGGAAGAGGCCATGACTGAGCCACAGCAGCAGCTCCGCTCAGCACTGGAGGTGAGCCGAATGTAAACACATTCCATGAGCTGCTCAGACTGTAGCTATGTACAGTTAGACAGGTATCCATGGGTTGTACTGTTCACTGTTCTCTAAGACACCTGACTGAGCTTCTCGTTTATATTTTATCAGCCATGTCCTTTACTCATCTCACTCATATTAATTACTTAAGGCTGATGCAAAGAAAGGCTGTTTACTCCATTTAATCAATTCTTTTTCATTAATAACATGATCTTTAATTTGTCTCACAAATGACCTTTTTAACACAACACATAATTCGGGGCTCCCGTATATCATTTCAACATACTTAATTTAAGATGCTTAAATAATTCTGTTTTTATAGGATATGTCATATTATAAAGGAATGTCCTTCATGTTTAATAAGAACCATATTCATCAACTGAAGCATATAAGTAATAAAAACAGAACTGTGAGCACAAGTGTCCCATATATTTGGCCTTCCACCTACAGTGGTACTGGAAAGTTTGTGAACCTTTTAGAATTTTCCGTATTTCTATATAATTATGACCTAAAACATCATCAGATTTTCACAGAAGTCATTGCATTTACACAAATGAGACAAACACATTATATTTGGTTATTTGTTGGTAATGAAAATTGTCCCGTTAGTAGCAAAAGTATGTAGATTTTTGCTTTACACTTCCCGTAACTGTTACTTAGTTTTGCAGCTTGGAGGATTTTTAGTCCATTTGTCTGTACAGCATGATACACTATACTATACAGCACTGGACACTATACAATATCAGATGTATGATAGATCACTGTTCTTTAAATTAAACTGTGCTGCCACTCATACCTAATTGTCGCCACTCATACCTAATTGTCATCCTGTTGATTTAAAACTCTAATTTCACCGTCACATATGTTTGCCACTCATGTAATATTGGATCATTTTCTGTACATAAATGATCAATCCCATTTGTTTAATTGGGTTCTTATTACTTGTAGGACTTATGATGATGTTTTAGGTCCTTTTTATGTAGAACAATAGAAAATTCTAGGAGTTCACAAACTTTCAAGCACCACTGTACGCCAGTCAGACACTGCTGGACTTTGGTAAAGATTACAGGTCATTCACACTATGAGCCTTGTTGCACAGACCAGGCCTCAGACTGTAGCAATGCCTCACACAGTCTACCAAATGAAGCAGCCACCGCAGGCAGGGCATGAGGAAACAGAAATAGGGTGGATGGGGGCAGTGTCCATGCCAGTCCAAATACTGCTTCTAAATATGACCCTTTTTTAACAAGCTGGACTTCCTCAGACTGTAGTTGACTTCAAGGCAAAAGGCTAATGGGGGCTTTTAGTTTTCAGCTAATCAACTAAACAAGATAACATCAGTTTGCACTGTTTGTACATGTGTTGTCTGCCTTCAATTTTGGTATCTCAATATAAAGGTTATGATAAAACCTTATAAAGCATTTCAACTAGTATTCTGGATGAACTGGTATATTGCTCACCACTACAGCTGGCTTTGGTCAGTTCTGTATTTAGTATCATGTATGTGATGAAGGTTGAGGAGAGGCCATGTCAAACTGTGGAAAGCCAAGGGAGACCTCAGATACATGTGTGCAAACACCAGCACAGTTTGATTTGATGTTGTTTAACATTAACATCAAATCGAACACCCAAACTAAAATATAGCCTAGTCTAATTCAGAGCCAATTATAATTATACTAATTATACTCAAGCTAATTCAGAGTAGTCTCTCTCTGGACTCTCCAGCCAGAATCCCTGCTCTCTTTCCCACATTAAAGTTGATACTTCTCCCGATAACCTGTAGGTATCTTTTAAAGAAATGCTTCTGAAAAAATTACATTTGATGTAGTCATTCAGCCAAGTTGTTTGGTGTCCAAAGCTTTTTTAGATATAACTGGGGTTATAACTGGTGAAGCTAACAGTGACAGCTGGCACTCAAATTCATTTGTAACCCACATTTTTCTCTGTAGAAAATTTTTCAACCAAAACTTCACTCAACCCTTCTCTCAAAACTTCACTCAGAGTTTAAACTGTATCTATATCTTCATTAAGGTGTTGCAGACTTGTCAGTTTGGGGGTTGATTTCTAGTGTTTGTTAGAAATGTTATACTCACAGTTACAGTTTTTAACTAAACAAGCAACCTGCAGCGCCACATAAAGTAAGACAGTTTTACAAATTTACAGAATGTACTGGATCATTTAAGAGATGTTTAGATTCTAAACTTTATTTCTGGAGCTTTGAGGTAGTTGA
Organism: Hydrocynus forskahlii; assembly: GCA_037974365.1. Classification (NCBI taxonomy): domain Eukaryota; kingdom Metazoa; phylum Chordata; class Actinopteri; order Characiformes; family Alestidae; genus Hydrocynus; species Hydrocynus forskahlii. The sequence continues at coordinate 7,189,509 of JBBPCX010000147.1, read as the reverse complement.
CAGGTACAAGAAGCTTGTAAGCCCCAGTTTATCATCATGAAAACATAATTAAATCATTACACAATAACCCACTTACTCCAAGTTATGTTTAATATTGTTTCTGCGTGGTTTCTTACACAATATAACTGATCAGCTAGGTCTGGAGTTAGAAATTGCAAGAAAATTTAAGCTGTCAGATATTGCAACATCTGCTTTGTTATGAACACAGTGTTCTATACAATGTTCTATTCAGGAGCAAGCAAGTCAGATGCATGGTTGCAGTGCGTCAGCCCCCAGCCTCTATGTAGTCAGACGGACCCCCAAAGCTTCTGCCCCTCGACCTCATTCATTTTGCTATGGTGAGGATAAAGTTTATCTGTGTGCATATGTAATCTCTAATTTTCTCAGTCCCTCCTCTCTTTAATTTCTCCTTAATTTTACGTATGCCGGCAAAAACTTCTTTATTTCTTTTGACGCCCTCTTTCTGCTTTCCAGTGAAACTGACACCTTCAAAAAGGGAACACTCAAAAACCAATGTATCTCTGAAAGTGTTAGCCCTATTTCCCTTATTCATGTATTCTGTACTTTCTGTTCTGTGTATCCCAGAGAGTGTACCGCACTACCAGGGTGGAGGCTCAGCTCAGAGGTTAGTTTTAACACATTTCATTTTAGGAATGATCAAAACACACCTGGACTATTCAGTTCATTATCTGTAACATAAAGTTTGGTGACATGACATTTATTTTGATCAAATTTGTAAGTCCTGTGAACCTCTGTCTTGCTCTGCTTTAGTCTTGACAGTGAGCGGCCTGCTGTTGGCTGGGAAGGTGGGGGACAGATACAAGAAGAGAGGGATGAGGACAAGGAGGAAATAGCAGGCAGTTCTCTGGGCCGAACTCTTAGCTTCTTGCGCAAGATGACCTCCATTCGCAAAGTAAGCTCCCAACATTTTGTTTATTGGAAGGTTAGATTATACAAAGTTTGCAAATATTTATAAAAATGACATCATGGAAAAAATTGACATCAGTATAATTTTTTTTCATGGAAAAAGTAGCTTCTGGCTCTATATCTGCTGTTTTTCCCTTAAAATGTTCTTTCTCAGTCCTGCTGTTGCTTTCATTTGGATATGTTTAAAGAACCATCAAAAATTTAGATTTGAACAAGCACAAAAATGAGTAGGTGTATACTTCACACCTTACTCATCGTTACTATGAAAAAACGAATCAGTAATAATCTCCCAGATTTATGTTCTGATTGTGCACATGGTCACTCAGAACTTGATGCAGTGGATATGACAAAAATTAGCATCGGGCTCTTTTATAGTGAAAAACACAGTAAGAAATGCCACGTCCAGAAAATTCTGTATTTGTAACTGAGCAAGGCACTCAAGCAGCTATTTCAGCCTTTATGTCTAGATCTCTTCACCTTTAATAATGTGATTTCTCGATGCTACTGTTGCCTTTACTTGTTATATGTTATATGCTGTTATAAATATTATCCAACAATTTTTAAGTACTTTTTGTCACAAACACAAGCTGCGACGTTTTATGATGCCTTACGGGACGCAGATTTTAATTAGTTCATATCAGAGGTGGGTTGTAAGTAGTTCAGTTTACTCAGCATTCAAATCTTTAGTCTTTAGTAGTTGTTGATTCCTTTTTGGGGTTTAATATCAAAATGTTTATCTGATGACGACATTTATACTGCTTCGTCATTGGGTCATGACTCTGAAGGTGTTTTATTTGTTTTTAGCTTAAATCACTTAATAAATTGAAGAATTGAACCTAAAAACTTCTCTTTTTAAGCTTTGAGTGCCTGATTTTAGCCAGATACTTTATGCTTAGAAAAGGCTTTATGCTTTATGCTTATCTCATGGCTTCTCAGTTTTACCAACACAAACTGAAATGGTCCAGTGTGAAGCATACATTACTGGTTGCAACCAGCAGGGGGCAGAGTGAGACACTAATTATAAAAATGATGGGACACAGAAAGTAAGGAAGAATTTGCGTCCCACATACAGACACACAAACACCAGACACACACACACACACTCACGCACTTCCCTTCTCTGTACCTCCCCTGTTGCCTGTTGAATCACATTCACTCTGTCTGCAACCTCTTACTCATGATAATGATTAATAACGAAGCGCTGCTATCAGCTGGCATCTCATGGTAGTTGATGAGTCACTGTAAGTAAATGCTGACTCACTGCTGCTAACGTAACAGTGCACTGGTCTAATCTTTAACATATAACTGATCTTCTAAACTGTGTAGCCAGGTTTAATTTCCTGAATCACTCTTTAAAGAAACTGCCTCATATCAGCCGGACCAGTGGAAATGGAGCTTACGCCAAATGTACTCAGTCAAGTCTCCTGTGGAGAACTTTCTAGTCTGATTTTTAAACCTGATGAGGTCACCATGAGGTGTTTTGAAATAAAACAGTGTCTTTTAAACAGTGTGCTTTTAACTGTTTAAGCACTTAAGAGACCTTTTCAAACTTTTTATATATGAACTTCTGTCACATATAGGTATTTTTTCAAATAAGGAATGGTTTGGTTAAAAATCACGTGTTAATTATATTATCACAGAATTTCCGGATGTAGCTGATGAGCCGCATCCAATACATCCAAATTTTTCAGTGTAGAACTGGAGCTTAGAGGCTAATATACCTGAAAGTGAACCAGCTGCAAATTACTAGGGATGTCTGTGTTCACAGTTTAGATGACGGACACACGGTGGTGCAGTGGGGAGCGCTGTTGCCCCATACCTCCAGTGTTGGGGGTTCAAATCTGGGTTCTGGCATTGTGTGTGTGTGTGTGTGTGTGTGGAGTTTGCATGTTCTCTTCATGGCGGTGTGTGTTTCCTCCGGAGTCTCTGGTTTCTCCCACAGTCCAAAGACATGCATGTCAGGTGAACTGGAGATTCTAAATTGACTGTTGGTGTGAGTGTGTGAGCAAATGGTGTGTGTATGTGCACACTGTCGTGGGCTGGTGCCCTGCCCAGGTCCTCGCCTCGCGCCAGTTGACCCCAGGATAGGCTCTGAGTACCTGCGACCCTAGTGTGGATTAAGTGGTTACAGGGAGTGAGTGAGGAGTTTAGATGAACATTTCAGGGGTTTGTGTCTGATTCTGTTTGTTTTTAGCCACAAAGTGCTGAAAGATTGTGGCTATGTATATTCAGACTCGAGCTTCTTTAACCATAAAGTAAAAACAAAGCAGGCCGAGGTTGTTTTGTTTTCATAATACACATATCAAGCCACCAAACAAACCACAAGCGAACCGCTATTACAAGAGTTGGTGTGGGTTCAGGTCATTAATGGGCCTGTTTAGCAGGTTCTGAGTTTGTGTGGCATGTTCATGTATGTACAGAAAACCCTGACTCCGCAGTCTGAGACCACTCAAAATGCTGAAACAGCCAAACTGTGAAAAGTGCCCTTAAACAGCAACCATATGATGTAGATGCTGTAACTTTGGCTCGGTGGGAACAAGACTCTAAGGAATAAAAACAGGGCATAGTTGTCTTCTGTACGTTACCTTACTATAATAAATAAAAGACTAGTCATTGTGTAAAATCTACTAAATCTTGGAAATGTATTCGATAAACTCCATATACACCAAAAAGTCCTCACTACAATTTGCTTTTGAGGAAAAAAACTTGTCATTCTTTGACACAAAAACAAAAAAGGTGTAAGTGTAGACGTCAGAATGTATATTGATTGTACATTAAATTCAGTACTTAATTAACTATGTAATAATGTGAACTTGTAGACAAGAAACACTGTAATAGGCTTCTTAGGGTTAACAATACCTGATATTTTTACATGCTTTGCATCCTAAGCATGCAAGAAAACCCTTAATTTGCTTCTTCTAGCGTTCCAAAGCGTTTCTATTTTCCTACAGAAAATTTTATACACATTCCCACACACACAGTCATGTGCTTATGACATGCACACACACATACACACATGCGCGTATGCACACACACACTCAGACAGGGACACACACATGTCCCATGAGACTGCAGACAGAATTGGCACTTCTGATTACTTGTCCTCTTTAGGGAATGCAGCCTCGAGGCCAGCTCCATGGACGCTGACGCACTGAGACTAATGTAGAGTGAAAAATTTAGGAAAGGTTACAAACAAGCTGTACTTGGTTGTACCTTGGGTGTTATGTTATAGCATCTTGTGATTACATTACATTTTCAGACTTAAAGTGGCATTTGGCAGACGCCCTTATCCAGAGTGATGTACAATAATTAGTTACAGGGACAGTTCCCCTGGAGCATCTTAGGGTTAAATTTGTTGCTGAAGGACACAAAGTGGGGGTTTGAACCTATAACTCCATGGTCATTGGGTTCACAGGCAAGTGTTTTACCTACTAGGCTGCTGCCATCCCTTTAAGACTTCATCTTGAAGTACACTTGAAGTACAGATCAGTCAAAACTCTGAACTGTTTTTAACATGTTTGATGATCTGTCCCTTCTGTTCATTTCGACCTCATCCACACGGGCGTCTGAATCAGGCGTTTTTCGGGCATTCGTGGTGTCAGGTGAGCGCGGACTAAGCGTCGACCATTTTTCTGCTCATTGGAGCAAATCACAGTATCCACACAGGCATTTAGCACCGCCACTCAGTCAGCTACGCGTTCGTGTGGTGTCAGAAAAACACTGCATGCAACGTTTTCTTGGCATCAATTTCTGCCAAAATCCTGACGAACGCGAAGAAAATGCCGGTACTACATTTACATGGCGTTCCGTTGACGTTCTGGAGGACTGAATATGTCCCATGATTCAATTGTTTTGGGTACCGCGACAGATAAAATTTTGAAGGAAAATGTAAAACTACAAATCCAAACACGTAAACAATCTGGAGAGAATAATTACTGCCCCCACAGGTGAATACACAAAACTACACATTGGCCTGCAGGCTGGGTTAAACAGTGTCAGACGAACGCCAGTGTAACGCCAATCAAGCGCAGATACAAAACACTACAAAAACGCCTATGGCGTTCACAGCACATTCATTTATCCAAGATTCAAACGTCCGTGTGAACGAGGCCTTAACCATTTGAAATGTATACCCCGTGATAACAACAGCATGTTGAAAAGTGTGTTCAATTTGAATCATCACCACATTTGTTGTGCACAAAGTTTTGTTTGGAGAAAAGAAAAAGGCATACAGACTCTAACCTGCTGTTATACAATATAAATCGTGTGTAAATGTAATTCCTTAAATAACTGTTTAATTACTTCTGTAATAATATTATTACTAGTGCTGCACTGAGGCAGTGTATATAGCATACGTTTACAGATAAATTGCTCAGTTTTGTTTTTACCATTTTGGCCAAACAGATAATTTAAATTGTTGTCATTGCAGGGCAAAATAACATGTAATTTATTAATGCATAGGCTTTTTAAGCATGTAAAAAACATGTTTTTTAGGAAATAGTATCCAACAACTAGTACTAATTTTGAACTGCTTCAACCAAAATAAAATAGTGTTATGTAAAACATGGAAAGGTATAAATATCAGGATTTGTTGGCACCTATCAGGTGATTACGTTAGGAAAAATTTGTGTCAGTACTTGGTATTGGCTTGAGAATCAAATGAATGGACAGGAATAAAAAAGCTGATATCTATGCATCCCTAATTACTATATTTTAAAGGTACAGAAAAACAACAATAAAATCCTCCAGAAATTTTGGGGCAAAGCAAAATAATTTAATATTCCAATGAGATTTGTTAATTGAGAGACTGGTTTGAGGAAATTCCAGTGATGTCTATGCCAATACAACAAGTATAAATTACTTTAAGAACTTGTTGTGAAATATGTGAATGAGAAATCCAACCACTACAGGTGAAGTGAAGAACTGTTAGACTGTTCATTTAAAGAAACACTATGAAAGTTTGTGAAACCATAGTGAACGTAATCAAGGGAAGAGAAGGACCTCCAAAATAATCACATACTTAATTATGTACTAGAAATAGTAAAGTAAGTTGAAAATAGTGTAATATCTTTATAAATTCTTGGATAAATGATGCACAGAAAATATCTAATTGCGATTTTTTTAGATCAGTATTGTGAATGCAATTTAAAGTGGTATTTGCTTTTTTGTGGCTGGATTTATTTAATCTTGTGTTGTGTTAATTTATCCTTTAAAGTAAAGCTACACAAAAAAGGAATAAAATAGGAAAAGAATGTAAAACAACTTGAAAGAACATACACAATACATACAACAGCAGAGAGCTGTTAATAACAGGTACTAAAATAAGTAGATGGATAGATAGATAGATAGATAGGTATATAGATAGACATACAGAGAAATAAATAGATATATAAATAATTAAAAGCATTCCCTCAGTCATGTGTGAGGAACACGTGATTGACTCAAGTCTGCTGTGGAGGGTGGATGCCCCCTCATGTGATTAAACTTCCTGGGAAGTATGTTCTGCTTCTCTCTCGTTCTGTCGCTCTCTTTTTCAGCGTCACATACACACATACTCAAGTGCAGACGACACAGAAAAACACACACAGACCATCAGCTGTTAAATGTTTGGTCTGACCTCAAACTCACACCATGGAAGAACAGTAGGACGTGTGATAGGAGAAGCTGCAGGCACTGTAAGGTTCACACCAAGACAAGTTTACCCCCTGACATGCTTTATGCGTCTGTGCATGTTTTCAGTTTATTTGACTCTCAGTTCCTCAAACACTTGTAAAAACAGTTTGGACAGAAGAAGGCTTCAGAGTACTAGTTAATCAAGTTCATCATTCAAAGTGTGTTCTGTGTGTCTTAGGAATACTATTGGTATAAAAGTGCACATGTGTCTGTCAATTTGTTTTGGGAAGCACTCACAATTTCAGAAAAAAATGTCCTACATTGAAAATAAAATTCATGGGTCTTTCTTGATAAAGTGCTTGACAAAAGCTAACCACTGCATACCAGGAACACAGATGCCACTGTAACAAGAAAATCAGTGTTATTCTCTTCACCTAAATATATGTAATCTCTTCATATTCAAGTTTTGTTTTTAAATGCCTCTTTCATTTGTATATCTCTTCACATAAACACATCTTGCAAACCCTGTTGTCACGGTGCTGCCTCTGGTCATATTTGTAATTTGTAATGAAAGTGATTTACAGTCATCTCACACAGTTCAGCCATGCTGATGTTTATCTGACTGGAATAGTCACCTCACAGCTGGAAGTCAGAGGAACTACGGCCAAGCTGATCTCATATCAATGAAAAGAAACGTTGTCGTTTTCAGTCCTTTCCCTTACATACATGACTTTACTAAGTACCTCTAATGATCAGACATTATACACTCTGTCCATGTTAATAGAAACACTGCCAGTTTATGAGCTCCACCTACACAATATGGACAAAAGTATTGGGACACTCGACCTTTAGACCAACAGGAGCTTGACATTGCATTCAGATTCATAGACTTTACTGTGGAGTTGGTCCCCACTTTGCAGCTATAACAACTTCCACTGTTCTTGGAAGGCTTTCCGCAAGATTTTGGAGTTTCTGTGGGAATTTGTGCCCATTCATTCTGTAGAATGTTTATGAGGTCAGGCTCATAATCTCTGTTCCAGTTCATCCCAAAGGTGTTGGATGGGGTTGAGGTCAGGGCTCTGTGGGCCAGTCAAGTTCTTCCACACTGAACTCATCCAGCCATGTCTTTATGGAGCTTGCTTTGTGTACAGTCATGCTGGAATAGAAAAGGGTCTTCCCCAAACTGTGTCTACAAAGTGAGAAGCATGGCATTGTCTAAAATGTCTTTGTATGCTGCAGTATTAAGACTGCCCTTCAAGGGGGCTAGTCCAAATCCTCAAGAACAGGTGTGTCCCAATACTTTTGTCCATACAGTGTACCTTATAGGTTTATTGTTTAGGTGTACAGTTACAGACTGCAGTTCATCTGTTGTCATGCACTATTTATAAGTTCTCCTCTGCCCCATTCATTATTAGTCCACTTATTATTTGTGTGGTGGACCTCATACTGGGCAATGTGATATTTATCTTGATAAATTAACAGTATGCATCAGTGTGCTTTTCAGGATAGTGGCATATCAAATAACAGTGGTCAGCTGTATGTTTCATTACAGGCAGAACATATTTAATTGTGTTTAGTGCAGTTCAGTGTGTGAAATAGTGAAATAGTAGTATAGCCAAAGGAAATTTATGAAATCTATATTTCAGTGTTTCTTAAATTCAGACTCTTTTTTGCATCCCAGCAGATAGATATCAGAAAAATTACAAATCGTGATATATTGTGAAAAATCCTGAAGTATTGTGAGATCATGCTTCATACTCCATTTTGTCTACCACTTGGTGACACTGACATAGTAGCAAGGTGTGATAAGAGAATGATATGGGTATATTATAAAGAATGTTTAACAGAATCAGAAACCGGCCACAGATGAAGGAACAAAAATGACTAAGCCAAAATGTGTCACAGTTTCTAATGCTTTACCAGCAGCAGGGTTGTGCCATCAGACAATAGCACAGTAAGAACATGTTGTAACGGAATAGATTCATTTGGAATATTTATTTTAGAATACAAAGGTGGAGTATCTGTGTCCAATCCGTGTTTTTGAAAACACAGTATTCAAAATCACAATTTTGGGAGAATACTTTCAGAAAACTTTACAAGAAATAGTGTTAAGCACAAAGGCCAGTTATATGAACTTAACAGAAAAACTCAACAGCTTCTTTTCAAACAAACATTAACTGTAATTATCTGCCCGAGCCCGATAATTGACAGTTTTTTAATACGTGGGCCGTTATAACACACGTTCTCAGCTGTGGGTGCGTTCGTAAACTGACACTCCGAGCGCTTGATCATGGCCCGGCCCGTGTGACAGGAAATATCGGCCCAAACCCGACCCGTACTGGATGTACTGGTGCCCACCACCATTGGATCACAGAGCTGTCAATCACTGCTTATAAATTAGACAGTGCTCAATGCCATTGTGCTACATTACTGTGAATCTGATATCACTCAGCACCATTGGATCAGAGCACTGTGATAGCTGTTGTTTTGAGGATAGACAAAAAAATAAATAAATAAATAAATAAAATAAATAAAAAATTTAAAAAATATATAAATAAATAAATAAATAAATAAATAAATAAATAAAACCCGCTCAGCTCCCCCAACGAAAATTAATTCCTGGACTTAAGCTGGGGCCTGCAATTCAGTTTCACAGAGGGTGGCAACTGTATATGCAGTTCTGTGGAGCAGAGCAGAATGTGAGTTTTTCTCTCACAACCTCAGTGATTTAGTTCAGCCCACTGTGCTACGACACATCTGTGTACTCTATTTCTATGGGTGTTCCTTTACACAACTAATCGACCAATGGTTTGTGTTCTAACTGTCTTGAGCGGAGGGTGTGCTTAAAGGGGGTGTATGAGGGATGGATGGCTATTTTAGGTGTACACTTTATTTCTTCACTGCTTCTTATGGTACCATGGGTCAGATTAAACACACACACACACACACACACACACACACACCTTAATACCTATGTTCTTTTTCTGAGACGTTATCTCTGAGTTTTGTGATAAATGATAGGACTTATGGGCTCCAGCCACTTCTACCAGGTCATTACCACACACACACACACACACACACACACACACATGCACACACACTCCCAGCAGCAAACCACCCCCACATTCTAACCCCTACTGTCAAAAAACACACAAAACACACACGCAGTTTTTCCTCGCCTGCCACAGAACAGCTCTGAAGAGCAGCTCCTTGATGGAGCGGTAACCCACGGCAACGCTCTGTACTCTGCACTCACTATTTCCCTCTCTCTCCTTCTCTCTCTTTCTTTATCAGTCATTCTCTCACACATAAATACATACACACACACAAACACACATACACACACACACACACACACACACACACGTTCAAAGTTAATACCTTTAGTTGAGTCCACCTTCACTTTAAGTACAAACACACAAGTCCTCAAAAATTTTAAACACAGTATATTAAAACCACACCCACAGTGATCGCTGCGATGCCTTTGTTACTTTAGCTTGCTGCCCAGCGGCACACGGCCACAGCACCATCAGCACTATCAAAATGCAAAGTCACAGCTTTCCAGTATTCAGCTTTTCCCAGTCCTGTGCTGTCTCCACACTTAATTGTATTGATCAATTGAATGGGGTCTCGATTAGGTAATAAATAGTTGCGGTGCTACTGTTTAATTAAAGATTGATTAAATGTTCAGTAGTTATTATGATGAGGTGATGCCTTGGGTCTGTGCGTGTGTGTGTGTTGGTTTAAGAAATCATGAGCAGAGAAAGGGAGACCAAGCAAGTACTGAAAATGCTGCGTGGAAGTCCGCCCACAGAGCAATCTGTCCTGTCCACAGAGAGAAAGAGAGAGAGAGAGAGAGAGAGAGAGAGAGAGAGAGAATAGTGCTTCACTAGCTCATGTTGAATAGCTGGAAATTTTCACTGAGAGAGCTCTCATCAGTGATCCACATTGCAGATATGCAGATCCTGCTAGAATAGCACATACAGGATGTGCTACAGCCATTAGATATACCAGGAAAATTTGTACTGTGGTCAGGAAAAGGAACAGGTCATGCCTGACGTTGGCCAGAGAGTCACACACTGGGCCCCAGCTGTGCCAGAAACCCTTTCTGCAGTGGTGCCCAGTTCTGCTCCTCATTATGCACAGTTTAGTTTAAGCCCCATCTGATCACCTTATCAATAGAGGCACAAATGTATGGATGTTATAAAAAAGTGTGTAATGGTATGGTTGGAGCTAATCACGGGGAGTAATGTTGGGCAGCCTTTTTGAACAGGGCACCCTTGGTCAAGTGACATGTTTTGTTGATTTTAAATAGTTAACAGTACTTCTACATGCAACAAACTTAAATATTATACATTTCTGCACATTTTAATGTGCAATTGACATTATTTGTTTAATTTAATATAATTAAAAATATGTATTTTAGTAAGTTTGTGCACCCTTTCATTCAGTACTCAACAACAGCCTCCAAACAATTCTTGCAGCAAGATAACAATCTTTCTCTTCTTGATTTTGCTTGCTTTTCCTTACAGAATGCTTCTAAACTGTAAACATTTATAGGTTGCATAGCATGTAGTATTAGCATTAAATCTGCTGTGTATTTGCTTGTATATGCCTATTTATAGAGCATATTGCGTAATATGTATATAGTATATTTATACGCATTAGCCAAAACATTAACGCCGAAATACTAGGCACTGAGAAATCAAACAATAGCTTTTATTATAATTTATGGTTAGAAAAGTCAGCTGACATTTGGTTCCCATTCATTTGACACTGCTGACCACAATAGAATGTCCAGGACCCAGATTCAAACCCCCAATCCTGGAGGCATGAGGCTACAGTGCTACCCACTGCGCCACAGTGGGGCCCTGATTTCAGATTTGACTTTGGAAATGAGGTCACAACTTTCCCTTCTCATGATCTTTTTCTTGTAGATGATGTTTGTGCAAAAACACTGCACAGTGCAAAAGTACATCACTATTTCTGTGCTAGTCAAAGTTCCCTGTGAGACCTTGGCAGTGATGAGGGGATTTTGCTTTGCCTATCTGACCAGTCTATGAGGAATTTTTTCATACATTTTTCTTGGTCTTTCAGGTCTTGTTTTGGCTTCCGCAATGTTCATAACTTCCATTTCTTAATGACTCAATAGACTCAATTTAAAAAATGACAAACAGGGAGCATTTGGATGTGCTTTGTGCTCTTCTCTTGTTTTATAAGAATCAATTATTCTATACATCTTCAGTCAGCTGCTTAGTCAGTCAGCTGCATATATGTGTATATATAAATATATATGAACATTAGTAACATTTTTCCAAGCAAATGGATAACACTTGTATCAATGTAATTTGACCAAGTGGGCTCAAACTTTTATGTACTACTGTATCTGCTTAAACTGATTTTTCATAAAAATAGCCAGTGTATATATTACCCCCACAGAGCGTAATGTTACTTATTTTATGGTAGCAACTTAACTGGTATGGGCATGTTTTATGAATCCATAAGTCGCCTGCCCCACTCCACCAACACCACCAACTTTCCACACAACCCAAAGTCTGAGTGCACCGTTGGCATGGCGACAGATGTGGTCAAAACTGCCTGCCTCCCTCCTTCCTTCCCAAAATAAACCATTTTTCTTTCTTTCTCCCCTCACTAAACAAAAAGTCGCACTGCAGTAGCATATTACTCTCCAGCACTGTAATGAAAATCATGTGCATGAGCTTCTCCAATGGAATCAGTTTACTGAACCAGGGCATTCATTAGGAAAATTAGTCTGTCCAGTTCCTGTGGCAGGTGTAGTGGCAATGAGGACACCTCTATATGCTGGATGAAGATCAATTTAATCTTTTATTTAACAGAGGGGTACTTCTGCGGTATGTATTTTGGCGTTTCACTGCTCTATCACATCACATTTCATGCATCAATTAAGTAAATGTTTCCTCTCGTTCCAAAATGAAAAAAATACTATCGTACAGGGAACGAAACTACATTGTGTTGATAAACAGCCATCTCTAAGCATTTTGTTGTCTATTTTTAGACTGCCAGGTTGGATCATGCCAGTGTTATATAAGATTTATTAACTTGAAATACTTAACCTGATCAGCCTCACAAAGTCTTACAAAACTAAATATCCAAATTTTCTTGGCTGATCAGACCCTAAACATTTGTTGGCTGATCAACCAATGGGGGATATTGTGTAAAAAATTCACTTTGCTATTAATTTAACATTGCTTTAAGTTGGACTGCAGTGCATGGCAGTAGTAGGCCTGTTTCAGGATGAGGACTATAATAAAGGGTCAAGTGTCCTTCAAATCCAGAAAAAAATGAGCTCAGCTGATCAGGGATCAGTGTTGCTGTCCCCTGTCTGAGCTCTTGTTTTTGTAGGTATGCTGTTATGCAAGGGTGATTTTTGCTTTTGGCACCCAGTGGGAGGGAGAGTGCTGCGGGCCCTGTAGAGCACAGACCGAGCTTTTGGAGTGAACATCACCATACAGCAAAGTTCTGGCACGGCACTGGCTGAGCGAACATCATGGTGCCTTAGAATCTTGGCTTTATAACAACAGGGTTTGGCTCAGACACAGCATCAACACTCGTGCGTAGTTCAAACCGTAACACTTGTCCTTCCCATAAGTCACTGTTCTGTGAGTGTGTGTGTGTGTGTGTGTGTGTGTGAGAGAGGGAGAAAGAGAGAGAGAGAGAGAATGAGAAAGAGTAAGAGAGAGAGTAAGAGAGTTATGAAAAGAGATGAGAGAGAGAGAGAGAGAGTTATGGAAAGATGTGGGAGAGAGAAGGTCACTGCTGAGCTCTGACTCTCCAGTTGTGGTGTTACACTGATTGTGCTGGGATGTAAAAGTCCTGTGCAGCACTAGATCAGCCTTCACCTCTGCAGACGCAAGCGTTTCTTCACTTTGGTGAAGTCGTATGTGTTCAGCTGCATTACGTGTGTGCAGCGGTATGAGTATTAGACTGAACATTCTCTCGAGGAGGCGGAGCTGTGAAGTTAACGGACACACATCATACATTCTCTCGTGCTCCCTCTTTCTCTCTTTCTCTCAGACACTCACAAAAACACATACATCATCTCTCTCTCTCTCTCACTCTCTCTCACACACACACACACTCTTGCACACTCAGTTTCTCAATTACACACTTACACTCTCTCACACACATGCACACACACATGCTACCATGTTCTTTTTCTCTTTTCACACTCTGTTTGCACTTTCTCTTTCTCTCACAAACACTACCTTGTTCTTTTTTCTCACATAAACACACACATTCTCTCTCCTTCTGTCTCTCTCTTACAGACTTTTTTCTGTCATTCAGTCTGCATACTTTCTCATCCCTCCTTTCTCTCTTTCTCTCTCTCACACACACACAACCTTGTTCTTTTTCCTCACATAAACACATATTCTCTCTCTCTCTCACACACAAACTTTTTTCTTTCAGTCTACTCTTTCTCCTCGCTCCTTTCTCTCTCTCTCTCTGTCTCTCTCACACACACATACACACACACACACACACACTCAGACACACACACACACACACACACGGCTGGTGTAGTTGAGGAATGTATCAGTAAAGATGTGTTTTAGTGCGCCGTGTTCAGTGGGCGCGGTTTAGGATCGTGTTGCGCTGTTTCCTGCGCAACTTCTGGCTCAGCGCGAGCCCATGCGCTTCACACTCACACACGCACACACACACTCATACACTCTCACACACAGTTTCACCACGGAGGAGCCTGCGCTGCTGCTGGACTCTCCATCTGGATCCTCCATTAAAGCCTGGAGAAGCGGCTGATCCACTGAAGGCCTCCGGACCCAGCCGCCGCTCGCCATGTCTCGAGTTGCGGATCTGTCGAAACTTCGCCAGGAGAGGATGAGAGAGATCACTCTTCGGGTGAGAGAGACGCGTCACGCTTCCGATACGGTTAAAAGAAGCTGAGTTTTTTTTAGCGCGTTTAAATTTCCTCTCTTGTGAGAAGTAAAAGAGAGCCGAATTGCCTTTTAGTGTTGTATGAAGAGCACGAAATCTTGCGTTGCGAAACACCGTTTTGAGGAGGCACGAAGCGTGGATGGGGATCTCTGTTCTGAGGCTCTAATTTTCAGTAATTATCAGCAATGGCCTTACTTTGCCTGTGTAGGTGTTGCTTTGGGGATTGGTTGGGGTTTTGTACGTGTGCGTGTGTGTCCGGTACGCATGTTCAGCTCGCTAGACCTCTTCTGAATGTTGGGGACCATGAAAACGCTCTTGATGTTGGGACATAAGGAACATGCACTTATTTCGTCAAAGAATGCAGCTTTTATTGGATAGAATTACTGGTTATTGGGATTAAGGTTAGATATGAGGTTACTTGTTGCATGTCAGCATTTAGACACAACACATACCCTTCACAGATGCAGACTTCTGTGTGTTCATGTTGTGGAAGCCAGAGAAAACCAAAAGGAACAGTTGTCGCAGAAAACAGTAGTCTTTTCTTTTAGAATCTGTTGAAGGTCCTGCACCAGCCTGATGGTCACACACTCACTGACGTATTTGAAACGTCTTTAAAAGATCTCAGTGGAAGTGCTTCAGGAGAAAGGGTATCTCCAGAACTGTAGTGTATCATTGGCCCTGTAGTCATAGAGAGCCAGAGCAGCTTTTGTCATTATCATCACCTACATCATCATCATCATCATCATCATCACAATAATCAACATCACTAACGTCGTCATCACTGTCCCCATCACTGTCGTCACCGTGTCTCTTGATGCTATTAAAGCCACATTGGCTCCCTGTAGATCAGCTGTATTCAGGCCATGGAGCCACTGCAGGCCAGACTAAATATGGAGCTCAAACTATTTCAACTAGAGCACCAGAGCTGAAGCCTTTCACTCTCCATTCACAGCCCAGACCAGAAATGGCATCTGGATGTGAGCAGTCTGGGTATCTACAACCCAGACATCAGTAGCTCCATTGACTTTCAGATTGAGTTTGCAATAGTGAGCACACCTACGCACATGGGCGTAGTTTAGGTCTGAGATCTCAGGGGTGGAGCTGGGGTCATATTGGAACTGTAGCAGGTGGGGCACCGAAATCATATTCAGTGTGGAAACAGTCACTGTTATCTGTGGTGTGCTTTATGTGACATGTTTTTATCAGCTGCTATTCAGCCTACGACAGTAACACATTAAGCAGGTTTACCTTGGGGAGCAGCACACTGTACCATTCACGAGAATTCCAGGATAAGTTTTGATCCCCCGGAAAAAATTAATATTCTCAGTTGGCAGCACAATGAAGTCACACCGTTAAGCCGTGAATGTAAACAGGCTACACTGCACAACATAACTAACATGGCAGAGGGAGATGGGGGCCCAGCTGGATCCACTTTGGTAGTGTGGAAATAATTTGGGTTTAAAAGAGCAGATGTGGATCAAACAGGACCTGCTACCAGCCTGTGATGACCAGTCGTGATACGTCAAATTTATTCAGCCACCTGAACAATAAACACATTGTTCTATACAGAAAGAGCCAAAAAACCTGAGAGAAGAGCTCAGTAACAGTGACTTCTAATGCAAGTAAATTGGTTCAGCATGGCATTTTCGAGGCTTTGGTGAATTACACGCCTTACAACAAAACAAGCAAATGCCGGAAGGACATTACTGAAGCTGTCACTTAAGATATGACAGAAGATTTTGCTACTGTTTTAAAGCCAAAGAATTGAAGGAGAATTTTTGTCTGCTTTTTCCAGGAACATGTGCTCTTTATGTTTTTTTTTTCGTATCCACCCCTAAATACATGTTTCATGGAAAATGTTTTTTTTACAAACTGTGCAGTGCACTTTAGATGTGGTGGCTTGCTGCTATATTTCATACAGAATCTGAAACTCAATCTGAGCTATCGGTTAAGACCTAGAGAAAAGAAAGAGAGTGTTTTGTGTTTTAACTGGTCGAAAAATAAAATTTTGAAGGAAAATGACAACATTCCTGATGGCTTGATGAACTTGTATGTTCTTTAAGTTAACGCAAAAAAAAGTGATATCACCAGTAATATCGTTCTCGTGAAAATTCACAGGTATATCATGACATCATATTTGGGCCTTATCGACCACCTCTAGGCCTACCCTGTTTAGTTTTCTCACATGCAACTTACACATAAACTAAATTGAGAAAAATGTTTCCCCATCCCCACTGGTAACAAAATCATTGCTCATACAGAGCAGTGCTGCTGTGGGGACATGAAGAGGATGGGCTTGAACTAACCAGATCACTATATTTAGGTGATTCATGCATTCGTTGGGGCTTCTTTGACCTCATACACACTCTATCTCACACATAAGCACACACACACTCACACATACACCTACACACTTTCAGTGCACAGCAAAAATCTTTCTGTACAGATTTTACTGCCCATTTCCACCCCATGCCTGTGTTCCCATGGCAACCCTTAACTATGACCATTGCAGATCAGAAAGAGGAAGTGCTTGCTCTATATTTCCTGTACAGCATGTCAAAAGATGGGCACAACAACGGAATTGTAAACTTAAAAAAAAACAAAACAGAAACAGGATAGTATTGTCATGAGACAATTCGTTCATGTTTTGAAACAAGCTAAAAACAATTTCTGGAACTGTCTGAAAGTTTTGTGCTTCATATGGTCATGCCACTAATGAACCATGTAGGTTGAACTTCAAA
This sequence comes from Hydrocynus forskahlii, assembly GCA_037974365.1. NCBI lineage: Eukaryota > Metazoa > Chordata > Actinopteri > Characiformes > Alestidae > Hydrocynus > Hydrocynus forskahlii. The sequence continues at coordinate 7,172,293 of JBBPCX010000147.1, read as the reverse complement.
AGATTGCATACACTTGAGGATAATAAATACAATTCACATTATATATTATGTACAATTTACAGAAATTGCAGTGCAGTAAAGTGTAATATGCAGTCTGTAGTCCAGGCTTGTAATTATGTAACGGGCATAGTAATGTGGTAAGCTGAGACTTGAGTAGAAGGTGTATGGTGGAAAAATGCTGTTCTCTTTTGGTTTACATGTACTTGGAAAGTTTTCAGTTTCTTTTCCCAAAAAGTGTGGATGTTAGGTTTGGTTAGTATTCCCATTTTCACTTTTTTAGTTGACATGAGTAAAGTCCATAATCGTATACAACAAGCATGGGCATCAGTTTGTTTTGAAAAAGCATGTGTGGTGTGAGACCTGTCTCAATTGCGTGAGTCTCAGTAAACGAAAGCTTAAAGTATATACTGACATTGTTGGCCCCCGAACATGTTGACATTAGACACTAATAGCCAAGTGTAATACAGTCTATGGAATACAAGGAAGATGCAAGCAAAGGACAAAGTAAGGGTTTGGGCTATTCAGGTTACCTGTGTAGTTGGTAATCTCTGCTATAGACCCATATGAAAATCACCTGGCCTTGCTAAATGGATTGGTCTATGACTGTACATAAGATAGCTCAATATTTATCTAGTTGTTGCCTGTTACACAACCAGTTTAGCTAAAGTTAGTTGTTTAGCACCAACTGCTTCCTGCTGCCAACTACTACCCATAATACTCAAGTTTAGCGAGGGCAGATAGCAAAAAATGTTAGTAGCCCAAGCATCTGGACAAATACACATCAAACATAGCTAATAAACGAATTTTAGCTTCTTATGGTCCACTAACATTTTTCATGTAGTTCAGTGTTGTTTTGTGTCATTAGTTATCATCCTAAAAGGTTGCTTGATTACTTTACAAAAGCAGTGCAGTTTCCAGGGGAGAACAGAAGTGAACGTGGGGGGTTTGAACCTGCAACTTTGTGTTCATCGGGTCCACAGGTAAGTGTTTTACATTTACACAGGAGATGCTGGGGCCACTTCTTGTCATGGCCCATTTCATCCCCACCTCTTTTTGAAAGTCTGTATAATGTTTGTGTTGATAGAAGGATTTAGTTGATCAAATATTAACTGCTCTCAGTTACACATGATTTTCTAAAGACCCGTTGGTACACATTACTCTTAACTGCTTGTACGTACAATAATACCGAAGTGAACAGAGTTTTCTACTGTTAGGGATCTTGTGAATTTCAGTTTTAATTTAGATTCTATTAAAAGGTTTCACACACTGCTGACAGCCACTTATACACTCTGTTCTTTCCATTTCATTTTGACAAACTTGCAGAACTGAAGAGAATAGCAGAAAAATCTCCCTAATGTTACTTCCTCAGGGATGTGTTGTTGTCTAAACTAAAGCTACAGTGGTACGTCAAATAAAAAACGGCAATGTAAATAAGTATTTAGTTTAGATTTACCAGTCAGTTAGCATGCTGAGTCTTTCGTAATGATATGATATGTACTGTTCACCTAACTAAAGACTTTCAAAAAGAGGTGGAGATTAAATGGGCCATGACAAGAAGTGGCCCCAGCATCTCCTACGTAAATGTAAAACACTTAACTGTGGACCCGATGAACACAAAGTTGCAGGTTCAAATCCCCACTTTCTACCATTGTTTGCTTGAGCAAGACACTTAACCCTCAGTTGTTCCAGGGGGACTGTCCCTGTAAGTAATGATTGTAAATCGCTCTGGATGAGGGCGTCTGCCAAATCTCGTAAATGTAAATGTTACATTAAAACAAATGTTAAATGGTGCTGCCAATTAGAGAAAAGAGCTGCTTAGCATTCACTTTCCTGGCAAGAAAACTGCTCTGTTTACAACAGAACACTTCATTTCAATGTAAGGTACAGAAGTCCAGCAACTTTTGTTGAATGGAAAGAAATGTGATAGTAAAACTCTTCTGTCGTGTCAGGATCTCTAGCCTACTCATCAAACTTAATATTAGCTTAGCAAGCAAGCTACAGATCCAAACAGTGCCACACCACAGTACAGGTTCAGTTCTGACTAACAGTTGCTCTGCTGAAACAAACGTAGATGATCAAAACCAATTTCTAAGAGCTAAAAGCTGAGTGACTTGTGTTTAGTTTAAATAACAGGCCAAACATATAGCATACCCCAGCACAGCTAGTTGATGTTAAATCTGCATTCATTTAGAGGATGAAGTCTCAAAATCTGAGAGCACAAAATTTAGTGAACGGTGTTAGGGTGACTGCCAAAGTCAAACCTGTTCTGTCTTGACAGTGTGCTGTTACTGAGCCACTGTCATGCAGTTTTTTTTTTCAGTAATTTTCATTTGTCCCTTCTTTCGAGCAATGCCATCAAACGGTTGGTAGATGGCCATTTGCTGTACACCTATTAGTTGTTATTTGGCCGTTTACTATGTAGGTGTGTGATTTTTGACACAGATATACTACCCAAACCTAGCTGTTGCCTTTGGGTTAAATTTCTTGTTGGATGTTTATGTTTAAGACAGTTATCAGTTCCTCTTTTTTTTTAGCACTTCTGAGTTCCACAGTGTTATTAGGAAAGGAAGACATATGACGGTTGGCTCCCTTCTGCACACCGCCACTGCCAGTCCTGATCATTAGGCTTACTGGAGTTATATTATGCAGAAACTGGAAGGGAATTGTAGAAGAAGGATTGAAAAACTGTAAAAAATCTGAATGTGGAGTGATTTTACTGCAAAATATGTTTTGGGTAGTATTGGGTAGCCAAAATTAGCCTGAAAGATAGAATTAAAGGCTAAGGATACAGTGATAAAAAATTGCAGACTTATGCTGATAATCGTTATTTGTAATGTACATGTCGACCAGTGCTAATGCTGATACATAAACTTATCGAAGTTGGGACTACAAGTATCGAGGTTGTGGTAACAAAGTAGCATTTGTTTTTTAGGGCTGGGCTAATCAGCATTTTACAAGACGGAATACTTGTTGGTGTTTCTGAACGAATATACTACACTTAATATTAGCTGTCTTTTTGTATATGCTGAAGTGACAAAAAAGTAACATTAAGTTCAAGACATCTTTGTGTAGCTGTGTTTTCATGGTCAGTTTGAGAATAGAAGTTAACATTTAATTGCTTGCTTCGTGGTGCAAGTTGAGTTCCATCTGGAATGTGTTACAATTCTAGTGGTCTCTAAAGGGTTAACAAATTATAAAAATTCTGGATACTAAATACGGAAATGAATACCAACCTAATGGTCGCATATAATATTCAAATAATTCAGGCCAGCCCTGTTGTCTGGGCATTGAAATGCAGTAAAATGAATAAAATAGATTTTGACCCTGTCGTTTTGCCTCAATGTTCAGTTATTTGGAGTATAACACATTTATTAGCAAATATTCATTTTAACCATTGGTCAAGTCTAAAGAAATCAAATATCATACCAGTATGATACCAATAGATTAGTACTGAAGGCACTAAAAATAGTTTTATTTCTATATTTTGATAATTTTGGGGCAGGTGGTGGCCCAGTGGTTAGGGAGTTGGCCCCATGATCAGAAGGTTGTGAGGACTGCTAGTGGCACCTCTGAGGTTCCCTTGAGCAAAGTATCGTCCCCACACACTGCTCCCCGGGCGCTGTGTTCCTGGCTGCCGCTGCTTGACTTGGTGAATAGGTTGAATGCAGAGAACACATTTCTGCTGTTCACACTGTGTTGTGGTGTGTTCATGTATAACAAATGGACACTTTACATAAAATAGTCAGTTCGATAATGCAGTCTGAAAAACACAAAATCAGAGGGTGTCACATTATGAACTACCATTTTAAAGCAATTGGCAGCCTACCACATCTCTTAACTAATTTGAGCTTTAATAAAAAGCTTTGATACAAGTTTTGTGTATGTGAAGAGTGCAGCTACATTATGTTCATAAATATAAATATGAGACTATTATTGACCAGGTTCTTCATATTAGAAGTCCTGTACCAAGATCTGGGGAAAAATGATCCATATGGTTTTGAGAGCTCCAGTGGAGTGTTGTGCAAACATCACTAAGTAAAAGAACAGTATGTCAGTGTTGTGCCATATTTTTTGTCATGTTGTTTTTCAGAAGAACACTTGTGGAACAAGTGGGGGCTTGTGAGTTATCAGCACGTATCTTGTTGTGTGATGTTTGTGAAAGTCCATTATTCAAGCGCCTCAAAAAGCCTTAACAACTCAAAAATCTACAAACCATAGAACGAATAACCAGGAAAAGAGCGGTTTCCTAAAAAGCAGCTGTTTGTCTGGAATTGGTGGCTCATTTGCAGATGAATTGGTCTGACTTCATTTGTAACATTGCTTAACAGTTCATGAACAATGGTCTTGAAAATCGAGTCCACAGATACTGTTCCAGAACATATGCAACAAGGTAATGTGACAGACTGAGGCTCTGATTACACCTGGTCACTTCATGTCTCTTGCATATCAGGATTCTGTTTGATGAGGCCAAGGCATGCATTTAAAACAGATATATATCCAGCTGCTCAGACCACTTAGGGAGCTGGGCTGAGACGTATTCGAACCACAGCATCAAGACATCTCTCTAAAACGCATTCAACAATGAAAACGCCTCCCAATAAAAAGACAGCGCCCCTCCCTGTAGTTCTGCTTGTGGCAGACTTCATGCAGGCATTGCTGCTCATTCAGTCCATCTCCTGAAGTGAATTTAATTTTAATTCCATAATTTTAAATCCATATTCCACTTTGGATGAGTAAGTTAGTTTACATAAAAAAACAGTTTAGTTAAACTTTACCATGTCTCATTGTTTTTCGCTACAGTACACTACGATGACACAGGAGGATAATTATTCTTAACACCCGTCTTCTTGGGAACACTCACTGTGTTGTGCATAACTGTGCTTTTCTTTTGAACAGAACATCAAAATGAAGAGCAGCACTGGCGATTGGTTGTTGAATACAAGCTTATTTGCATATTACTCACCGCAAAATGATCAGATATCAGTTTGGCCAACCAAGCGCAAATTCATGTCGCTAAAATCTGATCAGGATACAGTCCACATGCCAGTCAGATGAAGTGGGTGACCAGGTATAAACGAGGTTTGAGTGTCAGAGTGCAAGTTCAATCAACTTCAGGCACATTATTTTGCCATTTTTCGGAACTAGGACAATGACAGTTTTTCAAACAGTGCTCACAGGGTTGATGGACTTGAAATGATTGTACATGTCAATGTTTCAGTTACTGCTGTTGATAAAAACATTTTTACATAATTTTATATTTTATTTCTCAGTCATAGTACATTGTATGAAAGAAAGAAATTCTGTTAAATGTTTCTAACTTTTCAGCAGTACTACATTTGTGTTTAAAAGTAGAAGAGAATAAATCTTGTTATCATTTGAATATTTTGAGAATTTATCTTTACACACTCTGCCGAGGAAGTACCTTTACATGTTTGCCATGTGTTTGGTCATATTTGGACATTGAAGCAAATAGAAAAATAGTTGAATTATTATTAGTTGTTAAGTTATTCATGATACATTACATTTAATTGCATTAATATGTACTATGATTCAGTAGCCTACATGTGTGTCAGAGTAAAACAGGTTTGGTCTTACAGGTGTGGTGTTCTAAAGGAGCATCTGCAGACCACATTTTTTACAAGTCCTTTAAAGAGTGAGAGGTTTGGGTAGGTAGTAAACATTTTTTAAATCTAGCTGACTGTATTTACTAGATAATGTGTGACTCTGTACTGTAGCAAGATGATCATGTTTCAGACGCAGTTCAGCGGTTTTCATCCTGTAACTGCCTGTTTCCTTCATTGGTGATATAACGAACAGGTGTTCCATACAGTTTGTCTGGTTTCTGAGACTAAAAGTATGCAAGGCCCAGTTACAGCTTTGCTTTAAACCAATTGTAGTATACATATATACTATAATGCTAATATTTTACAACTTCATTCAATTGTCCAGATTGAATACATTTTAAAATACTGTAAAAATGCTACTGTTTTTGCCAGGAGTTTTAGATGTGCCCAGAATGATGAACAAAATTGTAGATGCTTCTAAAATGTCCATAATGCTTCTCAAAGAAAATAACTAGAAATTACTTTAAATAGACAATTACAGTGTAGTGTTCATTATAATTTCTTGGTGTAATGTAATCAAAGTTTATATTTCTACGTGGCTTTGGTTTTTATTAGTTAATAATAATAAAAAATAACGGTAGTACAAGTGGTGCCAAAAATAAATAGTGTAGTTGGATTTTTCATGCCATGAGAGTGTTCGTGCTGACAGTCATTTTTGCTTGTCAATAAAATTATTTATTTTTAGAATGTCATATAATACTGACTGATGGGTGTTAATTGTTATGTTGTGAAATCTTTAACTGTAATCTGCTTGACAAACACCAGTTGTCCTGAAACAAGGGCATTAGGAGGTGATGAACTTGGCAGAACAGAGCAGTTTTTCAAGGTCATATAGACCAGCTTTTATGTTCCTTGTAGAGAGGCACAAGAAACAAAATCAAAAAATTTTTAAGCAAAGTTATAAAGTGCTGATACTGCCTCCATTTAGGAACACTTAGCGTGCTAAACATGAGTAAATGAGTGTGTGAGTGAGTGAGCGAATGAGCGACAGAATATGTGGCAAAAACATAAAAACACTTCAAGAAGTTTTCCCCATATGTGAGACGTCACAATATGTATATTTCCTTAAGACAGAACAGACAAAAATGTTAGTGCCACGTTAGAAAATATACTGAGTACATATTTGTATGTACTGTTTCATACACTGCACTGCTGTAAATCAAATTAAACAAGTTAATTATGCTCTGTTTACAGTGACACAGGCAGTTGGTCAGTCAAGTAAAGAAAAGTAGATTGAGACATAGGACAATTTGTCACAACGATAAACATTGTTCTACTGTCCAGCTCTGCCACAAAAGAGGTCTCCCTTTTTTTTACTGCGGAGGGTGTGGGGGGGTGACTGTTTACATCCAGTGGATTTAAGTTTTACCTTCATAAGCAAGCATCAGTTTCAGCATATAGATAGGAAGCTGTTCCCCAAATATCATTTCCTGTTCTGCTTGTCTTCTAGAGTGTCCTTATTTGCCCATTAGCCTGCATCCAGATTCCAAGAATGCTCACACAGATTGTCCAGGACTGTCATATTTTTGTCGAGGATGGTTTGAGAAATCAAACTCATACAAATTCTCCCCTTACCCAAAGACAGTGATTACTGGGGTATAAGCCCCCATTTCTTGTTAGTTACATTATCATTGTAGCTTCAATGCAGAACTGAAAAGCAAACTTCAGATGCCAAACCTGTTTTGACTATATATAAGGTGATGGGGAAATTGTGTAAGTTTCGTTTGTCACTGAACTATTCTTCTGTAATGACTGTCTACAAGGTCATACTTCTTCTGTGCTTGAATTTCCACACAACGCCAGTGATGATTCAGAGCAGTGACATAGTTCAGACTGTGTGTGTTTGAGGGAATCATTTTTTTCCAGGTCATTCTGAAAGTAAATTAAATGTTTATCCAGGAGCGATATTCACTGTTCTGATGTTCAGGGGCTCTGCAGGTGTGATAATAATGACAATAGATTTGATGAAGATAATGATGTTATTAAAAAAAAAAAACTCTGGGCATCGGTGGAGCTACTCATCAAATGACTGGAATGTTTTGTTTTGTCAGAACAAAGAAAAGGAGCGGATGAGGGAGAGAGAGAGGGAGGCGAGGGAGAGGGAGGCACGTTACAATAACGGCCATCTCTTCACTTCCTTAACCGTCAGCAGCACCACCCTCTGCTCCGCCTGCAACAAGAGCATTACAGCCAAGGAGGCCCTCAGCTGCCCTAGTGAGTCTTACACACAAACACACACACACACACACACAACAGATGGGACTATAATAAAAGTTTCCTTTCATGGTTTTTCTGTTTTATTGTTCTGTTGGATCAAAAATCTATTTCTTCTACTAGTGTTTTCACAGACTATCAAAATACTAAATTAATACTGCATATAACATCTGTGTTGTCCAGGCATTGTGAAGTATTGTGAAATTCTTGAAAAAAACAATAATTATAAAAGTTAGGTACGAATTTGTTAACTGCAGTTGTGGATTGCAAAAAATGCTGCAGCGTATAATCAGTCAATTCACTGTAACTTCAAGCAAATTAATTAACTCTACAGAAGTAGCATCACAATGTATGTGCGATGTGTAATGTGTTACGATTCAAAAACTCCCAAACACTTTTGTACAAAGGCCTACTATCTTGAACTATTTTTATCTGGCAGAGAGAGATACACCATAAATGCGGCCAGTACTCCCACTCAGTACTCCCCCATATACATGTTCATGGAAACACCTGCAGAAAGTACAACACTGAATTATTACACATTTGGTATGATAAAAGTTTGCTTCTTTAGTTTTGTACTTTTTAAAAGGAGCTAAGCTAACAATGCGTAATGTCACATAACAGTTATTGGAAGTGAATAGCCATCAGGTTAGCACTGCATTAGCTACATATCCACATCACCACACTCTTCTATGGAAACTGGAAAGGGGAAATTGCGTAAATGGGATTTTTGACCGATCCGTCCCTTTTATGAGGAGCGGTAGCACAGTGGGATCCATTTTGATGTTTTCAAAAAGAGACGCACTGTAAAACTGTGCTTCGTCATAGCCTTGCACATACTTGCACACACACACACCCTTTCCTGTTTGTGGTATCACAGAGTTCACCTCTCCTCTGTTCTTGATTTCAGTATCGTTCTCAGCCTCTTTATTTCATCATTGCTCCTTGCAGCATCCAGACAGTACGAGCCTGTCACAGATAAAGACCCTTTGCATTAACTCTGTGCTCTGCTCTTCTGGTCTGTGCTCCTGTATTGATTGCACTGTACATTTGTGTAGGTGTTGGAACATGTAGTTCTTGCTTTTATGCCCAAGAACTGAGAGAGCAAAATCCCATAAAGCACTGCACAATGAGGGGGCTGTTTCCCTTTACAAAAATGGCCGTTTGTAACATGTGGAAGTCTCCGTTTCCTTACACTGATACATTTTACTGTGCTCAATGTCAGCTAGCCTGGGTGCAGATACAAAATGTCTGAAAAATTCACAAATCTGATCACTTTTCTAGCAGTACATTGTTGAAATAACAATCAAACGTCCTGGTCTCTGTGCCTGGTCTATAGGTTAGTGAGGAAAGAAGGATGTGTTTATTGGGGTGGGGGGGGTATATTAGGGAAACCCCGCCGGGGCCCCAAGACTCTTTCCTGCCCAATCAGCCTCAAAACAGGAAGTGGAACTGGTCTCAAACAATGGGCTCCGTAGACACCCTGCACTGTAGAGGCCATAACAAGAAAAAACTATTCAGAAAGAAGTTACTTAGAGAAAAGACGATCTGGAGTACAGGTTTTAGCAATGGATACTGGCCAAGAGAAAGAGAGAGAGAGAGAGAGAAAGATCGGTACTGTATGTCACCCATTTATTCTGAACGTTTATTGTCATGTTTTTGTGACTTGACTGAATATAAATGTGAAGTTTTCTCTGTAGTAGGATGTAGGAGCTAGTGGGCACTCCTCTTTGGTGGCATTACTGTTGTAAAACTCTTGCTTGCTGGTACAGCATTAATAGACGGAGTATGAGAAAAATTGACTGCGCCCCACTTCCACTTTCAAAGTCAGCAGTGGTGGTTTATGAACACTGAACTGACCCGTTTTTGTGCATAGCGGTGATGGACACATGGTGTGAAAGACAGACAGATGAAGTAATGCTTCCTTTTTCTTCTGTTTTCCAGCCTGTAATGTTACCATCCATAACCGCTGCAGAGACGCTCTGCCCAACTGTGTCAAGATGAAACAGCGGGTAAGAGAAACTGATTTCTGACAAGCATGTCACATGACACCAGTCATGTTCAGTTCAGAATCACATGTTGATGACTGCTGTTGTGGCTTTGTGAACTGTTCTCTGTTCATTTGGGATGGATAGTTGACTTTTTTTAACCAGTTAAAATGTCCACATCTTTATGGAAAGATTCAATGCATCCTGAAATCTAAAAAAAAATATTTTGGAATTATTCAAAACTATTAAAAATTCACTGAATTAACAAATGGTGCAGCTGGTAGCCTAGTGGTCAGTGCGTTTGCCCTGCTGAGTCTTGATACCCAAGACTGCTAAGCACCGCTGTGCTGTGGGCCTGGCTGCCCGCTGCTTCACTTGGTGAATGGGTTTTAATGCAGAGAAATAATTTAGTGCTGTGGCGTGTTCACGTATGACAGAATGGTCACCCTCACTTCACTTCACTTCACCTTTAGATGAAAAATTTAGAATTCTTAGCGAGAAAATTTACAATTAATACAGCATGCCAACCTTTTTTGATTGTTTTAGATATGGAAATAACTTGAGGTAAGATTTTATTTGAGGGTATACTTCATCAGATTATTATAAATCAATACAAGTGTTTCAAAATCAATATACTTATGTAGATCAGGTGAATGTGCCACTGTGCATTATTACACCCATGGGACACTGGAATATTGTAATCAACAGTTTTTAAAGTTGCCTTGCTCATAATTGTAACATAAATGCGATTGTGTTGTGTTGCCACAGCAACAGAAGCTGGCACTGATGCGGAACAGTTCAACCTACGGTGGGACGGTGACACTGCGGAATAAAAGTGAGTGTCCATCCGGGCTGTCAGAAAGACCACAGGATTCTTCTTCACATTGTTCTGTGATTTTAGTCTCAAACTCTAGACATGGACAAGATTAAGCAAAACATTTCACTGCTTATTTCTCTGGGGTAATGGATTTAATGTTATTATTATCAGAAAAACAATAACGTCAGACCAATATGTACATTTTGTGACTGATACCAATATCGGATCGAAGAAGTCAAAAAATTGTATTGACTTAAAACAAGACACTAAATTCAGCACTTTACGTGCAGGATGATTGGCAATGTAGATGCATTGACAAGGCCTAAATGTTGGACAGTACTGATGTATTAGTCATGTCCTACTTTCTTAGTCTTTCTGAGGAATTGTGATTTAGAACTTTATGTCTTTGGTATCAAACTCCAGCACATTTGAAGGAGAGGCCCAGTTCTGCCATCTATCCATCCGACAGCCTCCGCCAATCACTGCTAGGCTCCCGCCGGGGACGCTCCTCACTCTTACTCTCCAAGAGCGTATCCACCAATAACATTGCAGGGTGAGTGACGCCCTCACTGTGCATTTATGTAGCATTTGTGTTACAGAATTGTCTGTATGTGAATGTTGTTAAATAAAAAAGGCAACTTTCATTGCTGTGCAAATCATGTTTGCTTTGAATGTATCCCATTATGTGTGAGTTCCTGTTCCAGTGGATTTCACTGTATATTATTGTGCAGTTGTCATAGTGTTGTTCACTGTTGGTTTTTTGTGTGATTTGTATGTCTCATGTTTTATATGCTTTCATACATCACTGTTATTATTATTTTTCTCCCATGCTCGCAACTTAAGGTTTTTTGTTATTGTTGTTGTTGTTGTTGTGTGTTTGGTTGCATGCATATGTGGGGGTGCATGGGCGTGCAATTACTTCTATGTGCATGCACGTGGTGTGTGTCTATGTGTGTGTAGGACTCTCAGTGATGACTCTCCCTTGGGGCTGCGCAGGATCTTGTCTCAATCCACAGACTCTCTAAACTTCAGGAGCAGAACCATGTCTATGGAATCGCTAAATGACGAGGGTAGGACACAAGCACACCCACGTTAATTTGCACAATATCATGAACATGCCGTCATGTACAGTCGTAAACAAAATTATTCATACCTCTGGCAAATTTTTACTTAGTTACTTTTATTCAACAAGCATGTTTCTTCTTGATTGGAAATGACACAGGCGTCTCCAGGAAGAAAAGCCTTTTTTGGCTATTACAGCAATCAAATGCTTCCTATAATTGCTGACGAGCTTTTTGCATGTCTCCACTGGTGTTTTCCCATAGACTGTGACAGTTTGCAAAGGTATGACTAATGTTTGACAGGCCACTTTTTGTTCAGTTGTAAATAAAAGCTGAGAAATATTTTTTTCCACAATGACGCCTCTTGTACATCGTCTTATTATCTTCTGGGAGACGACTGTGTCATTTCCAATCAAGAAGAAACTTGCTTGTTGAATAAAAGTAACTAAGTCAAAATTTGCCAGGGGTATGAATAATTTCGTTTACGACTGTACATATATATGAAAACATGTACACATAAATACAAAATAACAAGTGTAATATGGGACAGAATTTGATGTTTTAATTGACATTATTTTCAAATTCTGCAAAACTGTGCCATGGCTAACTTCACTGTTCTCAAAACGAGCCTTCGTAGCTCATTACCAGTTTGGCGTATGCAGGCTTTATTGTTAAGACAGTGCTCAAATGTCATCCAAAACCCCCAGAAACTTTATTTCTTTCCTCATTACATCCTTCATTGTGCACTGGCCTCGTTTAATACCAGGGCTGTCTCATGATATTATTCTCATCCTGTAATAAGCTCTACTGCATTAAAATGATCTCTTACAGTAAATCATCTCTAACTCGCTTTGAAAGAATAAGGGTTCAGATTTTCCTTTCACAGAATGTCATTTATGTTCGGTTTGATTGGTAGAAAACATCTGTGTCCACTCTGTAGGAGAGCTGTACTACGCCTCCATGCTAGAAGGGTTGGAGGTTGAGGGGCGGGACTTTGAAGCAGATTCCTGGAGCATGGCAGTCGATTCCGCCTACTTGCAGACCCATCGCAAAGATGTCATCAAGAGGCAAGACGTCATCTATGGTGAGAAACTAGTATAGTACCCCTTTTCAATCCAAAGTCTCACCACCGGAACACATTTAGGCATGTGGTATAGACTCAAAGCCTGAATGTTGATAAAAGCCAATGTATTGGTCACAAAAATAACATGAATGGTCACTGATACAGCTAATTCTCTTGCAATATCAAGAAAGATATAAGTTAGTGAACATTATTTTGGTGGATTGAGCTGTTATTTTTAAGTGATTTTTAAGGTTAAACTAGCTCTAGTAGTGGTGGATTTGAACCATTTATTGTCTGATTTTACCAGTTTAGGTTATAGTGTTGTTTGTTTTCAAGACCATGGGCGTAAAAGAGTCATATTAAAGGCCAATATCTTTAGCCTAGCATGAATAACAGTACGCTTGCTGTCTTTCCTTTCCCACCACCTGCAGTGCTGCCTCAGTCCCATTTGCAACTGACCAAATGAGTGATTTGTAATATTTACAAAATCCGAACAATGTGGGTGTAAATTAATACACATATTAGATCAGGGGTGCCCAACTCCTGTCCTGGAAGGCCCTGGTGTCCAGCACAATTTGGTAATTTCCTTCTCAAACACTGGTTCAGATCACCTTTTAATTTGTTGGTTTAGTATGTTTGCGGTGTGACAGGACAGCCTTCCAGGAATGGAATTGGGCAACCTTGTATTAGACAAATTATTCAAGAAATTCAATCATGAAGCAACATTTGGCTGGTGGCAGGAATGGGAGAGCTCCTTACCTTAATAATCTCCACTCGCTGGGTGAACAACACGCTGTCTGAAGGCACAGGACAAAATGAGCTCTTAACGCTCACAGACAGAGGATCTACTTAACCGATATCACCTTTCTCCAATAACTTGTTTCTGCATAGAAAGTAAACATGGTAACACCACAGAGAAGATGCTTAAAGCAGAGAAAATGACAAGAAAGTGTTCTCTGCATAGAATGCTACAGCATGGCTGTATCAATTTAGCAAACATGACCATCTAAAAAAATCATTCTATTCATGTTATCCATTTCCCTTGCCTGCAGAGCTGATCCAGACGGAGCTGCACCATGTGCGGACGCTGCGCATCATGGATGGTGTGTTTCGGCGTGGAATGCTGGAGGAGGTGCAGTTGGAGCCAGGTGTAGTGCACGCTCTCTTCCCCTGCCTGGACCGGCTTTTAGCCATGCACATTCGCTTCCTCAACCAGTTGCTTGACCGTCGCAAGCACAGTCTGCAGCCATCCAATGCACACAACTTTACCATCAGCCACATCAGTGACCTCCTTGTGCAGCAGGTAACTACAAATGCGTGTGTGTATCTGTTAGTATCAGCACGTCAGAGGCAGTAAGCATTTCCATTTCCATTTAAGTCACCGAGGCTCTCCAGCCAGGCAGTATACTGATTTTGTGCTTGATATATGCAGGAAGCTGAAATAGCTCAAATTGTGGACTAGTGAGAGGTTTATCAAGACCTGGGTTATGAATGTCTGCCATAGCATACCGCTCTACATAACTTGCACTAAAATCTGTGTGTTACAGAATGTGTTGGGTGTGTGGGTGTAACTATGAAAAGTGTAAATGTATTAGAGATATGTTATCATGTCCTGAGCAGAGAGGATTATCCTTTCAGAGGAAAAATACTAATATCTCTCATGTCTAAAATAACCTAATATAATATAATACAGAAAATAATTTACACTCCCTTGTCTGAATCTATATGTGTATTTCAGTTCTCAGGTCAGTTTGCTGATGAGATGAGGAAGGCCTATGCTGAATTCTGCAGTCGCCACCTGAAGGCTGTTAAACTATACAAAGAGCTACTAGCCAGAGACAAGAGACTACAGTACTTTGTACGGGTAAGACGGTTTTTAATAATGAAACAACTCAGGAATGAGCAAATTCTGTCCTGAATGTGTGTGCACAGAAAGGCAACACAGAACAGTCGAACACAGAAAGCTCTAGCTCCACATGCTGATACATTTTACCTTACCCAGCGAAGACTGACACTGGCACTGCTCTGGGGACAGATTTTATTTAATTAATGGGTCCTTAGCCAAAGTTTGTGTTTGAAATAACATACTTTGCACTGCACACTGCATACCTCAGTGGTGTATACTGTATAAAGCAAACTGCTCCTCAGCAGTAGTGTACACTATAGTATCCAGTATGAGGTTAAAGCCTCATGCCATTCTACTTCAAGGCAGGAACAAGGCTAGACTACAGACATCTGGGGTAGAGAAAGTCGGACCACTCTTAAGAACTTCACTTTCCTAATCCCCCCAGTCAATTCAATTTGATTTTATTTATATAGCACTTTTTACAACCAAGTTGTCACAAAGCAGCTTTACAGAGCCCAGGTCCGAGCCCCTAGTGAGCGAGCCAAAGGCGACAGAGGCGAGGAAAAGCTCCCTAAAGCTGGAGGAAGAAACCTCGGGAGGAACCAAGATTCAAAAGGGGAGCCCATCCTCCGCAGATCGACCCAGAGAAAAGAAAAGTCACTGCTTAGAAACAGTTGCTAGCCACTTTTCAGTGGCGTGCATGGAAAAAATTTGGTCAAAAGATGTGCTTGGGTGACACCCGATACCAGTTGTCTATTTCCAAAGCCAAAAGAAAACATGAGATTTGGATTCACCTGTGTGGTTTTCATGATGTTTTCGTATGTTTGCTGAAAGATGAGCCATTCCATTTTCATTACCGTTGTTGCTGATAACATGAGCTGTTTGATTAAATAATAAGCAGCGTGACTCCATGTGTGAGTGTGAAAAGGCTCCCTGTACGGATTGTTTGGCTGAGATTAGCTGTAGTTATGTTGTCCTGTTTGAATCAGGTTGCCTATGCGGTATGGAAACTTTATTATAAGAAAGCAAAAGTAAGTTGTTCAGAGTGCATTTTCTGTTTGTGATACATATAAGGATGAACCCAGTGCTGGCTTCAAGAAATGACTGCATTTTGTGTTTTGAAATGCGGTATATCGCGAAGATTGCTCTGTGCATGTACTGGAATATTTATGAAGAGTAGTACATCATCCGAGTATCTTTGGCATACTGGAAAAATTTGCATTGGTCACGTACTGCCTGCTCCTTACTGGTTGTGGGCGAATTCAGTACATGAGCAGGATGTAGTAGGTTATATTGACTGTAGGCAAAGTCTTTGAATGTATGACACCTACCTAGGGTGTGCTGTTGAAGTTTGTTTGCTTTTTATGAAGAAAAGTGGGAGAAAGAGAAATCTGGATATTACATTTGTTTTATGTATTTATCATATTGATCCTATGTAGCACATGCCAGAGCATGTCTTCACCAGCACGCTTAGTCAGTGGCACTGATCCTGGGAACGGGATTAAAGAATGAGACACAGCTTCAGGGAGTGTGATAAGACATAAATGAGGTGTCAGTGTTGGTGCATGTGTTTATAACCTCAAGTACTGGTCATGCAGTAGAGATGGAGATTTTGTGTGTGTGTGTGTGTGTGAGAGTGAATGTGTGTGTTGCTGTAGTGGGAGGACAGTGATGTACAGCTGGATGAAGGTAGGTGTTGTATACACTAATAGACCTGCCTGAATGTTATCATAGCTGTATGAATCATCGGATTTTCAGGTATTTTCAACTTTTCCCAGTGTGAGCAGCCTTTTTTTTTGCCTTTTTTGTGGCACACATTAACACTATTAGACCGCACAAAAAACATCGTAATTTGTATGTTTACTGTCCTCTGCTGGAAGGTTCAAATTGGTCCATGACACTATTTTAAGCAATTACTGACTATAGCCTCAGCCTTTTCCTAACCCTTTCATTGCGAGAGAGAAATGAAATGTCTATTTCTGCCCTTGAATCTGGTCTTCTCTTTTGTCAGTTGTTATGTTCAGTTTGATTTGTAAAAAAACATGATTTAACAAAGCTGAAACTTGTATAACATATAATATGTGTAACATATATACAGTAACCACCCTGGGGTTTTGCAGGGGTTACATTCCAAGAGCTCCCGCATATAGTGAAAAAATGCATTGTTGTGTTGTGGTGCCTGTCTTCATAGTGTAAACCCTAAA
>JBBPCX010000147.1:7129715-7155376 GCA_037974365.1 Hydrocynus forskahlii | reverse complement strand
ATATACACAACATTAAATACAGTGACAGGCAGAGTGAATTACATTGATTATCTCATTACAGTGGCACCTGTAAAGGGATGGCATATATTAGGCAGCAAGTGAACAGTCAAGTTATTGAAGTTTAGGTGCTGGAAACAGGAAAAATGGATAAGATCTGAATGACTCTGACAAGAACCAAACTGTGATGAAGTGGCGAAGGGCCATAGACATGACTAAGTGATCCTTGTGGGTAGTGATCCTAAAGGCTAACCCATCTGGTAGAACCCCCTACAGAAGAGCTGCTATAGCCAAATTGCTGAAAAATCTCATATTTATTCATAAATATATGTGTTGCCTAAAATGTACATTTTTTACAGTGTATACCAAGTTACTGTAGATGTTGAGCAATTGTTCTAATTCTCTCTTTCTCTCTCATTCTCTCTCTTTCTCTCTCATTCTCTCTCTCTTTCTCTTTCTCTTTCATTCTCTCTTTCTCTCATTCTCTCTCATTTTCTCATTCTCTCTCATTCTCTTTCTCTCTCTCTCTCTCGCTCGCTCTCTTTCTCTCTCTCTCTCATTCTCTCATTTTCTCTCGTTCTCTCTCTTTCTCTCTCTTTCTCTCTCATTTTCTCATTCTCTCTCATTCTCTCTTTCTCTCTCTCTCTTGCTCTCTTTCTCTCTCATTCTCTCTCATTCTCTCTCTTTCTCTTTCTCTCTCATTCTCTCTCTCTCTCTCAGAGGGTGAGTAGAGGTCCTCTGTTGCGTCGTCATGGTTTCCAAGAGTGCATTCTGTTGGTTACTCAGCGCATCACTAAGTACCCCGTCCTGGTGCAGCGTATCCTCGACAATACAAAGGGTAAGCCATCGCCATGGTAACTGCAGAAACGAAGCACTGCTCATCGTAAACCTGGTATCAGGAAAACTATTATGTTAACGGATGTGTAACATGTTTATTGCACAACTATAAACAACATACAGTACACCAAAAATATAATCTGTGTGATGCACATCTTTACTCAGATATCTCTACTCAGTTAGAACTGAATTTGACGGACATATGATCAATACACAACTAGTAACACCACAGAAAGCTTTATTCCATGCACTTTGTCTGTTGGCTATGATCCTGATTGTTAATTAGTTCAAATGAACCCAGCTGCCATGAGTTTGTCAGTGCCATCTGGATTCTGCAGGATTTCACTGACTGAATGGTCTGGTTAAGAACATCACAAATAAGTAAGAAGGCAATAAACTTCACCACCTCATCCCTCTGTTTATATTTGAGTAGAGACATAACTAACTTTCCCAGATCCCACCACAGTGTCATTAACGGGTTTTCCATTCAAACATTTTAGACATTTGAAGTGACTTTCTGAAAAGTCAGTACAAGAAAACGCTAATGAATTTATGCGCACATTTCTCAAGATGATGTCACATGCATGCACCGCAAGGTGAGATCACCGTACATGATGGTGGGATTCACTCTTTTATTAGCTCTCAGTAGAGATGTTTTAACATCCCTCTGTCAGTTTTATATGGCTGTAGCACTAACAGTTCCAGGATATTTAGCGATGAGGGCATCGTTTATGTACCCCTGGGAATTTTCATCTACTGCAGTGTTTGCCAGAAGGAGAGGAAAGATGTGACTTCTATTCCATCTTCATCATCACATATTCAGACATAAGGTACTTAAAGTGTAAAACCTTTGCATAAAAGAAGTGGATGGAGACCCCTATACTGTGTGTGCACACTATACAGATATAATTACAGAATTACATATTTAATCTACTAAATTTTGTGGTGGCACTAAAGCATTTTGCTTTTGCACAAGCACTCATAACTGATTTGTCAATGGGTGCAGAAGCCTTTTGTGCACGCACATGACATCACCACACAGCTGCAGATTTTAGTGCATTAGAATCTGTATTTTAAGAGTAGCGCCGTAAACGTGCTAAAATTGTACACAAATTAACAATCTATAGTTTGTGTGTGTGTGTGTGTGTGTGTGTGTGTGTGTTCATGCAATAGGAAGAAAGTACAAATGTTGCAAGAGAAGATTCCTTGTTATTAAAAGCAGGCTTCTCTGTTGCATCTTCTTTTAAAAATGTATAAAATGTTCTCTTTTCTTTTAATCGCCCCACCCCAGTATGCAAAGTTTATTTAACAAGTACATGTGAATATTGCATGGAAAAAGACAGAAATGTTTAGTTCAGTTCTGGAATATAAAAAAGATTTTTCTCCAACCAGCATTTTCTCCAGCATTTTGTTTTTAATTAATGAGTCAGTAAGATCCTTTGTGTGAAGCATGATAGAAACATCATGTCATTTTTAGGATATGCATATTTAAAATTATACAGTTTTAATCTAAAAGTAAAAGATTTCGTCTACAAAAACCTCAGAATTATAATTGAAGGTTCTCCCCCTGACCTTTAAAGTGCTGGTCTTTAAAGGTGTCTTTGTATTAGTAGTTCAGTCCCTTGATCCAAACCAAATTTTAACTTGTTTGCTTAGCGCTCATATTTAAAACCAAAGCAAAAGACACATACCTAGGTTGTATAGAAAAAGTCATAAATGTGCCAATAATATACTGATAAGGTTATATTCTTATCTGAGTTCCAGGGTCTTATATAAGTCTTGTGATATTGTAAAGCCATCAAAAGTTAATGCACATACTGTTTATTTCTGTTGCATGTATCAGATGTATATACATATACAGTATGTGTATATATAATGTAAATTTTAAATAAATTGTGCATCAAATTGCTAAGTAATTTCTTGGTTAAAAGCACATATACTTGTTTACGGCATATTTATATTGTATTTGCATGTTGTACATTGCATGATTGCATTTGCATGACTCTCGTATATGGGCTTACACAGACAGTGTGGAGGAGGCTGCGGGTCTGACGCAGGCCTTGGCTCTGATAAAGGAGCTCCTGTGTAGCGTGGATCAGCAGGTCCTGGAACTAGAGCGCACTCAGCGCCTGCAAGAAATCCGCTCCAGACTGGACCCACGTGCTGAGGCCAAACTCCGCTCAGGATCACTCTTCAGACCTGCAGAACTGCTGCGCAGACAACTCATCTATGAGGGTACACTGCTGTGGAAGACCCCCAGTTCCAGATTAAAAGGTATAAAAGATGGACTTTACAATAATACATGCACAGTAAAATGCATCACATATTTAGGACTGGGGTGATGAGCAATACTGAAAAATCAATTGAACAAGGACAAATTGTTGATAAAAATATCAATATTTTCACAGTTTAAAAGCACTGGTATTTTACAGCTACATTTAGTATATCTGGAGTAGTTTAAATTAAGTTTTAATGCCAAAGACCATTTCAGTTAATAATAAAATATGAAAAAACACTGAAAACCATACAAGTCTTTCATAAAAACATAAAAAGGCTAAAGTCTTTTCACATCAGACCTCTTGGTTGCTCATGATTTGTGAGACCATTTTAATGCTTCATCACATAGACAAAAGCGCACACACTATCATTCAGTGGTTGATTTTTTTCTTTCATTTTCATTATGGTGGTGTTTAGTAAAAGAGTGCATAACAGAAAATGTTTTAGTGCAAACACTGTATACATTTCAGTACAAAAAGACTTCACAACAACAAAATATATAGGACAATAATGAAGGAAACTAAATCTGATGGCAATTTCCATGTGTAGTCACAAAACCACTTACTCACATAACGACTCATTGCTTCATCTGTTAAATATCAATTGGAGGTTTACAGCATATCTCAGAGCTCCGAATGCTAACGAAGTTAACAAATAGAAAGAAAAGCGATAAATTCTACTTGTTGATTTCTCTCGTTCTCCATTACAAATAACAATCAAGGAATGGACAAATGATTCCAGATTCCAGCTCTACATTTATGAGTCTTAAGGGAGCAGTAACAAAAACAACCTTTTTTAATTCTAAGGAATTAAAAGGGACTGGAAAATAGTTCTCTTGTGCATTTATTAAAAACATAATGTGAAAAATATGTGTGCATCAGGTGTGTTCAAGCACAGTACAGTGTGTGTTGTGTAACGTGTGTTCTTATGTGTTCTTGTGCTGTCTGGGTTCTGTAGATGTTCAGGTTTTACTGATGACTGACATACTAGTATTCCTGCAGGAGAAAGATCAGAGATACATCTTTGCAAGTTTGGTGAGTCATCAGACATTGACTCACTGAAGGACACACACTTATGCACACAGAAGTGACCCCACTTCTGCTCACTTAATGCATACAACTTCGCATATTTCAACAAATACAGCCGACTTGTTTTAGTTGGCATGCTTTGAGAAAATGTCTTTACTTGCAGTTGAATGTATGTCTTTCCCCACAGCTCAGCTTACCTGTGTAATATTTATTTATTTTCCTCTCACTCTTTTACTCTATCTTGTTTCTCAATGAATCCTCACTGCAGGATAAGTCAGCAGTAGTGTCATTGCAAAATCTTTTGGTAAGAGACATAGCCAACCAGGAGCGAGGGTTGTTCCTCATCAGCAGTGAATTTAGCCCGCCAGAGATGTACGAGCTCCATGCAGCTTCCAGAGATGACAGAAACACCTGGATACGGCACATAGAACAAGCTGTCTGCAGGTGTGCGTTCACCCACAAAAAAATACTTTATTTGGATTAATAAACAGTATAATAAACAGTATACAGATTTTTGCTCAGTCATTATGCAATCCAAATGAGCTCAGTCATTATGCAATCCAAATATCATAATTAGCACATCTTAAGGATATAGGAAAGTGTCATCCCTGGATGTTTAGACTGCCTATATGTAATTGTACTCCATGTTATTCCTCTTGACTGAACACATATTATGGGCCCTTATTTTTTTCTGTGATCCAGCAACCACATATATCTTTAATGGTTCAGTCAGTTCACACCTCAGATAAATCTAGAAAACCCTTAGTAGGGGTAGCCAGTAAAATAACCCCTACACTTCACAATGGCTATAACATCACAACCACATTCCAGCCTACAAAGCAGATATCTTCTTCCATTGCAGTTGCCCTTCAAGAGATGAATTCCCTCTCATTGAGACAGAGGACAAGGCACTTCTGCGGAGGCTTAAAGGTATGTGTTACATCATCTTACACATTCCTGATGCTCATTGGTTACTGTCAGTACCTGCCAGCCTTGTAACTGAAGCCTCACAGTCTTGCTCCTCCTCCCACAGCTGACATCCAGCAGAAGGACAGAGAAGTGTTGGAATTACTGCAGGAGCGAGTGACCCTGTTCTCAGACTTGGCTGAGGTCATGGGAGGTCATGAGGTCATGCTGCCGCCCAACTCTAGAAACGTGTTTAGAGCTGACACTCCTCAGGCACCTCGGGGAGAACAGCTACTCACTCAGGCTATTACAGAGGGTGAGGGTGAAATGTTAAATAAACCACATACCTACAGGCTTGGCATGAAGAACCACACTTTTTCATTCACATTCAGCCAGCCCCTCTGTCATTTTCTCTGTTCATTTTCCTTATAAACCTTTCTGAGTAGAATTTAATAAGGTACTGTCTTGCTCTCTTGACAGTGGACAGACTGACTGAGCTGTTGTTAGGCTCTGGATTAGAGGTCTCTTTTGCTTGCAGTTCCAATGGGCACCACAATCACATGGGGGCGCTAGTCATAAGTAAGTACAATGACTATTCATTTGGGAATTGAAAGACCTTCACTTTAGCTATGTGTAATGACTAGCAAAAAAAGGACTGAGTTACAGATAAAAGTTAACTCACGATAAACGTATTAACAAGTACGATCCGTTCAAGGCCAGCATCAGACCGACAGGAATAACAAAGGAAACCCAGATTCCAAAAATATATCCAAATCACACACGAAGAGTCAGGCAGAGCATGTAATCCAAAGTAAGTAGAGCAAAAGTCAAAACCCAGAACCAGGAGTCTTATAGGCAAGGCTAGAACTGTGAATCAAAAAACATCCAGGAAGATCCAGGAAGACAAAGGCAATGAATGCATACTGCTCAGCACACCAAAGAAGGCAGTACTTTGCAAAGTACTTTCTAAACCCAATTTTTAAATAGTGCTAGGAACAGGAAGTACTCTAGTAGCCGTATACTGGAATAACTACCTCCCCTGGTGGTGTGGAGGTGTTAACAGCAAGTCTCCCCATTGATGTGTTATTCCTGGATGCAATATGAGCGTATGCATCCGATTTCTCCATTAGGTATCTCAGTCTGGGTATTAGTCTGTGGGTGATATCCTGAATACAGATTCAGTGTACACCCAAACTTCCTGCAGAATGCAGAAAAAGACATAAATTGCCTCTTGCAATTTAAGTCTTGTCTTGAGGAAGACCATATAGCTTAAACACTCAATGAAACTGTTGTGCCATTTCTAAACCCGAAGGTAATGGTATTATCTGAGTAGGATGGGAGATCCATGACAAAGTCCATAGAAATATGTGACCATGGTCTCTTAGGGGTAGGCATGAAAGGGCATGAAAGGGCATGTTCCTAGTCATTTTTAGAACCTGGTCAATATAAAATCCACCTTGCTTGTCTAGGTTTCAGTCTTTTGGTGTCTTTCAGGTATTCCAAATTTTTGTGGTAGGTATCAAAATAGGAAATTTTGCCCCTTCTGTCCAGTGCCTCAACTAACCTATTTCAAACTTGGCCACAAGTTGATTATCCCCCACATGATAATTTCTGCATGATAAGTTCTAAGATAAGTATGTGCTTTACCAGACTCCACTTGGCTGCACACACCCCCTCTGTGGATGCATCGACTTCCACTATGAAAGGTTGTTTTGATTGGGATGGAATAGTGCAGAAGAGGCTTGCTGAGAAATGCTAGTCCTTTGAGGAGCCGGCATGGGAGTCCGGAGCTGTCTGGAAGCCGGAACTGAGGTCTGAAGCTGGAGGGGAAGGCTGTAGCTGTCTTGGAGTCAAGACAGGAGTCGTCGGTACTCTCTCTGGAGCCGAAGATTCTTGACCCTGGGGCGCAGCAGCTTGGCTCAGCGGTGCTGCGGCAGTTTGGCACTGCGGCTCAGCGGCTTGGGCTTGAGGTTCTGTGGCGGCTTGGTTCAGTGGCCTTGCGGCTGGGCTAAGCTGAGGTGCACTGGGCTGAATAGGGCTAAGCTGTAGTGAACTGAACAAAGCTGGGCTGAGTCGGGCTGTGCTCAGTTGAACTGGGCTGGGTTGAGTAGGGTTGAGCTGGGCTGAATGGAGCTGAGCTGACTGGAGCGACTGAGAAGGCTGCCGAGCTTGCGGTTAAAGCTGCGTGGCTGGCTGGATGATTTGGACTGCGCTGAGTTGGGCTGAGCTGAGTTGATCTGAGCTGGACTGGATGAGTAGATTGGCTGTTCAGACGAAGCTCTACATGGAGGCTGAGCTGTATCATGCCCTCCAGCGTCTTGGGAAGCATTACAGGGGTGACAGGCTCTTCTCTCAGGTGGGGAGTTAACCCCTCATTGTACTCCACGAGGTTTTAGCTGCACTTTGCGGAACTCCTTTGTGTATTCCCTCACCGAGCGATTCTCCTGCCACAGGTGGGATAGGTGAGAGGCTGGAGACCCCATGGAGTTGCCAGATAAGGTGCTGGGGACACCAGAGCGGAATAGTGTGTCACCGCTGTTATGGGGGCCACCAGCTTGGAATCGCTGCGGACGGCGCGTGTTGGAATTACTAGTCAAGTCTGCTGTGCCTTGTATGGTGGAGCCTTCTGTCACGAATCGGCCTTGTCTGGACAGAAGAGAAGAGATGGAGGCACAGGCGCAGACTTCCATGATATGAGATGATTTATTAAAAACAAAACAGAACAGAACAGGCACGAGGGCCGGACATAAAAATAGAAACATGAGTTGAGATGAGATGATACGAGTAGAATTGAGGAGGCGGACACAGACCGGGGAAAGGGACTGGTGAGGTTATTGCTCCACACCACATCTGAGGACAGCACACCTTAAATATCCAACCTGGCGCTAATCAGCCCTCAGGTAAACTATCCCCAGCTGTGGGTGGAGGAGAGTTCACAGTACCACAGCGACCCTCCGCAGCCGCAAACCGGAATTGTGACACCCTACGTTGCTCCAGGGAGGCTGTCCCCTGTAGTTAACGAATGGAAGTCGCTTTGGATAAAAGCCTCTAATAAATGCTGTAAATAAGTAAAATGTCTAGCTTACAGCTTGAGTCAGACACAACAGAGAATTTTGCAAGTGCAGTTTGATGAGAATTACTGATAAGCATGTGATACCATCCACTCCATGACCATGAGACTCCAGACGAGGCATCCGGACGCTTACATCCTCATCTCTGGGGACTCCAGCCATATCTTTCTGAACAGGACACTGAGCACCTTCCCACAATTTGTAGACTGTCCCACCAGAGAAAACAAGACACTGGACTTGCTGTATGGTAATGTCAAAGAGGCATGCATCTACACAGCCTTACCACCTCTGGGTAGATCTGACCACAACATGGTGCACCTTCTCTTGGCTGTGAGAGCAGGGCGAATTCTGAAGCTGTCTCACATCCTTGAATAAGTTGGGCCGACCTTTCTCCAACTCCCAGTGATGGCATGATCAAACACGTATTTATTCTGTGGAAAAAAAACCTTAACAGGAATAGTTTTAGTTCCAAAACTATGCTTTAGCTTCATCAGAGGAAAAAGCTTTACATGATGAATGAAATTCAATGACCACTGTAGTAAAAAACCTTGGCATTGATCAGGATTACTATTAAAACATTCAGGACCTGGTACTGGAGAGGGTGGCTTCACCTCAGAGGGTTCCAGTGGCTTCACGCTAGGTGTGGCGAGGCATTGCACGCAAAGTTTTTGATGGGTTTCATGGAGTTTTTTAAGTAAGACTTCATGTGTTTCTAGCATGTCTTTTTGATGAACCAAGGTTTGACGCATGGTATTGAGTCAAAACACAAAAAATATCTAAGGTCCACAAAGGCAATGTATACAGACTTAGTACACCAGAGATGGCAATACTTCACAAAGTAGCTTTCTAAACCAAGCCCTCAAATAGTTCTAAGAACAGGAAGTAACCCTGTCCTAGACTAACTAGCTGTCGTGGTGGTGAAGAAGGTGAACAGCAGCACTGGACCTCATAGTATGTTAGGAGCAAGAATAGAATATGATATATACATTCATTCATTCATTTTCTGTAACCACTTAATCCACACTAGGTTCGCAGGTACCAACGGGGGCAAAGCAGGGACTCACCCTGGGTGGGGTGCCAGTCCACCGCAGGGCGCAATGTACATTTAAGATCAAATAAATACAGTGAACTGTGGAATTGTTTTTTAAAAGATGACATGTCCAAGTTGCCCTTTTCATGTGTGCAAAAATTAAAGAAATTAAAGATATGTAATCTTATAATGTGGCGGTGTCATCTTGTAGCGTGAAAACTATTGCTGCCTTTAATTAGCTGCATATTTCTCATGATACATGTTATAATTATTTTCTATCTTGTACCTTTTAAATCTCAGATGGACAAGAGGTGATAGTTAATGGCTTACAGGACACAGGGATGTCTCAGGTAAGAGACAAATACTGAAAACATGCCTGTTTTGTTTCACCACAAATGGCAAGAGGATCATTATGGGTAGACTTATACTGATATCTACAGACTTCGTTATTTTAAAGAAATCTACCAAACTAAGTAAGAGCATAGATAGAGAGTATGTGTCACACTAATGCTCAGTTTTATGCAGTCCTGTAAAAAGGATAATTACTCATTATTCAAGACCATCTGAAACTCGCAGGTTTCCATGGCAACCGGAATCTAGTAAAAACCTATCACGATTCTGAAGCAGCACTATTATTACTGCAAAACTTTGCTTCAAATGACAGTCACCAACACTTTTTATATGCAGACAGTTTCAAGCTGATGTCCTTTACCTCATTATGATAGCAGGCTTTTTGAATGAGAATATTATCTGAATCAGTGAATCACATTTGTTTGATTTAATGGAACTGATTGATTCCTTTAATCTTACAGGATGGGAATGGGAATCAAATGGAGGATAGGACACCAAGTGAGGTACAGAGTCAGTTATGAACAGTTTAAGTGCAGACTTAGTTTGGATTTTTTAGAGAAATACTTTATGTTAAGTAACCGAGCCTTTAATGTTCAGGCGCATGGTCCAGGATATTTCAAAAACAAAAAATCCGTCTTAGAACCATTACAAGGACACACCATGTTAAGATATTTCTATAAAGCAAAGTAAGTATTCAAGCATAGACACATATTAGTTGGGGCTGCTGGTCAGTGTATTTGTGTGTGTGCGTGGGCATGAATGAGCACAGTGTCAATCAAAATTTGCTACGTTGTATAAATGCGAATACTTGAAACTGAAAGCATTAAAAGGTATGATTTGCCTTCAGATTTGGAGTGTCATCTCATGTATTTCCTGACTTATTTATCTGGGTTTCAAATGCCCATTTATTTTATATAGAACGTTTTTATATTGAACGTTAATGCTGTTCACGTATTGATGTATCTGATTATACAAAGCTCACAGTCTATTGGGAAATATTAGATTTACAGTACAGAAAATTCCATGCATACATTTGTCTGGTAAGTGTGAGTGTGTTGGACTTGTTACATGTTGATGATTTGTGTGTATTTCAGGAGGTCTCTCAGAGGCTGGTGAATCTCAGTGCTCAACTCCATGCTCTACAGGTCAGACTCTAGCCCACAGCATCTGAATCACATCTGATTTGTGCATCTATTTATACTGAAAACTTCTGTGTTCTGTATTTATTTTCTTAACTGTACCATAATGTTTAAGTGATTCATGAGTTTAATAGCAAAATACTTAGAATGTCTCTGAAGCTTCTACCAAAACTGTTAAGAACTACATTTATATGGTCTCCTGAGTGGCATAGCTGTCTAAGCATTGGCCCTATCATCGGGAGACCATAGGTTTGATCCCTGGTGGTGCTGCAGTCATCTGTGGCTGGGAACCCTAGGGAGCACAGTTGGCTTTGCTGTCTCTGGGTGGGTTGGATGGCTGCGATTCAAGAGAGTGTCTGTTAGCTGAAAACAACAGGCACTTGCAGTCTGCGCTCTCCGCCAAGCACCTTATACTGTCCAATGATGTTGCTTTAGTGGCGGTTCACAGAGATGCAGAGGCACTTCATGTGACTCGAGAAAGCAGTCTTCATCCTCCTAGTGTTAGTGGTACTGTGTGATGGAGAAGGCCTAGCTAGTGCGTGGAATTGTAGGTGACTGCATTTGGTAGAAAAAAGAAATTAAAAAAAATAATAATAAACTAAAAAATGTGTTATTTATTATTTGTAAATTATTTGTAAATAACACTGTTATTTGTCAGCATATCTGTGTCAAATTAAGGGCACCACATTTTTGTTTTACTTTTAACACAACCAATGTCTTCTCTGATTTAACAGCAGAAGTTTTTAACATGATGTGTTCTAATTACATATCTGTCATAAGTGTTCTTTTGACTCAAATGTATTACGCTTTATATTTATAAAAAACAGAAATTCAGCACTTCTGGTAAGGGATCACTTGAAGCACATCTTTCCCTCTTTCTCAGGGTGCAGTGATTCGTCAGGATTCTATTTTAGAGTTTTGCCTGCGCGAGAGCTCTGCACCTCCTGCTGCAGCTGGTGCCCGCCCTGTGCGCTCTCTGTCACGGGACGGGGGCAGTGATGTGGGATCAGTGGGGGAACTGGCCTTGCTCCAGCGGCAGCACAGCCTTCTGCAGGAGGAGCTGGTCCGACTAAGAGGAGCCGAAGGCAAGCTGAAGGACAGTGAGAAAGCAAGAGCTCACCTAGAGAAACAATTAAGAGATCTAAGGACCAACATTTCTGCCTTGGGGGACAGTACTGCTGCTTCACAGGTACCATGTCAGACTGCATTCTTGATACACTCCAAACAGTAGATGCCTGGATTTATTTTTCTTGCATTTTTACTGTATGAATCCCAAAAGACAATTCCTAGTCGTACTAATGAAGGGATTAAATTCCATTGATTTAGCTTATAACGAACTTTGAAAACACTTAGAATCTCAAAAATGTTCTATGACAAATTAAATTACAATGACACATAGATTAGAATGGTTAAGGGCAGAATAGGTATCCTTTGTAGATATTCTCTGACAATATGATGACATTAAAAAAATTGTGAGGCTTGTAAGGTGGTGATGAATGATGTCACTTCTTAATTTAAAAAAAAGATCTATTTTCCTTAATGGTTGGGTTGCTATTACTTCAGGTTATGGGAAAAAGTAGGTTTCTTTGCAGAAATTTGTTGCACATTTACAATACACCTTCACAACAGTAAATTTTGCATCACTTTCATTGGAGTTGAATGGGTGCAGAATTCGCACTGATGGTGTGAATTCACAGAAGCATGAGAAACAGAGATGGTGAATTTTCAACTTTATGCAAATGAGAACCACACAAGAGCCAATCAGTTATGCTATGGGACATGTTTAGTACGAGACATTATCGATAGGGGCACGAGTAACAAAAAATTTCTGAGGATAGCAAAAGGAATACATGCAGTATGAAAGCATCTATATGATAAAGACATGTATGGCTGACCCTACTGTCCGAATGTCTTTATTGTATGTAAGTAGACCCGAATAGATCATCAGACATCATGTGATAGATTGACTAGCAAAGAATGTGGTACCTGCCCCTACATGATGATTTTATTTATATCTTGGGATATGCAGAAAACATGCTAGTTTGTTGGCCAGCTATTTCTGTGTCCAATCTGCCAGCTACACAGGCATGTGCCGAACTGGTTGGGTAGCCAGCATGGTTCGGAAACTGACAGGCTACATCACTGCACTGTTTTCATCATGATGCTCTCAGAGTGAAATCTTGTGATACAAAATTCACAAATGTTTCACTGCGTTGGAAGCCTAGAGTTAGAACACTTAATTTAGAGCGGTTGAAAATATACCTGAGGCCATGGAAGGTGAATCATTTACATTTTTTATTTTGTATCCTCTAAATCCTCTGAAATAGCACTCCATACACATTCAGCACATAAACCACAAAATCCTAAAGCTTTAATGAAACTTTAGTTCTTGCAAATATTAATGGTTTCATAAACACCACATTTATGCAAATTTCTAGTAAATTCTAGCAGTCAGGATTCTGAAAGTAATCAGATCATCAGGCTTATTTTATTATTCGATTGGATTATTTCCAAAGGAAAGCCTAGTCTTGGACTACCCTTCCCTTTTCAATGGAAAATCTCTATTCACAGCACTACATAATCCAGGACTAGGCTTAATCCCTGTCTGGGAAACCGACCCCAAGTGTCATTATTTTGTTGCTTGTTTGTTGTATCCTTAACCTGGTAAATTCATAATTAAATTTTTTTATTAATCCCCCTATCTCTCCTTCAGGCTCCACCCCATCGTAAAGAGAGTGAGACCGACCTGAACATGGACACTCCACTGGCTAGCCAAGCATCTATGGATCAGTTGGACTGCATGCAAGATTGCAGTGATGTGGATGTAGATGTGATCTCAGATGATGATGATGATGATGACGTGAAGGTGTCCCCTCGTTCAGAGAGCCCTAGAGGTCAGTAATGTAATGATGATTCAGGATTTTTACATCTGTGAACTCTAGACCCATCTGTTATATAGAGTTCCTCATAAGAAACTGGCAAGTGAACAGAGTGTCCCTTGTTTCCTCTTTTCCCTCACCCCTGACAGAGTTCATTAATACAAGTGGTAAAGCATAATGTAAAGCAAGCATTAATAAATAATTGGTGCTGAATGTAGAGTATTAAGGTGCCATATGAATAAATGTACTCCTTCAATAAAAAATGCAGCAATTTTACTGTATTTTGAGGAGAATTTTAATTGCTTAAAATGATAAAGAGTTCTGTTTTGTACTGAACAGATAGACTCTAAAACAGGCATTCTGCCATAAGACTAGCTTTTAAAAAATGTCATGTGCCTGAGGTACGTTACGTTTTGCTCAAGTTTAAAGTATAAATTGGACACATTTCTCTTGTTGTAATGGACAAAATTGACCCATTGGAGTTTAAACATGCAGTTTAAAGGGCTGTGTGCATTCTGGATAACTGGATGTGCCACCTTTAGCAACAACAACTGCAACCAAACGCTTCTTCAAACTGCGGATCTAACTTTACAAAAGTCTAGACATATTAAAGGACTTCCAAATAATGAACGGTTCTTTTAGTGTCTCGTCATGGCATTTAAATGGGGTCCAAGTAAAGACTTCAGCTAGGCTACTCCAAAACCTTAATTCTTTTAAGCCAGACAGGTAGACTTGTTTGCTTTTGTGCTTCAGATCAGTGTCTTAGTCCATAACTAAATGACCCTTCATTGTTTGTTAACTAGATAATCTTATGCAGGATTTTCTTGTTGAGAGCAGAATGGTTCCATTCAGGCAAATCAAACAGGCTCTGAACCAGTAATGCACTACCACAAGGTTTGTCTGAGTATTGATATGGTGCACATGGAATGGGACACCTGTTTTCCATAAAGTTCCCTTTTTGATATACCAGTTGACATAATTATAATTCCAAAAGGCTTGTGGCTCATCAAGGTGGGGTTTTTTTTGGTTGACGAATACGAGAGGAGACTTTATGTGAGGAGATACTCTGGAACTCTTCTATAGACACAATTTTTGCTTTTTGTAATGATGGAATCATGTATTCTGGCTTTGTGAGAGATGAGCAAGGCCAGCTGGCTTCTTTTGTGACTTCTCAGATGAGTCTAGCCACGTCTGGGAAGATTTAGTGCTGTTCAAAGTTTTCTTCTTTTGGAGATAATGGCAGTTATCAAATAGTGGTGTGTCTAAGCTTTCAGTTAACTTAATTCGATTAATTGTTTGAGTAGTGTTGGATTTTTTTCTTCAGTAAATGAAATTATTCATGGGTTTATGAAATTAACTGTATTTTGCATTTACTCAAGTTGTCTTTGTCCTATATTCAATTTTGGGACAAATATGCAGGATAGCAGTAGAAATCAAATGTTTTGTAGAGCCCCGTATCTCCCATTTTTGACATGTTGACAGTGTTTTGTGGTTGTGCCTAGGCCTGTGTAAGAGATGCTCCAGCTGAGATGTGCTAAACTTTAGCTCCATGTAATACTAATAGCAGCCCACACACATGCTTATGTAAGTGATATTGATTCAGTTAGAATACCCAGTTCAAGCACGCAGTATTTAATACAACACACAGACTCATAAATCATGCTCACCTACGCTCCTGCACACATATGTACAGCACCTTCTGAGGAATGAAAATGAGGGAAGCAGCTACAGAGCCATTGTCCTGGTGTGTAGGTGAATGAAAGTGTGTTTGGTTGGGCATTTCAGAGCAAGTCCCTTCACTGCCAACTCCTATTGTGTACTTTGAGATGAAACAAGGCATTTTGCACAGGTTTCAGGCTCAAACTGGAAGGATTCTGCCTGCATGACATGTATAAAACTGCAACTGCAAACTGCAATACAAGAACTTTACAGACTGTGGAATGAACAGTACATTTTGGTGTTACATTCCTAAACAATGTAGGATTCATTTGATTATTCTGGTACAATTGAGAGTTATATGTCTTTAGGGGGAACTAGAGGATTTTACACAGTACAGACAACGAAGTCAATACACGAGTGTTTGTGTTGCATACTTTACAGAGTATTAATATAATGCATTCTAATTAATATAACATTTCAAAATCATGGCTATTGAATTGCTACCTTTAGAGAAGACATTTCCTGGTGCATCAGTGCATTTTACACTCCTAGTCTTTAATTATTTTGTTTTTGTTCTCCGTCTAGATCTGCAAGACATTCCAGAGGAAAGTGAGTCAGCTCCAGAACCGCGCGAACGGGACTCCTCACACTGCTAATGCTCTACTAGTGCTTAGAACCTAGAACTGGACCCAAGCCTAGCTTAATTGATGAGACCCAAACCTACTTAACCACAAGACTGTATGAACAAGTCTTCCTCTGAACTCCAAAGGAAGAATATATAGCTATAAATATTACTTTTATCATATACATATTTAATTGTAATGGGCTATTTTTACAGCTTTTCTGTGGCTAATTTTGGCATCTGATTATGGCAGTTTCTTTTGTTTTGTTTTTTTCTGCTATCCAATTGTTTGGTTTTCAACATCAGTGGACCAATAAGGACATATCAAAGCAGCATGATTGACAGCAAGCTTGTAAGTGGCAGGCTTATACAAATAACATGACTCTGCACTCAATGTTGCATGAAACGTTTAGTGTTGTCATATGAACACAGATCAGCCATTTAGCAGTCGCTAAATTAACTGAAGCAAACCTTCTGGATGTACTCGGTAACAGCACAGAGATGCTGTCTGTGGCGTTTTGCTTTCTACTTCTGCTAAGCTTCTCCCACTGTAGCGCACAGGTTGTTTTCTTTCTTCAGTAATAGTGAAAAAGTCTTGTGTAAATATTTTAATTTAGGAAATGAAAAGGTAAAGAATTCTTTATGAAGATTCTTTTTTTTTTTTGCTCTTTATTTTTATTTATTTATTTTTCATTTACTGAAGTCAAATGGTTGACAATCTTTCATGCACATGCTATAAATGATTTAAAGAAGCCATAACTTTAAATGCAACAAAGACCCTAAAACCAAAAGTACATTCTGTACTTCAAAAACACATACACACACACACAAATATACACTTTTTGCAAAGTGAAACATGAAACCTCATGGTCTGTCATACACTAATCGAGTAACTGCAGCTTTACTTAGGCATGAGGTGTGCTGTAGAAATTTTGCTGGTTGTTTTAGCTCAGAGCAAAAGACTTGCTGAACGCAGGTAGATTTTTTTTGTAGATTGTATATATGAGATGATTTAATTGCCTCAGCTTTGGGCATTGCTAATTGCTTCCACACTTGTTGTCATTTTTTGTTTTGGAATGTTCTACTTTGATTTGACAGTGCCATATGTATTTGGCTGTCTGTATCAACATGAAATATCTTAAGCTTTGATTTCAGGAAGCAAAATGCAGAGGTTATTACATGTTTGTAGGTTTGTAATTCTTCCCATTTGGAAAGTCAAATATTATGTTTCTATTGAAAGGGTTTGTATGGAAAAAGAAATAATATCGATATGTTTAAATATTGTTGAAAATGCTATCATCACTGAAGAGTATTTGTTATTAAAGTTGCTGGCTATGGACTGAAGACAATGCACCAATATTTCACCACTTTCATGACAAAACCTCATATCTCCAAAACAGGACAAGGAAAAGCCTTCCAGAGTTTAAACCAGGGCTGAGCAATAGGACCATATTTATCGTTATCGTGATAAGTTACTTCACAATTTGTCACAATAATGTCATCAGTAGTTAGAGCGCTGAACAACTGCATGTTTCATAAACAGCATAATTAGTCTGGTTTGATTAGATCTGTGTAAGACATTCAATAAAATTTCATTGACACTGTATGATTATTTGGACAGTATTTTTAGGCTCACCTGGGTTTTTTTGTTTATTTCAATTTGTAAGAAAACAATAAATAAGACATTGTGCATTGTGAAAAATTCTGGCAGTATCATGTTATATTTGTTGGACAAATATTCCATGAATGCAGTAGTTAAAATACTTGAAAAAGGAAAAGTGATTCAAAAAAACATAATTTTGCCACTTTTATGCAACACACAAATGGGGAAAGAATTGTTCATCATCCTTTAAAGCTATTTTGTCACCAGCCCTACACACCAGATTCTTTTGGAGACTCCAGTTTTCCCGGTCTTACTCATTTTTACACTATCTGCAGTATCCTTCTAGTTTGCTGTCAGGTAAAGAAATGAGACTGCGCAGACCAGCTGCTGTCGGGTGGAATGTGAATGACTTTATTTCGTCCTTTAGTACAGAGCATTTTAGTGGCTTAAAACCTCACATGTTGAGTGACCAGAACTGATCAAAACAATGTACATAATCTTGAGGCCTAAAAAGGCACTATGTTCTCTGCTCTACAGCACTGATTATCACTCACACACTCGGACAGCACCGTGAAGTGTTGCCACATTGTTCAGGATCAACTGTTTTTTTATTAATCGGTGATGTTTTATGCTGTAGTGTCTCTGTTAAATTTCATTTTAAAAAAAGATAAAAAATACCAACTAAAGTAAATATCCCATTATTAACATGTATTGAAAATACTAAAAGTAACTTTTTTTAATGTTAGTATTAAAATATTTTAAAAAGTAGTATTTCAATATTTTTTTCCATTAAGCATGCCAAGCTTTCCTTATTCTTATAGCGTTTTAAAATAGTATAAATAAATAAAAACAGTAAAGTGATCCCTCATAGGCACGTGTGAACAAACCACAGAACACAGTGTGAAATTCTCTCTCTGTATTTAACCCATTCACCAAGTGAAGCAGTGGGCGGGGAGCAACACTTCACCCCGGGGAGCAGTGGGGACGGTACCTTGCTCAAGGGTACCTCAGTGGTGCCACTGGCAGTCCTGGGATTTGATTCCATGACCTTTTGATCGCAGGGGTAACTCCCTAACCACCAGGCCACCAGCTGTTTTGAGGATTTGCTACGACAACAATATGGTTTTGACAAATGTTCATTTGGAAGCTGTCGTTAGATCTCTGATTTTGCTGCAGTATGGTGGCAGTCAGTCATGACTGTCAGAGTGAATGCTGTGTACTGAGGACAGCAGCGCCTGAGTGATAGTATTACTGGACCACCTGGAGTCAAATCTTCTCCAGCCTACAGCTTAGTCATTACAAGCCAAATTACAGTCCAAACTTAGCTTTTCTTAACTTGTGTTTCACACGTGCGCGCACACACACACACACACACACACACACACACACTCACACACACACACACACACACACACACAAACACTCCAGGCAGCTGGTGGTTAGGGAGTTGCCCCTCCAGAAACTTGTGGATTTAAATCTCAGGCCTGCTAGTGGCACCACTGAGGTTCCCTTGAGCAAGGTACTGTCCCCACACGCTGCTCCCCAAGTGCCATTCTGGGCTGCCCACTGCTTCAGTCTCTTCACACTGTGTGCTGTGGTTTGGTGTGAGTTCATGCATGATAAATGGTTCACTTTCACAAATGCCATACACAGAGAGAGAAAGTTTTATATTTAAAACTCTGCCAAAATGTATCCAAAATCCATCAGGAGCACACACCTTTGATACATTTTTACACACTCAGGCGCCATTTAATACACACGCTTGTCTGGGAGGGTGATGGGAAAAGAGGAGAGATCCATTTGAAATCTAGATCTTTCACTTCAGCCAGTAACTAATCCAGTAGACAATGTCAGCCAAGAGACAGGTATTAATATCTCCACCGCATTCCCCTCTCCAAACACACACACACACACACACACACACACACACACACACACACACACACACACACACAAGTACGCATACAGTGCTCAAACAGTCCCTACCTCATCCCTCATGACAAGAGATGTGTGTTCTACAGAAGGAGAGATAGAATAGATAAGAAACAGACAGAAAGAAGCAGAAAGAACTTTTCAAATATACAGTGTTGAGTGATTCATGGACTGTACATATAAATAAATCGATAGTGTACATACATAACTGATGTCCTTTAGGAATAAAGCATTTATTACAACATTTTAAGAACAATCATAATTCTGTGATCCTGTACAAAGCTCTTTTCAGAGGACATGCAGTCCTTCTGTAATGTTTCAAAATAAAACTAATTAGAATTGATCAGTTTTCTGTGGAGGAAACTGGCGTGGTCTTTCTCTAGTACTTTTACTGTAAAGTTGAACATATTACTTTAGTGGCTTGTTGGTTATTACTTATTGGTTGACACTCAATTTGGAATTTCATTTCCAGTCATCATTTTGGTCCTAAACACAAAGAAATCCTTGGCAGGGAATTCCCACTGTTTTTTTTTTTTAAGTTTGACTTGTGTTTAACCTTTGCCCTAAAATGAGGCCTGTGATTTCCTTAACCCCCCTAAACCTAAAATACACAGGTCACCTTCAACCAGTTTGGGGTGCATTTCATGCATTGAGCTCAAACATCTTCTTGAAGTTAAGTGTCATGTAAAGAACACCTACAAATGCCGCACTTGTAACCAGCGTTCAGAATGGCTCAATCATTTTACGATTTGTTTTACACCGATCCTATTTACAACACAGCATCTGCTATGTAATGAACTGGCTGAGGACCCACCACAGAGCAACGAAAGATCACGAGTTCTAACAAAACATGCCCTACTTTAACAACATGTCTGCCATAAAGAACACTTTTTCAGTTGTAAGGAGTGATGTCGAGTTCAGCTTAAGTTAAATACAAGGAACCTCAACGGTAAATTAAAGGATGTTTTATGTAGTCAAACAAATAAAAGCTGACACTCAAACTGTAAAATGATCACTGTGTCGATTGACAGGCCATAAGTGCTTTGCACGGCTGGGGAGAGTACTAGCGTCTCTCTCGCTCCCTCATACACACTCACACCTGTGCCTGTCACAAAAGCAAGGGCTTTGTCTTATTATAGCAAAAGCCTTGCTCTGTCCATCACTCTCTGCCCTTTCTTTTGTCTCGTTTGTCCCATCTAATTCTCACAACTTCACTCCTCTTTTCAGGCTGAGGACACAGGATGGCTTAAAACCAACCAGACCAAATGACTGGAGGAGCAAGTCATAAAGAAGAGACAATTCAAGGAGTAGAGATATGTTGACAAAGACAGGAAAGATGGTATGAAAGAAATCTGCCCTGAGAACAGCAAACACATTGTAGCACTCAGTATAACTCTTTCAGAAAGTGGTACAGTGGGTCTAAATGAGAGCAGGTGCCATTAATATGATCCACCCGATCAGGTTCATGCCTGTATTAGGTGAGTTCCTAGGAAAGAATACTAGGTGGAGCAGTGGCATGGGTGTGGCCTAATTCAAATGGGCGGAGCAATAGGTTCCACCTCATATAAAGGCCCTTCCCCTTTCTCTTGCTGAGTTTGGGCTCTCTTTCCTTCACTCCGTCCCTCTCTCCCTCTTTCTTTTTCTCCCTCTCGCTCTCAGTCTGCAAGGTCTTTGAGCTCCATCCTTCTCTTTGCTTCCATTCACGCAAGTTCTTCATCCAGTTTTCTTACTGTGAGTGCTACAGACCAAAGTCAAGATGGAGGCCATCAAGAAGAAGATGATGATGCTGAAGCTGGATAAGGAGAATGCTCTGGACCAGGCAGAGCAGGCTGAGACTGACAGGAAAGCAGCTGAGGAAAGAAGTAAACAGGTACGAGAGGGAAGAGAGAGGAATAACTCCACTAAGATCTGAAATGTGCACAAAATTAATTTGGGTGTGCGGACATTCTAGCAGACACTTGCCATTACTTAATTACAGTGGGAAAATTTTTTCTGTCAAATTTCAGTTCAGCTGCAATTTGTAATAAAAACCAAGTAATAAAATCCAAGTTTGTGGATTAATATCCAGTTGACATATTACTTGGGTCACAAGTCTCTTCCCATGTTTTCAATGCATGTGTCAAAGTGACCTGAATGCATGTTGGTTCTTAGTTGCTTTGAAGCCACTTCAGTATAGAGGCTGTAGAAGGATTAAGTAAGCTAAAATAGTTTTGGCCTACAACCACAATCTCATAAAATTTTGTGGCAACCTTTAAGACAGCCTCATAAATTCAGGACGTGGCGTTAAGGGCCGTCTAGTTATCCTGGGGAAGGGGGGCATTTGGAGTGACAAGTGTGTTCTGTTAGGGCCTGAAATCAAACATAGGGTCTGCTGAAATGCCACTGACAACTGAAAACCAACACAGAAAGAAGAGCTGACCACCGGTGCGTGCTGCCAGTAATCATAGACAGTACGATGAAAGCCAAAGCCATCCATCTGAAGGATGTGATCTGATTCTGGAAGAATCTAGGGGGGAAGGAGAGAACTAGCAGGCAGCAACAGGATTATGAAGGGGAGAGGGACTTCCCTGGGATGATATTTACACACATATGGTGGGCATAAAGGTAAAGCTGCACATCTTTCCACAGGGTGCAAAGGATGGATGCGGCCAGATGAGGGGGGGGGTTGGGAGTTTGCAGTGAAGTGTCATGTTAGCCAAGTTAGGTTGGGCAATGGAAGGAGGGGAGGGAGGTGGTGTATCGGCATACCATGATATAATAGTGATAACATTTCACACTTTTTAATCTGTTCTTCTCTCCCCGCCTCCAAC
This sequence comes from Hydrocynus forskahlii, assembly GCA_037974365.1. Classification (NCBI taxonomy): domain Eukaryota; kingdom Metazoa; phylum Chordata; class Actinopteri; order Characiformes; family Alestidae; genus Hydrocynus; species Hydrocynus forskahlii. The sequence goes on along the minus strand of JBBPCX010000147.1, from coordinate 7,133,235 downwards.
CCAAGCATGAGGATGAGCTGATTCAGATGCAGAAGAAGCTGAAAGCCACGGAGGATGAGCTAGATAAATACTCTGAGGCCCTTAAAGATGCCCAGGAGAAACTGGAGATAGCCGAGAAGAAGGCCGCTGATGTGAGTGATACAAATTTATAAGGCACCCTCCCACACACACACACACACACACACACACACACACACAATGTACCCAGCAGTTCATCATCACATTCCAGTTACCCCACCCCTCCATTCTTCACATTCTATCCCTTTATTAATTTACAGTCGCCTCTGTCCCTTTTGGCCATGAAGTCATCAAGATATTCTCCACTCACTGTTAGGCCCTCTGTCTCAGTGCCTCTGTACCTTCCTCTTGCTCTCTCTTTTTCTCTCCCTCTGTCTCTCTACTCGGTCCATCATTTTTCCATTGCGCAGCCTCAAGTGACACAGGGTCCTATTTTGTGCCACTGCAATGTGTGCGCTCCAGGGGGATGGAAATGACTGCAAAGCCAGTGCTAGTTCAGCTCCAGGGTCATAAATCAATGTGTCCAAAGGTATCTGATGGATCTCCTCACCCCTGAATTGGTTCCTAGCACAGTGCTGGCTATGCCCTGGCATAGCAAAGTATCTTCTGGCTTCATGTTCTTCTGCACTACACTGACAGGACTTGAAACATACCACACCTGAGGCCCATATACACTGGAAACAAAATAATCTATGGAATTTTTCTTCTGCGCCTTTGAGCATGGCTCATTGTACAGCATTCTCGCTGTTTGTCAATTTAACTTTAAGTTGCTTTAGAGCCTCAACATGATTTGGAGGTTCACTGAACTTCAAAAAGGTTCCTCACACTCACACATTCCATCTATTTAAATGCTTTTTAGGGACCCAAAAGTGGTTCTTCAGTGACACATAAAGAACATTTTGGAACCGTCATTATTATTAGTAACAGTTTACTGTACAATAAGACTTGCATTTGTTCTTTTCTACCCTTCTCAATTTGGGTGTGCATTAATATATATGGCTGTAAATATCATGCATAGCAAATTTCAGAAAGGACGAGCAAACAGATCAAAGAGGACCTGGCCTTAGATCACCCTTTATATTCCAAGGCTTTTGATGTGATTGCAGCTGAAAAATAAACTTGCATGCTCACCACCAAACCACTTGCATTGTAAAATCTACAACCCATTAGAAGCTTAACATCTATGTTACACCGCAGAGTTAAAAGAACTACCATAACTGTGTTAGAACAGCTCTGACGTTTGTTCTTCTCATTCTGTTGTCTCGTCCATTTATAACTTCACTGTCCATGATTAACTGTTGTGACAGTGTTCTGGATATAGCGGGCACACCTGTTATGTGTGTGGCCTTCAAGTTATCCAGGGACTGAATGCAAAGGGCTTTGCGGTATGTGTGTGTTGAGAGAGATGAAGAGACAGAAGGTTTTGTGTGTGTGTACTTCATAGAGGATAACATGAGACAAATTCACTGTCTCTCTATAGCATTAGCAATGTATTTGATATCGTGTCTGTGTGAATGTAGCTATGTAGTTGCTAGTTACTAGCACTGAATGTCAGCAGGCATGTAGATCGTTGTAACTGTGTGTATGATGGTGGGCATATATTTATATTTATATTTACAGGCCTTAAGCATATTCCTGTGTCTCTTTATGGCAGACATGCACTCTGAGCTTGTGGATTGGCACATTGTTCCCTTTCACATCAGTGCAGTGCTATCTGAGGAAGATTTATTACCTTCAGCAATCTGGCAACCCCGGGTCAGTCAGCTGGGGCAATAAGTTCTGCTCCCAATAGGGACTGAGTGTGGGTTGCCACTGTTACAGCTGTCATTTCCAATCCTATTTAAAACCTAGACAAAACCCCAAAGACAAGCTATCGCTTACCTCCTTGTCCTCGACAAAGAAAAAAAAACTTGCCTAATGGAACTGGACACATTTAGAAACATAGACAAGCCAGGTTTCATCGAAAGACCTTAATTAAACACAAGACGTCTTCGCTAATTGCCATGCGCTCTGACGCTGACAGACATACCGGTTTGATCAGAAAAGAATGTGTTTTAAATAGAACCTTGAGTAATTGCCCCAGCAGGGCCACCACAGCGTAAGATACAATTATGACAAGAATGTGAGAGGTGAAGGACAACATAATCATAGCAGCAGCTTCCTTTAAAACCACAAAGATACACTCTGTTGTTCGGTGGTATCATAGGTTATGGCAGCATCAAAAATAAACACATCCTCTGACTCTCAGACTAAATATATCATGGTGACTGAACCTGTGGTAGCACATCTCTGTCTAGATATGCGGATGAAGTTGGAGTGTGGCATGCGACATATGTGTGTGTCTCAGAGGTCAAGATCACACCTATCACTTTGTAACCTTTGACATCTTCTGTAAACTGACAGGTGCTTAGTGGCATAATTAGCTTAGCTCCCAGTCGCCATTACCTCTAACGACGCCTGGGTGCACAAACACTTCTTCCAAAAGAGATTAAGTTCTTCCAAAAGAGATTAAGGGCATGAAGAATGTCATAGCAGTCTATCGTGTCTTCAGATTTCTCCTCTTATCAGCTCCTCAACCACCAGAGTGTCAACCTAAAATGTTCCTCACCCCGTAAGAATTTTTCATTGTAATCATCTATATTTTATCTTATTTTAGGCCTGTAGACAAACTGCAATAAGCTATTTGTGTACCTCAGGGCTACTGGTGCTATTTATGTCAGTCGAAAAGGGCTGTAGACGCTTAGGAGGGCTCATATTAGTGAAATGTTCCAGTGGAAAACCTGGTAGCTCATAGCTCAGAATATACAACACTTCCTTCCCAGTACAATCATTAAGCACAATCACTAAGTTCACACTCTATACATAGACAATCTGAGAAAGAATTAGCAAGGTATGCCATCTGCAGTCATCATCAAGAAGTCAAAGGAACCACTACAGTAAGTAAGTCCTAAAACAAAGGTACAGTTCGGCTTAAACCAGGGTTGGGGAACTGGGGGCACGGAATCTCTCTTCCAACATACACTAAATGGCGTGATTAACTGATGGGTTGAAGTTGTTTTTTTTTTAGCTGGAAAATGACTGTGTGGAAATCCAGCCCTCCTAGACCTCTGGTTTAAGACATTAGGAGGGAAGCTGTGTCTAGATCAGAGTGCCATGATGACGCACCGTGACATTCTGTAACGATCCAGTTGCCCCTACATGAGCTGCTGTCTCACAGCCACAGCTGACAATGAAACTGCCACCTTGGGAAAACTCTTTATGTGGTCATGAAGTCTGGTCTGAATCTGTAGTGTCATCTGCTGGCAGACTTGAAGCAGTACACATGGCCTTGCCTCTGAATGGTCTTCCATGAAGTCAAACAGGATATTATAACTAGAGCAAAGTCTGATGGTGCTTTCCTTCAGATTAACAGTGTATTCCAACATTACACCTCAATTATTATTGTTCCTTGACAGAACAATACATTCATCAGATCAATCTGTGTATATACACACATGCACAC
>JBBPCX010000147.1:7102847-7117513 GCA_037974365.1 Hydrocynus forskahlii | reverse complement strand
GTGTGTTTGAGTAACTAACATGCTATTGTGGCTGAAGATTGCACTGCATGGAGTGTCTGATCAGCTTGCTTATTTGTGAAGAGAGAAAATAAGACTGAAGAGGAAATATTAAGTCTGCTCTGTTACAAGGGTTGTGTACTCACAAAGCCTCTGAGATTGGTGTGGTGTTAACACAAGTAACCTATATTTGCCTAAAGAATGCTGATACTGATTTTAAAGGGCCCACATCATTGGGGGAAAATGGTTAGATGTAGAATGTGTAGTTAGTTTCAAAACGTTGTGCTCACCATACAGTCCGTATGTGGAAATTAAAATGCAAATACAGTCTGCTTTGAATTTGGTGGTTTTGTGATGTCACAAAACCCAGCACAATGACATATTTCTGTCTATTTGGCCTACTGCAGTTTGGCTCCGCCCGTTCACATTGAGGATGTAAGTGTTTAGGCTGTGAGGCTGTGGTGCTTTCTAAATAAGGCACAATACAGGGCAGTCAGTGGGAAGTGGTAATTTACATAGACCATTATTAAAGGTACAGTAAAGAAACCGTATCACTCTGAGAGGGTGGAGAATGTTCATAGAAAAATTTAATTTTATTTCTATTTTTTCTATACCTACTCTCAAAAATCAAAAGCAGGAAATGCAGGGAAAATGTAGGATATGTGGCCTTTTATCATGTCTGTTGGTTTTACATGGTTTGATAGACTGGTGTAAAGTGGTCAGTCTGTAGTGAGGTGTTTCATCATCCCTCTTTGTTCACAGATAATAAGTTTCTGGACTTTACTCTGGCTGACTTTGACTTCAAGATATTCTACTTGGTCCTCTTCGCCTTCTGTCCATCTCGAACACGCCCTCTCCCCTCCACTTCATCTTTCGTCTTCTCTCTGTATCTCCAATTTTATGTATCTGTCCCTATTTGCTTTATCTTTTGTCTATTTATTAAGTCTGTGCATTCAGTGTTTTTTCTGTTTCCATTGTGCTTCCATATGGTTTGTAATTATATCAGGCCTTTATAGATTAATTGGATCTGAACTTTCTCTGTTAAATGTTTTTTCCTTTCTTTAGCTCTTGTTCCTTTTGTCTTTCTGCTGTATTTTGATGCTCCATGTACATGCTGAATGAAGGGAGGGGGAAAATAAGAAAACCCTTGTTCTCTTTTAAATGTTTACGTGTCTCACTTTCCTGGGATGGGCTGGGGTATTGACAGCTGCAACAACCCGTGTGTGCACATCAATATATTACTGTTGCCTTATCTAGCTTAAACTAGAGTTGTTCATAATCACCTAAATCAGGTGGAAGATAAATGACCTTTTTAAGTTGCAGGTCTTAGTGGGGCAATTCGGCTGTGTCTAGAATTGGTAACCTTTGAATCTTTCCATCTTATTTTCTTTAGTAGCCATCCAAAGGATTTGAAGGATGTGAAAAATGTTTTGGACAACATACAAAGTGCAGAAGATCCACTACAAAGATTATTATTCTAACCTAGTAGAATTTAACTTATTATAATATCTATTACTGAAGCATCAGGTTCTTTGCACATTTGTTCTTGAAGATCTTATTTCGTTAAAATTGCTTTTATATTGTAGGAGGCTCCAAAACTTTAGATCAGTGTTTACAATGTGGAAATAAGACACAAGCTTAGTAAATGGCTTCAACTGAGCAGAGAAAATCTATTTGAAGACTGGTCTGGTGAATTTGAAATCCATCAGATGCTGATTTTTCAGGAGCTAAAAATTGATAACGGAAAGCAGCCGGTATAATTTTATGCTTAATCATGTTTTATTGGTGGATGTTTGGAAAGTCAAAGATGACTGTCAATATTTTTAAAAGTAAAATTTATACATAATTATTGAGGGGAAAGTCAGTCTTAGAGGTTTGATGTGAAACAGTGCATTGTCAAGAAACTTTGATATCTTCAGTGGACATAAAAGCACCTTTTACAATCCAAAATAACCAGTGAACCTACATGTCTTTTTAGATGTATATGTAATGTCGAAAACAGTAAATTGGTGGTAAATTGCATGTGTAGCTAGTTACAAAGCATGTACTTCAGTCATGAAAGGAACCCATCATAAAGCACTGTCTCAGACATCAGGCAATGTATGTATAACCATTTAATGAACTAATCGCCACGTAGTTTTAAGAAATATATAAAACACATCACACATTCATAACTGTCCCTTAAAGCAGGTATCTCTGTTAGTTAGTCCTTAACTCAATATATAAAAAAAACCCAATTAAAATTCAACTGTGTCTAAATTATCTTTTAAGAAAAATAGTTAAACCATCTGGCTTAGGTAATTCCAATACATTCAAATATTTTATGAATGAAGCTACAATTGAAAATATCAGGACAAACTGTTTTCTGAGTGATCATGGGTTTACCTAGATTAAATGCTGTTGTTTCCCCATCTTGCAGAAAAGCTCAGAGACGCCAAAGAGGAGAACATCAAGATCCATGCCACTCTGGACCAGACCCTGAGCGAACTCAACAGCTTTTAAATGTCCTAGATCAGGACACACCCCTGTTTCCCTTTTCAACACACTCATCTCATCATCTCTCGCATTTGGTCCAGCCTTAATTTGCTAAAAGCTGTTTTACGTTGTTGGGTCCCCCCACCCACCACCACCACTACCACTCCAGAATTGTTCACTGCATCTTGTCTTGAGCTTTAAGTCCCCCCCCCCATTCACTTCGCCTCATCATTTCAGAACCAGTCTGTAGGGTAACTCTTCAGTGTTAAATCCACTGTATTATGGGGTGTGTGATTTTTCTCAGAACAGCTTTTATCAAAGCCTCTTTACCCCCACACACCGGTCCCTCTTCAGCCTTAAGCATGTTACTTTAATTCTGATGAAGCTGAAATACATTCAAATTTGTTCGTTTCCTCCATGCACATCAAAACAGCCTCTTTTCATCTGCCCTATCTCAAAAGCCTTTTTGAACAAGGTGATTTTGAGCTTCTGAGGTGGATTTATACAATTAAGCCAATGTTAAACATATTTTTTGCTTTAGTCTGCTTCCTTGATCACATTTCCTCCTGCTCCTTCCCATCTCCACTTTCTCTGTCCTTTGGGTCCACATCAGATGTTCTTTTGAAAACTATAATTCTGCAGAGACTGTTTTTAAAAGGGAGGCTTTAAGTTGTTTTCTGGTCATATGTCGTGTGTATCCTCCCCCACGCATTAATAGTAACCCCCTTGCTTTATTGGACCACTATGTGTGAAACGCTGCACTGTTATGGGCTTATAGCAACCATCCTTGGAGCAGAATGAGCCAAGTCCTGCAATTCATTAAGAATGATGGACTGTTTTTACCTCCTTTTATTAGAGCAATAGTAACACAAGGGGAGACACAGTTTGTTTTTATAGCCAACTGAAAGCAACATCACTGCCAAACGAGATGTTCAGGGGACTGTAAGACGTGCATACACAGCAACTGGGAGAAAATGCGTAATAAATAAAAGAATAATGAATAAAAGAATTAAGGATGAAATGCATAGTTTTAACTGGAATAGCCCACAAAATTATTTTAATCACTGTTACTGTCTGTGTCTTTTTTTTTTTAAATAAAGACCATGATTTTTACTGTCACTCCAACAACTATTAATTTTTAAAAATGTAATTGACATTAAAATGTGGTTTGACATGTCTTATTGAATATGTTCGCTTATATATCCCATCCACTGTACAGCTACAGGTAATTGAACTTATTACAGTTCAAGCTATAATTCCAGCCTTTAGTTCCATCAGAGTTTTTAAGTTATTTAGATATTAAGATCTCTATTCTAAGTGAAAAGCCACAGCTTATTGGTTTCTATTTTTAGGGGCCAAATTCAGGACGTACCTCTGCAGTGAAAGAACCATATAGAAATGAATTAGACAAATGAATATTTGTTACGGGCATATAAAATTAAGTATAATTTTATAAAAGGATAACTTAAGACACAGGGCATTTTCACTGCTGATGCTCTACGCATCTACTAATGCTCTTTAAATTCTTGTTCCTTTTTTCCATAATTTTTTGCTCATACAATGCAGTAAGACCGCTGTCCCAGAAACTTAAGCTGCTTTGATGAATTATTACAGGTTTTCAGGACTGGGCACATTACTGACTCCTTGTGGTTAAAGATATGAATGGCAGATACTCCTCTACTGTTCAGGCTGAACTCGGTGGTTTAAAGAACATTTTGCTTTTAAAAAACACAGTAAAAAGCAATTTATCATAATCAAGTCCGTGTTTCACCTGAATAGCTGGATGTGGTTTGGGTGGGTGAAAGGAGGGTTTGGAGGTGTATTTCGAAACCAAGCCCCTTAATTTTACCCCTTAAAATTACCTTAATGTTGACCATAGGAAATTAAGGAGAATTCAGGGGAAAAGCGCACAGATTAAGGCTTAATAAGGGGTAAAACTACTGAATTTTCCCCTTACTTTTTCAAATTAGCCCCTTAAATAGTAGAACCTTCTGAATTAATGCCTTGTGTTTAAGATTAAGGGGTTTCACGCTCATGACGTAAATCAAATTTTAAAGTAACATTAAGGGATCGATTCACAAATGATTGCCACTTAATTCATATTAAGGGGATTGGTATATTTTCAGGGATATATTAAGGTAAGGTTAAGCACATACTAAGGACATTGTGTTTCGTAGTGTTTACAGGAATGATTGGGTCAATAGGGATATTGGATACTGCTAATTTTATTTACATTCAAATACAAAGTAATACTGTGGTTAATATTCTGATATTAGTGCCAGTATCGAAAATTGACTTGATTATCACTGTAAAAGCCAGTAAAAACTGGACATCATAAATCTTTGAAACACACTTGTATCACACTGCCACGCACCTCGATGAGCCACCTTGTTAGGTACATCTACCTTGTATCTACAATCTGGCATCTGGCATTAAAGTAAGCACACAAACTATGCTATGTAATGGAATGTAATGTCATTAAAGTTCCCGTTGGATATCCCAATACTTTGTCCATATAGTGTGCATTTAAGCTGACTTCAGTGGTAGGGTACTTCGCACATTCACAGTATCTTATAAAAATACCAGTTATGTGCAGTTGTTCTAACTCTGAATTTGCTGTATTTGCCTGGTTAAATTTAGCATGTAATGCTAAGAAATTACAAATGAATGGAAAGAAGGCTACTACCAAACTACCAAACATGCACAATGTCCAGTGTAGTAACTGATTCCATATTAATTGGTGTGTTTAAGTGTAAGTGCTCTGTAACACTACTGGTACCACTAAGTGCTCTGTGCTCTGCAGTAAGACTTACATAATGTGTAAATTTATTTGTGCAAAATAAGAACACAGTGACGGCCTGTGTGTTTGGGGTATGCAGAGCATTACCACATGGAGCCCTCAGAGGATTCTCTGGTCAGGTCTAGGTTAAACCATAGCAGAAGGTAAATGATAATATGTCTGTATTGCAGTGTGAAATGAAGCAGCAAATACACAAACAGCAAACATGAAAATGTCCTGTACTGATAGAAGCTACAACCAGTGAAACACAGCTGTGTACACTATATGAGGTTGAAGATGTCTGCTTTTTAATTAGCCACCTATGCAGTTTTTGGTCTTACCAAACTTATGCGTTGTTTTAATTTAAGAATGCTGTCAGAATGCGTGCCGAATGCGTGCCGAAGTGAACTGTGTCAGCAGCAGCACAGTGAGGGACACGCCCTACTCAAACAGGCCAGTTGGAAAGCAGCTCAGTTTTGAAAACCAATTTTTTTCTTCAGAGTTTTCATTGGACAGACAGAGCATTTCGCAGGGTGGGCACAACCCCCCCAGCCCCCCCCCATGGTCATGCCCCTGTTTGTGCCCATTCATTCTGTGGAGCATTTAAGAGGTCACTCGCTGATGTTGGAAGAGAAGGCCTGGATTGCAATCTGAATGAATGGGCTCAAATTCCCACAAAAACACTCGAAAATTTTGTTTAAAACCTTCCAAGAAGAGTGGAGGTTTGTGTAACTCCATTTTAAAGGCTATGTATTTGAATGCAATGTCTCTGTTGGTGTAATGGTCAAGTATCCCAGTACTTTTGTCCATGAAGTGTAGCATGAATAAAATGTTATTTGTGATAAAGTGGCTCGTGAACGCACCCCAGCACACTGTGAACTATGTGAAATTCTCTGCATTTAACCCATACACCAGGTAAAGCAGTGGGCTGCCACCAGCGGGGGGCGCCTGGGGAGCAGTGTGTGGGGACGGTACCCTGCTCAAGGGGACCTCAGTGGTGACATTAACAGTGTTGCAATTCAAACTCATAACCTTCTGATTGCAGGTGCAACATCCTAACCACTAGGCCACCAGCTGCCCCAGAAACATGATCTCTGGTGTTCTATTGCTTTTATACAGCAGTTCTACAAAAGAAAGAAAGGAGTTAAGCAAAGCAGCCCTGAACATTGTATCAAGTGTTCTTTAATGTTTTTCTCCACCAAATAAGTAGAGCATTTCCCATTACAGAAAACTATAGCAGTGTTCTGCTCAGTTTTTTTTTTTCCAGATTTACCAGAACGTGGTTTTGTTCCACCAGTCTCTGAAGCGTTTCACAGCCCTCCTTGTTTGTAGATGTAGATGATGTTGTTCTTTGGTTAACTACAGCGTGTTGAACATGAAGTTAATTGTTCAGGCCCTCAGTGTTTACTACTACAGATCTTGAATTTGATGCAGACTTGTTGTCACACATTTTTCAGCATCTGACCAACTGTGCTTTAAAATGTGTTAAAATGGTGTGTGTGTGTGTGTGTGTGTGTGTGTGTGTGTGTGTGTGTGTGTGTGTGTGTGAGTCATGGTCTGCTACTTGTTTATTTTGTGTAGCTCAGTTAGTCACTGGGGTGTTCCAGGTAGTTTGGGATTTGGATGTTATTTTGTCTGAGGGTCACATCTGCAGCCCTTCCATCCAGTTAGTGAAGTAATTATAGTTGACTGCATCAGTACAACACATCTCGAATGTTGTCGCATGTTGTTCTTGCTTTTCCTGTTTATTTATATCTCACATTACAGATCTAGACCGGATTTATAACCACATGTATGGTTTTGAATGTATGGTGTGTATGGTAATGCTCTGCATTTCACAGAGAGATGAAAACAGTTACATTTCAGTTTACACTGTTCTTTCCATTCAGCTAGTGGCTTGGTGGTTAGGAAGTTGCCCCTGTGAGCAGAAGGTTGTGGGTTCGAATCCAAGGACAGCCAGTTGCACCACTGAGGTTCCCTTGAACACAGTACTGTCCTCACTCACTGCTCCCCGGGTGCCGTGTCGGTGACTGCCCACTGCTTCACTTGGAAAATGGGCTAAATGCAGAGAAAAAAAATCACACTGTTTAAACTGTGGTGTGTTCATGCGTGACGATAAGGGGCCACTTTACTTATTACAGGGGGCATACCAGGATGTACCTGAAAGTATGTCTAGTTTTTTTTGTGTAAAATGACTTTTATCATAATTATTTTAGTGCAATTATAATATTGTGTAATTACTATTGAATTCTTATTACTACAGTGTTACAGAGCGCTTACTAGTACATTTCTTAATGTTCGTCATCTGTATTTACCTACTCTCATCTGTCGGGTCTCTTTTTAAATAGGTGCAAAGTATGTAGCAGAAAATAACTTGTAATTCTCCCATTTTCCTATTAAATACTAGATACTGTATCATAAAATAAAAAAATATGCCAAGGATTATGGATATTGTAACAAGGTAATCGTATTAGGGATTAGTAGTCTGTTTGAGGAGTCTGTTTACAAATGTGTGATTAGAACGTTTGAGAACATTTGCAACCAGACCTCTGCCATGAAACATAGGACTTTTCTCAATTTGTATTCTTCTTTGTTCTTCACGTTCACATGACCTTGTGAAAAGTAATCAGTCACTTTACATTATATGAGGCTCTCATATTGAACAGACAGGTAGAAATAAGCCCAAACGACCAAAAAGGTTTTTACATTTAACTTCTCTTGGGAAGTTGCCATGATCGATTTATTCAAGGAGGAACCACTTACATTTACATTTACAGCATTTAGCAGACGCTCTTATCCAGAGCGACATACATCAGTGCTCAAGTAGTCCACACCTGTTCTTCAACCTGTAAAGCTAAACTTAAATCAACATTCGCTATTCAACCAAGATACTGCCAGCTAAGTTACACACCTTAACAACTCCTGTCGAAGAAAAGTCAGAGGTCAAAGTAAAAGTACGGAAGGCATGGAGATAAGAGTAAAGTTTTTTTTATGAATATGGAGAAGAGGAAATGTATAAGCAATAACAAGAGGCTTAATTAGTCACAGGCTGAGGTTGGCTGCTTTTGAAGAAGACCAACTTGTTTAATACAATATGCTTTAAATAGTATAAACACATGTACAGCGTATTTGTGCATTTACTTTCAAGTTACCGAGTCTGCTTCTTCTTCATCAGTGAGACATATGTGAGCATCAGTGTTGACCTTTCATTGTACAAAGCACAACCTAGAAATGAAAAGTCATAGGCCACTGAAATGTATTTATATTAGAAAAGGGGATCATTTTCTGATTTCCAGGCAGGTCCGTCCCCTAGTCGTAGCTGGTTCTTCCTCCCGAACAAGCAAGGCAATTTGTGATTGGCCTTCATCACTACCACAATGGTGCAGGAGCCTGGTTTCCGGATAGCCTCGCACCAATCTGGAAAATCCACTGGCTGCTTTCCACTGGGGAGCAGCAAAGGACAGGATGTTAAAACAAAGCTGCATAATGCAAAAATTGGACTTTTCTGGTCTGAGGCAGTTCAGTAGGAGTCTGACTGCGTTCTAATATTTCTATTATATAATAATTACCAGGCTTTTGGCAGTACGATGCTAGTGTTCTGGCTACTGAGTGCTGATTGTCTGACGAGCTGAGCAGTTGATTAGTTAGTGCATGCTGATATCAAGAATACTTTCAAGTCAAAGAAAAGTCCTGTAACTGGAGTGGAGCAATGTGTTACATGATTACAGCAGTGCTGAAATACTTTATGCTGATTTCTCTTGAGTAGAAATAGTGCATTTGTCTGTATAAAAAGAAGAATCAGTCACAAATTTAAATGTTCCTTTTTGGACTGGAGTGCCCTGATTAACCAGGGAGATGTTATGAAATGTCAGTCCGCCTCACTACAGGTTCTCTACTATGATTTAGTACATTTTGAATCTATGTTCTGTGGTGTTATCATCACATCACTCGTTTTACATCACGTATTTTCAGATCATGTGTATCTCCAGGAGAAAAGACTGCAAAATGCCCATTCCTAAGCGGCCTTTATGGAAGTTTGCAGAAAGTCTACATTATTCTGAGATAAATGGCAGAATTAGTCACCCCTACTGCTCTGTGGATATTTTAGTCAGCTTGCTCATTTTGTATACAGGTCTAAAAAAACATAGATCTAAATTGGGCCAAAGAAATTTTGGGTGCTTGTGATGCCGGCGATGGTCTATACCCTTAACTTTCTTCTTGACACAATACCAAGAAATACCAAAGCTACTATTTCAGTACTAATACCTAAAGACTGTGAATGTAAAATATTCTTTGTGATTTTGATAGTGACAACCAGTATGTTTGAGCACTGAAATGTTGGATTTGAAAGTCTTGGGATTAGCAACACATAAACTGCATTTAGTGAAAAACCTCCTTCTGGCATTACCAGGCATTCACTCCATCTCATGTGACTTTGTGTGAGTGTGTGAACCAGAGCTGGAAGGTGGAAGGAAAAGCAGATCCTTTCCTACCCGTGTTTTACTGCAATCACTTTTAAACTTTTAGAAAGGGACATATTAGAAAAAAGTATGGATATTCAGTCTCCAATCATTTCAGTTTCCTTTTTCTGCTTAAAACAAGCATTTAGTGACATTATTGTGACCACTGATTCTTAAAAAGATCTGTCAGGATCGTAAGTATGATCTCTCTGTATCAGTCAGCCCATTCCCAGTTTGTGTAAATAAGTGCAAACAATCATCTGAAACTTACTGTTCGCAGCAGCCCACTCCAAACGGCTCGAAACAAACACACTGGAAACATTCGTCATTCATCCAGCTCTCCCCTATGTCAAACAGCTCCCCCTTGTGTTCACAGGTGGCTAGAGAGAGAGAGGCAGAGAAACAGATTATTATTATTATTATTATTGTTATTATACTGTCTCTATTATCAGAGATATAATTACTGTTATTATTAGTACTTTATTATTGACATTACTGAGACTTTACTACCTAAATTTTCTAGTTTCTACCTCTCTATAAGTGGGCTGCAATATTTTATTCCAATATTTTTATTATCAGAATCAGAATCAGAAAACCTTATTGATCCCGAAGGAAATTGCTTATGTAATGACTGCCACAACACACAGAGACACAGAGACAGTAACAATATAATATAAAGTCTAAATACAATCTAAATTAAACCAACTGTAGAAAGAAAAAAGCTCAGTATGACTACCCTATGCTACATAGAGAATTGGTTGTAGTGTTAGTAGTATAGGTATAAGTAGTGGTAGTAGTAATATTATTTTTGGATCTGTTTTTGTATTCACTCTGTTTTACCTTCTTTTATTATTAAATCTTTCATTTTTTCATATACATTTTGGCAATACTGTACATGCTCACTGTACATGCTCATGCCAATAAAGCTAATTGAATTGAAAATTGACAGAAAGAATTAGAGAGAAAGAAGAATGTGGTTCATAAGATAAAAACAAAATCAGAGGGGAATTAAATTTATTGTCCAGTTACATCAATGCCCTTATCACTTCATAATGGAATATCAACACCATGCTTAGCTTTGATTATGCCCTGATTTTGTAAGACTTGCACTAGATGTCCAGAGGTTTGCGGACACCCCTTCTCATGAGTGAATTCAGCTACTTCAAGGAGGACCCATTGACCAGACTTACCCTTGGCATTAAAGTAGCATTCTCCACTACTGGAGACGCAGTAGCAGGATGGGAGGACGCTCAACAGACAGAGAGCTGCCACGAAGCATATCATCTGATTATGCATGCCTGTGTCTGTAAAAGGCGAAATATATGTAAAATATATATGCTTCATATAGCTCTGGAGGGTCTAAACAGAAATAAACAATTGATTAAAATGGTTTGTGCCATTTTGAATGTTGCAAATTAGCTTTGGTATGTATGTGTGTGTGTGTGTGTGTGTATGCAGTAAATTACCTTTATTGTATATATACGTGATCGTACATAAGTTTATTTATTTATTATTAGTTGTGTACATTTTCAATAACACACTAAAATTCACAATTCCATACTATTCATGTACAGGGCTTTATTGGCAATTAAACATCCGTAAATGCCCTCTATGCATTATAGCTGGTGAATCTTTACATAATAATGTGCAACGTGTCAACTGTATTTGGCCTGTAAAATAATCAGATAAAATAAAATGATCATAAACATGTAAACCACTTGAGTTTTGATGTATCAGAGGAGGTGTTAAGAGTCACAGCAGATTCTGTCAGCAAAGTTATGTGAGTGTAATTATTTTCATTTCAGTGGAATTGAGCGATTTCACATGGAGTACATTTTGACGTGCAAATTTACATTTACGAATAGTGCTGCTGCTTTGGCTGGGTTAACCTCTGTAGGGATGAGGCTTCAGAACACTGAAGAACACTTTCAGAGGAAACACTTAATTTAGCAGTTTCCTAAACACTATCCTTTGATCAATTCTTTCAATTATATTTGTTTGTTTGTTTTTGCTGATTATGGTTGGAGTTAGCAAACTGCACCAAAATGGAGGATTAGTTTCTCTGGCAATCTGGTCAAAATTATTTGACAGAGGGCAGAAATGGTGTGAGAAATGAAGTCATGTAACGGTGTTTGACAATAAGTGGCTTTCTTTTCAACATACAATATTTGTGTGTAAAAGCTGTTTTATGTCTTACATATTGTCCACTGCATAGGGTGTAAAGAGCACATTTATACAGCTTTGTTCACGCAATTTCACTGTAGTGCCCCTACATGTTAAGAATGCTTCCATACAGGGAGACAATCAAACCTGAACACTATGTGTTTTAACTGATAAACAAGTAGGATGCCAGTGCTAGGGTGTGACATTTTGCCACCCCTAGGCGAAACAGAATTTTGCCGTCCCGCCTTCACATTTTTTTTTTTGTTTAGGCGGGGAAAAATGTCACACTTTCCTCTACGTTCCAAAAGTAAAGTGAAAAGTGTGTGAAAGTCCTGAAAATATTTTAGTAATGTTTGAGCTGTTTAGCCCAATCTTGAAAGCTTTGTCCTCCCAGCTCTTCCACCAACTGCCTCTGGCTAGTCTTGCTCACCACCAAGACTCTCCCAAATTAGCCCAATGTCTAGAGTGACTGCAAATTAAGTAAACTGACAGAATGAAGTACAATAGACAAGATTGTCTCTTTTGTAGCTAGAACACTTAATCCATTAACACCTTAACAGCCATTCTAATCCAACATTTTCTGCAGAGTCAATTTCAAAACTGAAACGATTTCCGTTTCTTACCTTCAAGAAGCTTCTCTCTTTGCCACGTCTCTGTTTTTCTCCTGCCGGTGAGTGTGTGTGCTCATGTATGTGGTACTGAATGCTTCGTTTAACTCCTGGCTTTTTATATCTATGTCTCCCCTCTCTCTCTTTCACCTGCTTCCCCCTCTGTCACTAATGTTTATTCTCATTTTCATTCTTGCCCTTTCTCTTCTTGCCCATTCACTCTTTGTTATATTCCCTTTTGTGTCAGTGCAAACAGAGTGTACTGATGCTGATAACGACAGCTGCTGTCAGTGTAAACATCAATTCGGCATCACTGATTTAACTATACATCACTGCTTCTGATATATAATGCGAGTGTGCTTGAAATGTGTAAAAAGTGTATGTCTAAAACTATACCTTATTATGTGTTTTTCACATGTTTGTACTAGATACGTTTTTCCATCTGTAAGTTATTCATAAAACTGTCTGATTTGATCATTTTTTCAGTTCCTGAAGTTAATGTGTAGGAAACAAGAAAATTGGCAATATGTAAGGGTCTGAACAACATAATTTCACAAAGGTTGAATTATATTGGCCTCCTTGTGGTGGTGTGGGTTTTCTCTGGGGTCTCCCACAGTCCAAAGACATGCACGTCAGGTGAACTGGGGATTCTAAATTGACAGTAGGTGTGAGTGAATGGTGTCGGGTACCTGCGACTCTAGTAAGGAATAAGCAGTTTCAGAAAGTCAATGAATGAATGAATGAATAAATTATGATGGCCAGCCAACTCGGTCAGAGCATCTCCAAAACCTTTCCTGAGGGAGCAGAAGTGCTACTGTAGTATAAATTGCAGAAAAGGTTAATACCTCATTGGATCAGAGCTATTTTGGTGACACATGGGAGATCTACCCAATATTAGGTAGGAGGTGTTAATGTTATGGCTGATCAGTGTATGCTGTGTTTATATCAGGCTTATGCAGCAGGGTTCCCCATGTTACTATTTTTTTTTAATCATGTTGGTGATACAAAGGAGAAAAATAAAATTTAACGCTACTGCTGAGTAAACCACTGTAATGTGCTTGTTGATGCAAACACAAAGCTTACAAAGTTCAATTTATAAGTTACAATTAAACCATCTTTTTAGAACTGATGGAACTGGTTCCAGCCCTTCCACCCGCAAGCATCAGCATCCTGTACACACAGCCTTTCTTATTTCAGCAGCACATGCCTGTAATAGGCCTGATCACTGAGAGACCACTGAGTTATCAGTGTGTGTTCAGTGTATCCACTTTATTCACACACACTGACCTTTCAATGAAAACAGACACACGCTTTCGGGCTGTGCATGTAGATCTTGTTGTGACGTCAAGTGCAGTGGTCAGAAACAGCCATGGTGAATTAACCCCCTGCACCCCAGTCAGATGTCGTAAGAGTACAAAAGTTAAAGGATGACCTTTGACCTCACAAATGACACAAAATAAAAAATCTAACTACAGGACAAAAAACTGATCTGACAGCTGGCTGTAGTACTTGCAGAGTGTTTTTCACATTCGCAAAAATACAGTTGTTGTCATTGCTGTGGCATTGTTTAAGATTTATGGGAGCAAATAACATTTTTAATGCTTGTAAGAAACATTCAGGCAATACATGGCAAGCACATATGAAATCAAGCATTTAAGTAAAAACAAAAACTGAAGAAAACAAAACAAATACAAATACTTACGCTGGAGAGGCTGCAAAAAAAATCAGAGGTTGTATCTCTACATTTTTTTATAGTTTGGGAAATGAACCATGAACCATGTTGCAACACAAAAACAAACATGGAACATCTTAAGATCAGACAGGACAAAATACAGTACAAAATACAGATATAAGAGAACAAGAGAATGTAAGAAAACACAGGAGCAACAAAACAACAGGACAAGACAACATTTATAAATACATAATTGTGCAAACAATAGCAGCAGCAGGATAGAGTGTTCATCATATAATAAATAAAGGGTATTTACAGAAGCAGTTGGATTATAAGATTTTTTGTTTATTTGCTTTTGGCATAACAGTTCAGTATGAATATGCATTGTATGAGGAGAAAGAAAAAAGTTCAGTCCAAGGAATGCATTTTTATGTGTTTGTGTGTGTGTGTGTGTGTGTGTGTGTGTGTGTGTGTGTGTGTGTGTGTGTGTGAGAGTGTGTGTGTGTGTGTGT
>JBBPCX010000147.1:7053876-7088516 GCA_037974365.1 Hydrocynus forskahlii | reverse complement strand
AAAGTACATTATGTGATAAGAACTGTGAATGAAGAAATAAGGTTTGATTCAACTAACAAAACCAAACTGAATGAAAACACTGTCTATGAGTCACATGCAGCACAAACAGTAATTTCATAAACCTACTTAAGCATTACTTTAGTACAAAATCAGAAGAAGCATTCTACTCACCATCCCAATCAATGCTAAACCAGTCAATGAAACGTCTGCATATATCCAAGGTTTCATCTTCTAATTCTTTTTTTGTCAGTGTTACATCTTCCCTTATCTGTCCTTTCTCACCACATTTATCTAAGGAGTAAGAATGATTTTTCAGTGTAAATGTATATATGTCTTTTCAAATGCTGGTACAATCTAGGTAACAATTAACTTAGAAGTAAAAGTAGTAACTGCAGATGGTAATTTTGGAAAATAACGCTGTTAAGTGTTTTCACTACTGCATCTCTATCTTGTGCAAGAAATGATATGCGTGTGTAATACCCATTTGTCTGATTTTAGTTTTGTTCACATAAAATATATTACATATATTACATACAGTATATATGTTATATATTACACAGTTGGCAGAAAGTCTTGTCCAGAACAACTCACAATTTTAATCACATTACATGTGGGCAAATGTTACGGTATGTGTCTTGCCCAAGGACTGCTATAGGTGTAGAATGGTGTACTTGAACTGTACAGCTGGGAAATGGAACACCAGTCTGCTGTGTCACTACACCAACCACTGCAATATACTCTTGGAAGCTCCACTGGGTTGGTAAAACTGTATTCTTTGGAACATGGGATGTGTAAGTGAACGAAACCTTTTATTAGGTTATTCAGGGTTTTCAAGTGAGCTGAAGGATCTTCTCCTCTCAAGACACACAGGTTCAATTCCACGAGTTCTGAGAGTGTCTGGCAACCTTTCTGATGATCTTCTGTTAGGGATTCTTGACTCGCTTCCATTTGTGCTTTTTTATAAAGAGAGAGATATAAAGAGAGAGATTAACTGTACAAAGCATGAAATATCAATAATTACAAAATTTGCTCCCTCTGTAACACATCCACACAATAATCTGTGCAATAACCTGGTGCTTCTTTGTTGTGCAATTACTTATTGGGTTCTTATTGGATTTAAATCATTGTAATTATGTGCATTATCTTATTATTATGTGCAATAGTCTTACGATGTGAAGTATCACTACGTAATATACCATGGGAAATATCACTCTGTCAGTATTACTTATCTCCTGCTCATTTCTATGATGTGCAATAACATACTTATAACCATCATTTGTATTACTAGTAACCCTAAGTTACTTATCTATAGTACACATCTATAGTACACACTATACTATAGTATAGTGTTTTCTGCAAAGTATGTTTTTAGAGTTTGTCTTTCAAATTGTTCTTGCCTGTGTGTAGGACATTGCTGTTGAAACATAAGCAATTTCCACTGATATCAGTAGTTTTCTGATTCTGATTCTGATTTATCAAACCATTTCTTATCAAGTATTGGTGGAGTTTTTGTGGCATTGAACAAGTATAATTTTGTTCCAACCTTGCACAACATGACCTAATTTAGTAAACAAGAAATTGAAGCATTTAGACTGAGTGGAGTAGGGACAAATAAGGAGATTGTTTTAAAAGAGAGAGGTTCATACCATTGATCAGTTGCCGCAGTGACTCCCAGAGTTTCTTCAAGATCTCTTCTATGTCAGCTATCGCACTGCCACATAAACCTGTTCACATAAAAAACAGATAAAAAAATTATTAACCAGCAAGCCACCACAGAGTACCAACATCCACTCATAACACCCATTAATTAGGTGCACTATAGTATTTTAAAGAAACTGTGGATGCACATTATAACTTGCAAAATTACTTCTATTCTCTAAGTGTATTGTTGACTTTTTGTTTTTATTAACATTTTAGAGATAACATGAATCATGTTATTAAACTGTTTAATCTTTTTTTTGGTGGAAATAGAACCTGGAAATAGTTCTGCAAGTCTGTCTTATAATCTACATAGCTACAAAATAAGCCTGGGATTTCAAGGGGTTTACTTGGTGTGTTACCTTGTAAGTACAGCATGTCATTCTCAGGCTGTTTGTTAGACATCTTTCCATTCTCAAACTGACTTTCAAAACAAGATGAATCCACAAAGGCTCCGGTGAGGGAATAGCCACACTCATCTGGAGTGATCTCAAATCAAACATCTATGAACAGAAATAACTGTAAGTTTTCCATTTGACCATCCATACACGCTACAAACACATAAAGGAAAATTACCTTTATTCAGTCTGTCATATTTACTCTGCTTGTCAATCACAGTGTAAATGGGATACGGATCGTTAGCATGCTGGCCCCTCTGCTCTGTGAGGTGATGACCATCTATCTGTGAAATACAGAAAATACAGACTGCAGTGTTTTAATGTGCTTCAAAATACTGGACAAATATGAATTCAGTAATGTAAGATGTAATTTACAAGTAGTAACTTACAAGTAACTAATTTCTTGTGGGGAGCTCAGTAACAATAAACTATGCTGAGTTTGTTCATTGCTTCCAGACGGTCTTTGACCATCTGGCCCAGGGACAGTCGAGTAGCTATAGACTGATTCCTTTAGGCCAAGGGAGCTATTCAGTTGCAGACTTCTCAATCATGAGCATCTTTCTGAATCTTCGCAACGGATAGCAGGTGGAATGAGTCTGCTTTCCTGGCTGTCTACCAGGATGGCCTTAGTCCAAACCGAGGTGGCTTGCCGTGACATTTGCCTAAATTTGAATGATGTCATTAGGCAGGCCATCCCCTTAGACCAGTACCTCCAGACTAAGAGGCATCGCCAGGTCTAGACAGCATCACTGGCCTATAGATTGAGCGCCTGGCTCCCTGATTCCACCAACTGCCCACACCTTGGCCGTCTGGAGGAGACCTGGCTCCAGAATCCATGCAGCTGTGGGTGTCCCAGCCGTCAGCAAGCAAGAGAACCTACCCTCACACTAAGGGGTTATTTATGCCATTTAGAGAGGGGCATCGAGTCTGCCAGTGCAAACTGATGATGAAGAAGATGAAGAAGGACAGGGTGTTGGAGGACTTATTATTACTGAATCACTTTATTATTTCTGTTGAAATCTCTGTCTGATTTTGCCCACCCAGTCACAATATATGTCACACTCCCTATCCAAGTGACAATTTCACAATTTGCCTGCTTCCTAGTATTGCCCCATTCACAACATCAAATGGAGCACAGGTTACCATGGTTATAGCACCATGAACCCATCATCAATTAGAACGCCGGGCACCATTTTATCCTGGTCTGCCTGCTGTTTTGATTCATGTGCCACTACATAGCAATACACACCCCCCAGAATATTTGTCGCTGGCTGAGATGTTCAGCCTTGGGATTGTGTGACTGAGCCTGCCTTGGATTACACACCCTTGGTCACATATGTACCCTGAAAAGTGTCTGAACCTGAAAAGTGATGGAAGAATATGTGGCTGAGGCACTCAGGCAGGGATTCATTAGTCAGTCCATGTCTCCTGCCTCCACGGGCTTCCTCTATTTGGAGAATAAGGATGCCCTCTGTGACTCTGTATTGTTTACTGGGGGCTCCATGGGTCCACTACTTTTACTAAGCCAGATCTGCAGAACACCTGGTGTGTATTTGGGCAGGTGATAAATGGAAGATGGCGTTTAGCACCAGATCTGGCACTACATATACCATGTAATGCCTTATGGATTGGTAAACGCCACCTCCATCTCCCAAGCCTTGATGAATGATGTGTTTTGTGACATGCTGAACCAATTTGTCATTGTTTACATCGATTATATTTTGGTGTACTCCAAAATAGTTACAGTGCATGTTGGTCATGTAAGGCAAGTCCTCACCTGCCTGCTTGAGCATGGGTTGAAAAGTGCAATTTCCACTGGCCAGATATTTTATTCCTTGTTTACAACTTTGAGCTGGCAGGTGTCCACATGGATGAGGCGAAAGTGGTGGCTGTCACTGACTTGCCGAAGCCCCGCTCAGTAAAAGACATGTAACAGTTCTTGGGATTCACAAAGTTTTACTGTAGGTTTATCCAGGGCTTCAGTTCGATAACTGCACCCCTGTCGAACTTCCTAAAAGGAAAATCCCCCCCCAAAAAAAAGACTCCTGCCACTAAAGAGGCCTTAGAGGATGGGGTGACACCGACTGGAGGAGGATTAGTAGCCCTTCCTGGTCCTTAATGACCACCGGAATCCGGCACGCAAAGGATGTGAACTCTAAGCAGGCCCAATGGTCATTAAGTTTTACGTGTTTCAGTTTCTCTATTATGTGCCCTCTGGATTAAAAAAATGGTAAAGCAAATATTCTCTCCTGACTGTGCTGCCACACATTCTGAACAAAAGCCCATTATTGCCACTTCTGTGTCAGCGGCTGTGGCTGTTGGATGAACAGATAGCATGAGCAATCTGGGAACATCCAGTGCCTTGGGGCTGCCCCTCAGACAGGCTCAGTGCACCAAGGCAATGGATGTGTGACAGACAGGCTCACATGAAAACCACTTTAAGACATCTTGGTGTTTTGTGAAATGTAGAAAAAAGTATTGGTGGCTGATGTTCATGCCACTGTTCACTCCTGTTCTACTTGTGACACGACTAAAAGGTCAATTAATTTGTCTGCTGGTAAAATCGTGGTCTACTGATACCAACCAGACCATGGTCCCATATAGCTGTAGACTTTGTCATGGATCTTTCAATATTGCAAGGTTATGTGACAGTTCTGGTGATTTTGGACAGGTTCTGAAGAGGTGCCATTTTATCCCCTTCAAGTCTCTTCCGTCTGCCCTGCAAGGAGAAAATCTTATAAGACAGGGTCCCTCAGGTTGTGTCCTGAGTATGGAAGGCATTCTGTACCAATCTGGTGGTCACAGTTACTGCCCCTGATCTTGGGCTGTCATCCCTTCTGACATACAGTGAGGAACATAAGTATCTGAACACCCTGAGATTTTGCAAGTTCTCCCACTTAGAAATCATGGAGGGGTCTGAAATTCACATTGTAGGTGCATTCCCACTGTGAGAGATGATTTGTAAAGAATTTATTTGTTTTGCACTGCTGCACATAAGTATTTGAACACCTGAGAAAATCAGTGTTAATATTTGGTACAGAAGCCTTTGTTTGCAATTACAGAGGTCAAATGGTTGCCGTAGTCCTTGACCAGGAGGCACACACTACAACAGGGATTTTGGCCCACTCCTCCACACAGATCTCCTCTAGATCTGTCAGGTTCAGGTTCTGAGTTTCAGCTCCCTCCAGTTCAGCTATGGTCCTGAGGGGAGGAGCTAGGTCCCCGCAAAGGATGTGCAGAGCCACAGGTCTCGGCTTGACTAGCCTGCTCCTTACCCCAGGGGACGATCATCCAGCTCCCTTGTTATCTTCCAGGCACTGGGACTCCTGGTTGCGTCCTCATGTATCCAGGTTGCTGGTGCATTCTTGCCCCTTTGTTGTGCCCTTTTAGGGAGGTTGCTGTCACAGTCACACCACTCCCCCAGCTATTCTGATCTCTTGATAACTGAAGCTGGGCTTACTGTGGTCAAATATAGCAAAGAGAAAATGGGACTCCTAACAGCCATGCAAGTCTTATTTCAACAGTTGTTAAAACTTTCATCTTTGAAACACAGAACAAAATCAAGCTCCATTATTGCTTCAGACCTGAAAAAAATTCACAGGTGTTTCTGTCCAATCTTCCTGTGAGAACTCAACACTACATGCATGTGTCACAGACACCAGAACACGTGACGTCAATCGGTCTCGGAAATGACTCACATCTAGACTATATAAACAGGAAGTCTGAGTTCATCTTCACACAGACATTGGTCTTCTTGCCCATCGACGTGTCACTTCAACCTCTCGGTGCTGTGAGTACTACGACTCGCCAGAGTCCAACCCCTCTCTCTTACCTTTTCTGTGTGTGTGTTGAGAACACAGGTTCCTTTGGTGGGAATCTTAACTCCTTCTCGGAGCGTTCTCAGATTAACTGCGTGATTGACTGGCTCTCTCGTGTATTCCGCGTTTGGGCTCTTCCATCACGCCACATTGGGCAACTCTTCTCAGCATTCTCATCTATCCAGCGTGACAGAATGTCTGTGTCCCAGGGAAGCCCAGGGGATCTCGCGCGGGTCTGGGAGGTAGTTAATCAGCAGGCAGTCGAGATGGTGGGTCTAAAACAGGAAGTGGCGAACCTACGTGCCGAGGTCGCCACCCTGCGGCAGATTCTCCAATCTGCTGAACGCACCTCCCAGCCGGCGACCCAACCCTCATCCTCCTCATCTTCTCCTTCTCATCATCTCCAACCATCAATTCCTAAAATTGCATTGCCTGATAAGTGGGACGGGACGGGAGTAAAGTGTGATATCTTCCTCACTAACCTCTTGCTCTTGTTTGAGTTTCAGTCACAGCGCTACCCAATGGACCGGTGCCGCATCGCACTCCTCTCGTCCCTCCTCACCGGGCAGGCAGGTGAGTGGGCTACCGCAGTCTTGAGATCCGGCGGAGAAATCGTCTACTCTTACGCCGAGTTCACCAAGTATCTCAAGTCCGCTTTCCAACATCCTGAGAGCGAGGTGGTGGTGGACTCTAAACTTTATCACCTCCGTCAAGGGGACCGCCCGGTCTCCAAATATACGGCGGAGTTTAGGACCCTCGCGGTCCAGACCTCCTGGTCAGACGCAGCGCTCCGCACTGCATATTATGAGAGTCTATCTTCACGAATGAAGACAGAGCTTGCGGGCCGCGAGCTTCCTGTAACATATGAAGGCATGATCGAGCTCTGCTTGAGGATCGACCTCCGTCTCGCCTCTCTACCCAAACCAGCACCCCGGACCCGGCTCTTTGACTCCCATCAACCCAGCACTTTCTCCGGACGAGCCGCACCACCACCACCTCCTACGGCCTCAGAGGCCCACGCCAGAGCCAGGGAACTCATGCAGATAGGACGCACCTCCCTGGACCTCGCGGAGAGAGAATGACGCTACCGCGAGGGCCTGTGTGCCTATTACGCCTCCCCAGACCACCACCGAGCCATCTGCCCTCTCCGCCCGGGAAATGGACAGACCAGGTGAAGGGGGGGAGGTCTTTGCCTGGTCCGCTGGTAGCTGTCTCAAGCCTTCCAACCGTTTCCCGACTCAACATCCAGGTATGTCTCCAACTGGGTCACCAACAGATCGTGGCCACTGCTTTTGTTGATTCAGGAGCGGCTGGTAATTTCATCGATCCGGCTTTTTCTGCCCAGTTGGGGATAGAATCTGAGGTGTTATGCCAGCCCGTCAAAATCACCGCCATCGACGGTCGTCCCCTGGCCACCAGTCCCAACACCTGATGCACCAAGGCCATCAACTTGTCTCACGAGGGTCACACGGAGTCCATACACCTACTCATCACTCATCTCACCTCTCCACCTATCCTCCTTGGACGCCCGTGGCTCCTCCAGCACAACCCCCTCATCTCATGGACCCGTCACAAGATTCTCCAGTGGGGACTGACTTGTCAGGAGCTTTGCCTCTAGGCGGAGGCTGGGGCGTGCTCTAGGGAGTCCGAGGCCCTCGATGTCGACCCGAAGTCCATTCCTGTCCTGTACCGTGACCTGGCTGGTGTGTTCAGAAAACAAAAAGTAATCAAACTTCCTCCTCACCGCCCGTACGACCTGGCCATCGACCTACAGCCTGGCACGGTACCACCCCACGGCCGTCTCTACTCACTATCTGCAGGGGAGCAGAAGGCCATGGATGACTACATCTCGGAGGGTCTACGCCTGGGTACCATCAGACCCTCCAGCTCCCCTGCTGCTGCTGGGTTCTTCTTCGTCAAAAAGAAAGACGGGGGACTTCGCACTTGTGTCAACTATCGAGGGCTCAACAACATCACCGTCAAGAACCGACACCCGCTTCCACTCACTAACACCGCCCTGGACGCCCTCTTTGGTGCCAGCATCTTCACCAAGCTGGATCTACGCAGTGCCTACAACCTGGTCCACATCAGAGAGGGTGATGAGTGGAAGACGGCGTTTATAACCCCCACCGGCCATTATGAGACCTTGGTTATGCCGTTTGGCTTATGTAATAGTCCGGCTGCCTTCCAAAGCTTCATTAACGATATGCTCAGAGATTTTCTGGGGAAATGGTGCTTCGCGTACCTGGACGACATCTTGATTTACTCACGTACTGAAGCCGAGCACATTCAACACGTCAGAGCAGTCCTGAAGAGGTTGCTGGCCCATCAGTTGTTCTGTAAGTTGGAGAAATGTGCCTTTCACCAGCACACCACCACATACCTTGGCTTCGTTATCTCTGAGAAGGGTGTGGCCATGGATCCTCAGAAGCTGGAGGCTGTGCGTTCATGGCCTCTACCCACGACGCTCAAACAGCTGCAACGTTTTCTGGGGTTCGCCAACTTCTATCGGCGATTCATCCGGGGCTTCAGTTCAACTGCGGCACTTCTGACGGCCCTCACCAAGCCGCAGCCCGGATGCTTCACTCTCACTCCAGTCACCTTCAAGACCCTTTGCCACCTGTTCACCACTGCTCCAGTCCTTCTTCATCCAGACCAATCCAAGCCGTTCGTTGTTGAGGTGGATGCCTCCGATGTGGGCGTAGGAGCCGTACTCTCACAGCGAGGTCTAGATCAAAAACTTCATCCATGCTGTTTCTTCTCTAGGAAGTTCTCTCCCACTCAACAACGATACGGGGTAGGGGACCGTGAGTAGTTAGCCATCAAGTGGGCCCTAGAGTGGGCTCCAGGGTGGCGGTGACCAGAATCTCATCTTGATCTGGCTTGCCAAGCAGCTCAACCCCAGGCAGGCGCAGTGGGCCATGTTTTTTGAACAATTCAATTTCCAGCTGTCGTACCACCCGGGGTCCAAAAACACCAAGGCTGACGCCCTCTCGTGCCAACGTCAGGCCGAGAGTCCCCGGGCAGATCCTGTGCCTGTCCTGCCTCCAGACATCATCCTGGCTCCTCTCCGGTGGGGGTTGGAAGACAGAGTCCGCCAGGCCCACACCTTGGATCCTCCTCTTGCCAACACTCCTCCCAATTGTCTCTTCGTCCCTCAGGCAGTCCGTCAGGAAGTCCTCCACTGGGGGCACTCCTCCGCTGTGGCTGGGCACCCCGGGGTTGCATGAATGCTCTCTAACCTCCAACGAGCATTTTGGTGGCCCTCCATGGCCACGGACACGAAGGGGTTCGTCCAGGCCTGTGAGGTGTGTGCCAGAGCTAAATCATCCATTGCTCCTCCTCCTGGCACCCTCCGGCCCTTGCCTGTGCCACATCGACGTTGGACCCACATTTCATTGGACTTCGTCACTGGACTGCCCGAGTCCATGGGAAAAGACACCATCATGACCATCACAGACCGCTTCTCCAAGGCTGTGCACCTGGTGGCTCTGACCGGACTCCCCTCAGCCAAAACCACTGCGGAACTGATCATTGAGCACGTAGTCCGATTGCATGGGTTCCCCCAGGACATCGTCTCGGACAGAGGGCCCCTGTTCACAGCCAAGTTCTGGCGGGCCTTCTGCCGTCTGAGCGATGTCACCACAAGCCTCTCCTCTGGTTACCACCCTCAGACGAGCGGTCAGACGGAGCGGGCCAACCAATAGCTGGAGCGCTTTCTCCGCTGCTTCTTGGCGGATCGACAGCTCTCCTGGGCACGTTACTTCGTCTGGGCTGAGATCTCCAATAATCTCCTCAAGTCCTCCGCCACTGGGATGAGCCCTTTTGAGGTATGCTTCGGGTACCACCCTTCCATGTTCAGCCATCAGGAACCGGAAGTGGAGGTGCCCTCTGCCCAACAGTTGGTCTGCAGGGGACTCCTTACTGTCACACACACCAGAACACGTGATGTCAATCGGTCTCGGAAATCACTCATGTCTAGACTATATAAACAGGAAGTCTGAGTTCATCTGCACACAGATATTGGTCTTCTTGCCCATCGACGTGTCACCTCAACCTCTCGGTACCGTGAGTACTACGCCTCACCAGAGTCCAACCCCTCTCTCTTACCTTTTCTGTGTGTGTGTTGAGAATGCAGGTTCCTTTTATGGGAATCTTAACTCCTTCTCGGAGCGTTCTCAGATTAACTGCGTGATTAACCGGCTCTCTCGTGTATTCCGCGTTTGGGCTCTTCCATCACGCCACAATGGGCAACTCTTCTCAGCATTCTTGTCTATGCAGCGTGACAGCATGATTGTGTGCCAAGACAGCACAGATATGTCAGTCGTGGTGTGTATAGGTGTATGATGGCTGCTGCTTCATTTGTTTATTTTGAAGCAGCAGCCAGTTTGTTTTTTGACATGAAGTATATATTGTTTATTTTCTAACTTCTCACACTAAAGAGTTTTTACATCATGACTGGGCAGTTCGCACCACTGGCTTTTGGGCTGTTGTAGAGTGATTGTGGATTTTATTATTATCATTTATTATGATTATTATGATTATTATTATGATTATTATGATGATGATGATGATTATTATTATTATTTGAATTGTGAGATAAAGTAAACCTCTAAGACTTAACCTGTCGTGATATAAGCATATAACATTTCTATGTATGTAGAATGTAGACCAACTGTGGAAACACTAAATATTGAAGCATTTGAAATTACATGTAGTTGTTATTTGTTCTGTGTAATTTTCTTTTAAATGTATGCTTCTGTTTTTCTTCTGACACTGAAAAATGGTTCACTTGTAATTAATAGCTGTTTTGATTGGAAATTAAACCAACAATTAAGTGTTCAACTGCTAACTATAAACTCAAATATAAACTGTATTCTATTCTTACCTCTTTCACCATGCTAGACACAATTAGGGCCGCCCAGACATCTGTCAGGCTGAAGGTGTCTTTTGAAGAGTAGTACTTCACCAGTTTTTTAGCCATCTCCAAACTTGTGACACTGCCGTTTGCAAGTCTTTCAATGATGTCTTCTTTCATATTCTCCAGTTTGGTGGACCAGTCTGGTTGTTTGTATAATGACGCCATACACCTTCAGAGGACATATGAACAAAACAGTGTGTAAAAAAATACTCTCTAAGAAAAGTCCATTAAAACAGGTAAAGAAAAAGTGACATTTCTGTAACAGTTTTTTTACAGGTAATACCCATAATACGAATTAAGCATTGCATTGTGGGAGCAACCCCCCCCCCAGCATGAAAAGTGCAAGATGCAGGGCAGCTATCACAGATTCTGTTCTCATTCTCTACCACTGAAGAATGAGAACAGAGTGGGAGAAACTGATCTCATTCTTCAGTGGTAGAAATCAAGAATTGCAACTCTGATGGTTTATCTTAAACAACCGTTTTAGTTGGAAAGAGTTTCTGAGCATTTATTAACCAATGTCCACCATTAAAAGATAAGAAAAGAATATGTTACTGACTCATTTTAAAATACCAGTAAGTTACATATGACTTGTACTTTAGAGTTTAGTGGACGTTGGGCAGTAGCCTCAGGCTGTCCACCCAAGGATAGATGATACAAATGCTTCTTTAGTTGTCTGTGAAACAACAGGCTATCATGGCAAATTCTCGTAAATGTCTAATCTAGTTTCTATCAAGTTAAAATAGCCAGCATAAAATTTGGTACTGTACTGACTGACCACAACTGTTAACTAACCTGTCCAAGTAATGTTAACATAGTTGCTCTCTGGATTGTTTGGCAAATTTATTTCAGACCCAACACACATATCATTGCAGATAGTAACACTATTTGTGGTACCCTGGCTGTGTATGTGTCACTGTGTCTGTCCTTTGGTCATTGACAATCCTGTATATGTAATGCTAAGCAGATACTGCCCCTCAGCCATTCAGATGCAAAACAGCAATCTGAATACATGAATAGCAGTGGCATGATTGGCTCATTGTGCAGCGGGGGGTGGTGAGAACACACCCTCTTTCACCGTAAACAAACAGCACACGCTCGTTCCAGAGCCGTAGAGAGAGAGAGTTGCGACACTCTTTGATCTCGCCGCCGTATCTGGTCACGTGGTCCAAGTAAGCCTCTATAGTTCCAAACGTTGTGCTGCCATAGTCTTGCATTGAGCTGACAGCAGTATTTTAAGTAGTGAGCGGTAAATATTAAAATAAACCAGTCACGAGTACACCTGTAACTATTATATATTTGATGCATATTATCAATGTCAGTTACTGAAAGTTCATGTTTTATTTTTAGAGGGAAGGTTTGTAGTGTTAGCATCTATGCATTAGCGCCTATTTACATAATGCTAGTATACATTGCATATACCAATCTGCAGTATTCTTTGGGAGTTCTAATGTTCAACATTATATAACTGATGCATCATGAAAGATTTATAGGATTTCTAAAAAATGATGGCCTCATAAACCTGCCCAAAATGGTCAAAGATGTCAGCAGTTGATATTAGCATGCTGGCATTCAGTGTACTTTACAGTCTACAGTCTAGCACACATCCTTGATGTTAATATAATATGATGAATATAAAAAATCAAATAACTTTTATTGTCACATAATTTATCACTGGTACACAGGTACAAAACATATGTGAAATTCTTATGTGCAAGTCTCCCTTAGCAGCTGAGGCATTAAAATAAATATAAAATAGAGGGAAATAAAGGACACAGAATATAAATATAAGGCATTTTACTATAAGTTGACTGAAGTCTGAGATCTAACAGCAATGGCTATAACCAACATTTTACAGATAAGTGACACCATGGTTGGCTGTGCAGCATTTGGCTGTACCAATTGGTCTGAAAAAGGATTCCACATGTATGGTGTCTCTAAGGACACAGGCCGAAGAAAAAAATGGATGGCATTTAGACAGGTGGAACAGACAATTATGTCTTAACATTTCAATGGGCATCATGCTTTTAAATGTAGAGTACAATGATGGCAGTGATATGTTCTACCTGGCCATTTGGTGTATGTGTGAAAACTGATCTCACAAGCCTCACTGCAGGTACACTTTGAAGATGACCAATTCATTTCCACAAAAAACGGCCCACTGAAGCTCAAAGCAGATGCTGCCCCAACAATCTTCATACACCACTCTAAGCCTAAAAGAAGGAAGGCCCCATCAAGAAGATTGGCAGAAATGATATTGTAATGGCATCACAAACAGCAATAGAAATCAACGTGATCCAGCGGCGTGTAACTGCTGTTTGGAACTTTAGAGGCTGCCCATATCCTGGAAGTAGGCCGGAAGTACCGCCCCCATTGCTTACAACGGGACCCTATGGAAATGTTGCCACTCTGTTTTCTCTACCGCTCTAGCTTGTTCCACACACTGGAAAACTCACTTTGGAGAGTGAGGCAAACACGCAAAGTCTGATTTATCCGGTGAGACAGTGAGGATGAACAGAGGCGGTTTGAGCTTCTCTTGAGTAAGTAGCCTAATATCTGTTTTACTAGCTGTTGTTGGTTAGCTTATGAAGCTATATCTGGTCTTTTGCTGGCCAGATGATCATATGGTTATAAGCTTACACTTATATATTTATACTGGTTTTTTTTTACTTACACTATTTTTGTGATGTTGATACTTATTTCTTCCATTTTTACCGTGTGTAGCAGAGTCTATGTTGTACCAGCAATAACTGCATGTACTAGCAATAACTGCATGTGACAATTAAAAGTCTTGAACTCTGAGTATTTAAGTATTTGTAAAAGATTTAGAAGATTTAGTAACTACAAAAGCTTTGGGAGCAGGGCCAGCCAGACAATGACAAGCTATAGACAACTGGCCATTGACAACTGGCCATTGATAGGTGTGAAACACCCATCTAGTGAATATGCATGTGAAAGAGCTGAGAAAAAGTACCTAGTCTCATTCTTTTACAAATTGCATTGAAACTAAGCAACATTTCTAAATGCTGTCTTTACCTTTTTGTAGCCAAGACATATGTTTACAAGGTTCAGACTTCAAAAGTCTTAGTGAGACACATTTAGGGTGTTTTTTTTAGTTTGTTTGAAGACCTCATGTTTACACAATATTAAAAAAACTAATTTCATTACATTCACTTTAGTTGCATATTATTATTGCTGAGGTTTTCCAGAATGTAACAATATTTGTCACTTTGGCATTGGTGTTTTTAGTTAGATGAAATACTTAAAAATGTAAAGGTGTAGCAAATTGCCTCAAAGTTCCAGAAAGGCCTCGAACCTCAGAGGCTTTTCTGTAGGCCTTCTATAGGCATTCTATAGTAATTGTATCAGTCATTATTGTATTTAGTGTTGTTTTAGAGTGAACAAAATGTAGATTTTTATAAGAAATGTAAATGATTAGTGACTGAACATTAAATTTCAGATTTTTAGAAACGTTTGATGACGTTTTAAGCAAACGCTACTTTGAATGTGCAGTATATCCTCAGTAAAATCTGCTTAGACAAGTTAGGTATCTCGCTAAATGGTTAACTGACAAGCAGGCACAACTTTTGCAACCATAGACAGCTAAAGTAGCATTTGTAGCATTTGTACCATTGGCTACCACCCAAGTTCACTAAACTCTTCAGTGTAAGTAAAATGTAAATCACAGGTGTTTCAAAACGAGTCAGTAACATATTCCTGTCTTATCTGGTAAGAGTAGATGTGGGTTAACAAAAGCTCAGCAACACGTTCCAACAAAAAAGATGCTGAGTCTTTACGACCAACATGTGTGTCGACTGCTGTGCATCTTGCACTTTTCATGCTGCAGGTACTTGTTGCAATATGTAATTTAAAATATGGATAAAACATTCAAAAGCAGACAAAGTAACTCTTCAGTTACCTTCAACACCCCACTCTTGTGAGAAGTAAAACCTATAAGTGTGTGTGTGTGTGTGTGTGTGTGTGTGTGTGTGTGTGTGTGTGTGTGTGAAAATCAGGTATGTTCTGGATCAGTACCAAGTAGATCCTGAGACTCCACCCAGGTACATGACAGAGTCCAGCAGTTCCTCTTTATGAAGTTGACTCAGTGATCCCAGCAGTCCAATCATAGCTCTCAAACCGCCACCAGAACCCAGCACTGCGATTTTGGGTACCTTGTCCTGTCAACATATACATCCTAAACACTCATCACTGTTCTAAGGCAAGAAAAAAACACAATTTTGTTGTTCATAATGCATCTCGTGAGGAATAATCAGTAATATGAATATTTGAACTTACATTAGATTTGTTTGATTACTTTTCTGTTTGTTGCATTTCATTTATGAAATGAATGAAGTTGAATATTAAGTGATTTTTATTACTTTACAAACTTACAAATACTGTTTGCATCAACTAACATAAGCAGTGGAACTGGAAGTTTATGCGGATGCAAGACATTGCCCTATCAAGGACACATTTGACCTTTTATGGATGAAATACCCCCTTAATTCAATTACCATTCTGAGGGAAAACATTCTAAAGAAGATCTGAGTAATCTAAAGAAACTAGAGATTATGTTATAGACATGTGCAGTTATAGACTTGATGGTGTAGGTATACATGTAGTTCAACAGGTGGCAGCAAATCACTCTATAACAATACCACCAGCAAAAATATGCTACAACATAGTGTAGTGTAGTAAACCTGAATACAAAATTCAAGAACTATTTACCTCACTGCAGGATATCTTGTGCTGCTTCAGGCACTCTAGGACGGTGTTTGTTCGTTTTTTCAAATACTGCTCCTCAGCTTCATTCAGAGAATGACCGATTCTCACCTCACTGCTACACACACATTACACAGAAATGACTTGAATGAATATTATCTGTAGTTCATAATGCCTTCATTTCCTTAAATTCAATTATCAGTATCATTGTCTGTGCCATCAGTGTCTGGCATTCTTTTGCCGTTTAAAGCTCACTTTTTACAGTCTTAAAGTTTAAGCTAAAATGTTGTTTTCTATAGCTATTAAATAATTGACAAGCTTTACTGAGTAGGCTGAGTACTCTAAAATTATTTTCCTTCTCAGTTGAAAAAAAATAAATGTAATGTAATGTAATGCTTCTTATCTATAATAAGAAGCATTACATTACATTGCATTTATTTCACCTCTACCTCACCCCTTTGTTTGGTATTAGTTTCTTGTTTCTTTTCTTATTCTGATCCTTTCTCCCATTTTTTATTCTTGACTTCTTTCCATGTAATTTTTATTAATTTAGTCCATAAACAGAGCCACAGGCTCTGTCTCTTTTGAGCCACTTTGGTGGCTCTGCCAGTTTGTTCACTGCCACTGCCCTTGGTGACACGGTCTGCCACTGTTGATGGACATCCCGTTGGTGATAGAGGCTTGATCCCTGGGCCTACTGCCATTTGATGAATGTAACAGAAATTTAGAATTACCTGTTGTCTTTAAACAGAACAAATAATTCAGCCATACTCAACGATGGAATAAAATTAAATGTATATCTTTACAGTTTATTTCCAAATTTCTCCAAAGAAAAAATACCTTGCACTGCTTCTGGTCTGGTCCATCTGTAAAAAAGAGCAGATTTCTTCAATTCAGGAGAGTTCACAGTAACTGAGAGGGCATGCTCATTATCATGTGACTGGCATCAAATTGGAAGAATACAAACACCTGAGGGTAAATGTAAAACTATGTTGAGGTTCCCAATCGGTACAACTGTACAAGTGTTGCCCCTCTTTTGGGAGATTAGAAGTTCAATCCCCAGTGGTGCAACAACCATCCTTGGTTGGTGAGTAGGAAGCATAGTTAAGTGACAGCCTCTAAGTGTGCTGAGCTGTCCAATGACATCACATTAGTGACAGTTCAAAATGATGTTCAAAGTGTCTGATGTCTAGATGATAATTTCAGACAAAATGCCTTCCAAACCTGTGATGTGAACTGTGTGCCGCAATTGGAAATGACTTCAGGTTTTCCATAGGGCTTGAAAATGTGATGAAACAGGCGGTTAGCTGATTTCACAGACAAAGGTCTTTTTTTCAAGAGGACGAGATGACAGCCCATGTTACCATGATTACCATGTTACTGGATGGGGCCGAGACATCTGTAACCAAATTCATTGCGACGTAAGACCGTGGTCAGATAATGTATCATAACTAATGTACAGTCGCAACCGTGATGTGGAATTCAGCACCAAGACGAGAAGAGGAGGGCTGTGTGTTTACGTCAACACTGACTGGTGCGTGAACGCTGTGCTTATCTCGTGCTCACCGCTGCTGGAGTTTCGGACTGTTAGCTGTATACCATTTTATTTACCGAGTAAATTCACTAATGTGCTCATCGTCACAGTGTACATCCCATCCAGCACTAACGCTAATAACAACGCACTGGCTGAACTGTAAAGAGCTATAAGTGACCTCATCCTGATGGACTGTTTGTTTTGGACTGTTTATTCACACACTCTCTTCTCCTTCCTCCCATCTGGCAAAAGGTTCCATAGCATATGGGCCTCTACTGTCAGAATGGGAAACAGTTTCTTCCTCAAGCCATCAAGACTTCTCAACCAGAACTGAAACATTAAACTGTGCCCCCTTGTTGTTTTTTCCTTGCACACTCTTGTTGTCCTGTCTGCAATTGTGGTCTTGTGGTGTTCTGTTTTGTTCTGTTCTGTTCTGTTCTTGTGTAATACCGTGGTCCTGCAGATCTTTCAACCAAATGAATGCTTGTTGAGCTTCCAATGTCCACTATAGTTTGTGAAGAGCATATTTAAGCGGAGATGTGATGGGAGCTGCCACTGTGCTGAAATTCTGTACAAATCTTTGGAAATTATTTGTGAATCCTACGAACATTTAACCCATTCCAGGATCACTTAAACCTTAGGTGATTACACACCGACTCCCTTTTTTGTCTATTATGTATCCAAGGAAGTTGACAGAGCTTTGAAAGGAATGCATATTATTCTGCCTTAACAAATAATTTATGCTCCAAGTACTGCTGAGTACTGCTCTAACCTGCCATTTGTGCACTTTTAAATAAGGGGAATGAATTAAAATGTCAACAATATAGACCACTTCATTTATGAAGGCTTTATGAAGGCTTGGAAGTCAGAGGGGGTGTTTAGAGATGAAGGCAGTTTTCCACTCATCACCTAAACAAATTCTAATCAGGTGCTAAGGAGGTCTAATTTTGTGAAACTCTCACTACCCCAAACCCTATCAATGAGGATATGAGTGGCAAAGGTAAGCAATGTTATTGAGGTCTTGATTATCAATACATGAACATTATCCTCCATCGTTTTTCCTGACAAAGTAAAAAGCTAGAAGTAGCAGGTGATGAGAAAGGTCAAATATACCCAAGCTGATGGGCCTCAGTGATGTATTAATCTAAAGCATGTTGTTCTGGTATTGAGAGGGAATACACATGCTGAGAGAGTTCAGATCTGTTCTTGCGATGTAAAGGATATAACTGGTAAACTCTTCTACACGTTCACCCTTCCTGACTTTGCTGGGTCTTTTTTTTGTATGGGTTCTCCTTGATCCTGGGTTTCAATGCTTTCACATGAAGCACAAAGATGTAATTTCTGTTCTCACTTATGGCTATCTAATTTAACAGAAAGATGAATAGTTTGTCTAACTTGGTCTAACCTGAGGTTTTCATCTCATGCTAGTTCAGTCTTTCATTTGGAAAGCAACCCCTGAAAACACATAGTCTTCCAAACTGGTTCATTGCATCCACTTCAAAGGGTATGAAACTGCAGCACAAACTCAGCTGATCCTTCCCTCAGCAGCCTTACTAACCTCTTTTCCCCTCTTTTTATCCCTCACTCTGTCAGGAGTCTGCATATCCCCAGGGCTTACCTCTTCAGGTTTTCTGAGTAGCCTCGAGGTGATATAGTTTTCTCAAGTCCTTCTTCGATCTTTTAGTTTTCTTGTCTCGTTTCTTCTCAGTTCTGAGGCGCTTGTTTGCTCTCTCTCTGTCTGTCTGTCTGTCTGTCTCTCTCTTTCTCTCTCTCACTTTCTCCCTCTCTCTCTCTTTCTCTCTCTCTCTCTCACCAAGTCTATCACCCTCTGCTTTGCCCTCCGTATTTGCTTTCGTATAAGTGATGGACAAATGACGTGTAATTAAACATATGAGACATTGCCCTCCTTGTGTTGGGAAAATTCACTCATTATACAGTGACATCTGGTGGACTACAGACATCTTAGCTGCCAGCCTGGATAAGGAGAACCTTGCTGAATGTTTTTCAACCTAATTGCACTTCATATTTTTTTTAAATATTTTTTTTCTTCATATTTTTTTTTAACTGCTCAAGAAAGTCACTACAGCAATATGGTGCATGTTAAGCATTAAATTAAGGGTAAATCCATGAATATCAACTAAACCTTACAATATGTTATGCATGCAGTTATAAATGTGTCAGGTATGAAATGAATTTGCCGTTTATGTATTTGCATGTATGTATTACCATTTCCATGGGACCATGTGTCGTCATGAATCATTGTTTCTAATGAATGATTTCTCAGCCAGTCAACTGAGAACTCATTCATAGAAACTGTAATTCATGATGACTCATTATTCCATAGAAATGGTATTACATACACTATGTGGACCAAAGTATTGGGGCACACCTGTTTTTTTAAGGCATTGGGCTACGCCCCTAACTTCCACTGAAGGGCAATGTTAATGCTTCAGCATACCAAGATATTTTAGACAATGCCATACTTCCAACTTCGTGGACACAGTTTGGAGAAGAACCTTTTCAATTCCAGCATGACTGTGACCCAGTGTACAAAGCAAGATCCATGAAGTCATGTTTGGATGAGTTCAGTGTGGAAGAACTTGGCTGGCCCACACAGAGCCCTGACCTCAATCCCATCCAACACCTTTGGGTTGAACTGGGACACAGATTGCCAGCCAGACCTTCTCATTCAACATCAGTGCCTGACCTCATAAATGCCCTACAAATTCCCACAGAAACACTCCAACATCTTGTGGAAAGCTTTCCAAGAAGAGTGGAAGATGTTACAGCTGCAAAGAATGAACCAACTTCATATTTAAATCAGTTTGAATACAATGTCATCAAAGTCCCTGTTGGTGTAATGGTCTGGCATCCCAATACAGTTCATACAGTGTACATGGTAGTGTTTCTGCAGGTGCAAACCTGGGCTCTGTTTGCCTGCATGTCTGATTAACACTGCTAACATGAGACTTGGCTAGTCTGGCCTGTGGTTTCATGGAAGTTCCGGATTAGCACTTATTCCAAATGACTTTTCAAGAAGTTTATTTAACTTGTAGCTCTCTTGTAATAATGACAATATCATGTAACAACTAAAATGAACCTATTGTATTGAATAGTCTATTCACAGATATTTATGGTATCCAAGAACACAGCCAGAAAGCTTAACCAGCAAAAACCACAGTGATATCTGCAATTTAACATGAATGGGTCTGTGCAGTTTTCCATTGTTTCTTGTGGCTCATGTTAGCACCAAGCTGGCAGAGGTGTGGGGTCACTTTTCAAGATTAAAGACTGATATTTGAAGCTCTTGAACTGCCATTGAAGTAACGTTCTTTGTTTGTAGGTCATGTCACTGTACCCCTAAGTGGTAGCCTGGGGAAGATATTTCCTCGTTTCTTTTCACCCTTTTTATCCTTGTCATCAAGTGCCTCTAGTGTGCAGCTGATACTTTCTGTTCCTTCCCTCAGCTGCCTTATAAACCTCTTTTCCCCTCTATTCATCCCTCTCTCAGTCAGGAGTCCTTCTTCGTTCTTCTTGTTTAGTTTTCTTGTCTCCTTTTCTCTTCAGTTTGTTCATTATACAGTGACATGAAATTTGGTTTTGACATAATTCCATACCAATTAAACTATGTTCAATCTGAAAGAAGTGGGAAAAAGTGTTTTGTGATCACA
Organism: Hydrocynus forskahlii; assembly: GCA_037974365.1. NCBI lineage: Eukaryota > Metazoa > Chordata > Actinopteri > Characiformes > Alestidae > Hydrocynus > Hydrocynus forskahlii. The sequence continues at coordinate 7,067,754 of JBBPCX010000147.1, read as the reverse complement.
AGAGAATAAAAGTGTTTGTGAGACCAGGAGTGCTTGGTGTAAACAGTGGGAAGGAGGGTTACATATTTTTTTAACTGTGTTGGGCCCAAGCCAGTTTCTTCTTTTGACAAGAAGTTGTCTTGCTTTGGAGAGCACCCGTCCTGACATGTTTTGAAGGTAGTGGAGGGCAAGAATGGAATGTAATTGTGAAACACTGACTGATTTACTGAGAAAAACTACCAGGAGAATGGGAAAACAATACATTGGAAAAGAATATATGAAACAGAAAGACACATATAAATATGCAAATAAATATACATCAGGTTAAACAGGGAACAACTGAGACACATTGGATTAAATATCAGGTGTAGGCATTACATGGGAGGGCAGGACAGAGGAGGCTGGAGTGCACAAAAACTGCTGGTAAAAATGGGGATACCTAATAATGTATCCCAATACTCCAGAGGATCCTGAGTTCTTGGAACATTTCATTCTGCCAGATTCATTTTGAAACTGATCAATGGCATCTGCTGCTGCATTTGCACTTCTTCCGGCTTTGTCCACTGTTTTGTCCAACAGATGCCACAGTGTCCTATCTAAAACATAAGAGATCAAAGTTAGTAATTGCAATACATATAATATATTCAAACTGAATATACATACACGTATCCTAACAACAGTTAATACAAAGTAAGGTCATAATCCTTATTTAAAGTAGATACAGTTTCTGAAGTCCGTTCATTAGAATATCTGAATGCATTTCCCATATTAAACTCATGTGACCTGCTAGATGCCATTCCCATGTTATCCCACAATTGCCTTCTGGTTTGTAATATTCACAGTAGGGAGTAGCCCAGTAACGGCATCCTTATTTAATTGAAAAGAACCGGACTGTTTCAAAATTGCCCTTGTTGTCATCTTCTCTGCATTTTACTGTTTCATCTTGCAGAACTGAATGACAGCCACATCACAGTTTTAAGTATATTCAAATTTTTGCTGGAAAAAAAGAAACAAAATCTCATCAGGTGTGCAATACATCCTGATACGTCATACGGTATTTATGGAATTAGGTTTTTACATAATTCTATACCAATTAAATTTCAAACTGAAAGAAGTGGGGAAAAGTGTTTTGTGATCACAGGAGAATAAAAGTGTTTGTGAAACCAGGAGTGCTTGGTGTAAACAGTGTGAAGGAGGGTTACCTATTTTTCCTACTGTGTTGGGGCCAAGCCAGTTTCTTTTTTCTGACACTAAGTTGTCCTGCTTTAGAGAGCACCGTTGACACGTTTTGAATGTAGTGTAGGGCAAGAATGGAACACAATTGTGTAACACTGACTGATTTACGAAGATGAACTAACAGAAGTATGGGAAAACAATACACTTGAAAAGGGTATATTTTTTATTTTATTTCATTTTATTTCAAGACGCCTGTCAATACACTCAAGGACGCTTTACAAACATGTATATGAAGATATATGTATATACATAAACATTAACATAAACATAAATACTTTAAAAGCCACAGTAGATAAATAAAGCTGGGTGTCATCTGCATAACAATGAAACTGAATACCGTATTTCTATTACCAAAAGGTAAAATATAGATGATAAAAGAGACCCCAAAACAGAACCCTGTGGAACACCTCTATTAACTGGAAAAATCTGAGATATAAAGTTTTTAAGTTGCACAAAATGAGTTCGACCAGAGAGGTATGAGGTAAACCAGGTGAAAGCCATGTACATAATTCCAGAAGCTGCCAGTCTATCTAACAAAATACTGTGGGAAACCATATCAAAGGCTGCACTCAAATCAAGTAGCACCAGTATAGTTAAAAGGCCTGAGTCAGCAGCCATTAATAAGTCATGAGTAATCTTAACTAAAGCCGTTTCGATGCATTTTTATCAAACATTTGGAAAAATTTTATGTAAATTTGAAAATTTCTACAAATTTGAAAAAATGGTAAATTTGAAATTGGTCTGAAATTATTCAGGTTATTAGGGTCAGCACCCAGTTTCTTTAAAACTGGTGTTATGGCTGCTGTTTTGAGAGATGATGGAATACACTAGAAGTAAGTGATGAATGCATTATATCAATAATTAACTTACAGAGAGAGGGCAAACATGCTTTTAAATGGTGAGTGGGAATGGGATCAATTTGAAAGGTGGGAGATTTAGTTTTTTGAATGAGAGCAGAGATTTCAGAAACAGTTGGAAGCTTATGTCATAAACCCCTCGGCTCAAAGGGTAAGGACATAGGGAGCTAGACACCATCGGGCAATGTTAGATACTCTAAATTAATTATAAAAGACAATTACAAAGGTGAAAAAGAAATTGAAAGAAATTCGACAACTCTCTAACTACCTCGGCATTTGTTACCTGCACTCAGGCACTGGCCCTGCAATCAGAGGAGTGGGGTTCAAATCTCACTGCTAGTGTCACTGCTGAGGTACCTTTTAGCAAGGGACCGTCCCGTCACACTGCTGCCCGGGCACCTCATTGGTGGCAGCCCCCTGCTTCACTTGGTGAATGGGTTAAATGCAGAGAAATCATTTCACTGTGTGTTGTACTTGTATGACTATGCATGTGACAAATAAAGAATCTTGTACTTTTTATAATTCCGAAAACGCTGACGGTAAGCATGACGGTAATCAAATAATAATCAGCAACTTGAAATAATAGCTCTTTAGTTAACGTTACTAATAAGCTCTCCGACAGAGCATCCAAAAACTTATCCAAGGTGCTCACGATTAGCAAAGCTCGACATTAACACTGTTCACGGCCAATGAGTGCAAACTCACAAATGCACGAACCGTGCACACCAACTCAATCTCACCCTCAACCTCACTCTCCCAATTAAACCAAAAATCCAGTCCGAAACTAGTAAGAAAGGAGCAACGCAGTTAAGACACAGGGTAGCTTTCGCTAAATTGTCTTATGTGCAATATTACAATATTACTAAGTGCAATTTACCAAGTGTAATTTTTCTGTGACGATATGTGCAATGTTTGGGTGAAGCTACTATGTGCAACTTAGAATGGGCAATTTAAAATGTGCAAATTTTCTGTTGCATTGCTAATGCTATTCAAGGCCTGTCACTCCATTGTGCACCTGTCTGTGTATTTACAGTGTTTTCTTTCCACATGCTCCAAGTGTCTCTGGTGTTTTGAAAGTGCCTTTGGATTTTTTGGGCATATGTATACTTTGCCTACTTGACTGCCCTGGCCAGGTTAGCATATGCAGTCCTGAGAACAGCCTTGTCTCCAGATCTGAAGGCAGCATCCTGGGCTTTCAGCTCCCTCCAGACCTTGGCAAACATCCAAGGTTTCTGGTTGGCTCTTGTAATCACCCTCTTGGAGACAGTAACATCCTCAGTGCTCTTGCTGATGTAACCCATCACCGCTGCTGTGTACTCCTCCACATTGGTGTAGCCCTCATGAGTAGCAGCCTCTTTGAACACTGACCAGTCTGTGTACTCTAAACAGACCTGAGATGGCCCCCTTGGGCCGTGCTGAGATGGCCCCCTTGGGCCACACTGGACCTGTGCAATGCGTTTGAGAAGAGAGCTGTATGCTGCAACCAGTTTCAAGGGGATGTGGTCAGAGTTCCCGAAGTGGAGTCAGACGCTCGGCTCAGAATGCGTCCTTAATGGTGGTGTAAACATGTTCTAAGCAGTTCTCATCCCTGGTTGTAAATTTCACATGTTGGTAGAATCTGGGCAGGACAGACTAGTTGAAGTCAGCAGGTCAGCAGGTTGTTGTACAGCCCTTATACAGCTCCACTTGCACCTGGTTAGCATTAGCGCTAGGTGGCATGTACACAGCAAACAGAACAACAGAGCTGAACTCCCATTGCAGGTAGAAAGGCCGACAGTACACTGCCATAAACTCCACCATAGCGGAACTGTGTCTGTAGACTACCATAACATTTGTGCACCCCTCGTTGTTTGTGTAAATGCACACACCACCTCCCTGCTTCTTAGCACTCTTCATACTGTCTCTATCCATATGGAACAGGGAGCAAACAGCTAGCTGCACCGCCGAGTCTGGAATGTCATCCTGCAACCACAGCAGTCCTTCACATCCTTCCATGTGGAGTGTCTGAGCCTTAAGTAGTCCAGGGAGTGTCTATTTGCTAGCAGGAGGGATAGGCGAGGAGGTCTGTTTGGATTAGCCTTTAGCCTAGCAGGGAAGCCCCCTCGCTTACTGTCCTTCTGGGTGCCGTCATATCTCTTACGGGTGACCTTCTGCCACCTAGTTTTGCTTTGTTTACGGTATTTAAGAAGAGTTCTCCAGTCAAACACCCGGACGTGCGTGACCTCGGAACACTTAGACAACAAAAAAAGAGTAGAAGTAGGACACTGACATGAAACAGTAAGCACCGATTTTGAGTCCCATAGAGAGGCCGCCATGCAAACGTCTGCTCGCGCCACCATCTCAGGCTCTCCAGTAGAATAGCGGATCTAGAGACAGGTGGCAGGGCCAATGTGAGTGCACGGCGATGCTGAATGTTTCTGATCAGATAATGAATGAGTGAATTAATGAATTAATGAATAAATATCTTTATTGTCATTGTAGGTACATGAAATTTGAACGCTCAAACTTCCAGTGCAGAAGGAAAAAACCCCAAAACAAAACAAAACAAAAAAAATATTGCACACAAATTTGATATTGCACAGAGGTACGTTTTTGCAATGTTAAGTGCTATTATGGCTTTTCAGTAGAAACTGTTCTTTAGTCTATTTATCCTTGTTTTTATCACTTTGAACCGTCTGCCTGGGGGTAGCAGTTCAAAAAGAGAGTGACCTGGATGGACCAGGTCTTTTAGGATATTTTGGGCTCTTTTCAGACAGCGGGAACTGTACAGTCCGTCTAGGGAGGGGAGTGGACTGCCAGTGATTTTCTCGGCAGTATTACTTTTTGCTGAAAGAGTTATTTCTCACTTACAGTTTCTTTCATTTAAACATGTGACACGTGTCACAAAACATGAACATTCAAAAGTAATTAATAACACTGCATATAACATGTTATGTTCCCAAATCATTGAGCAGTTTACTCAAAAATAAATCATGACATCATAGATGAGTAAAACAAACCTGCTGGTTTCCTACTTCCTGATCTTTGTTGAGTTATTTAACTCCTTGACTTTAACTGAGATCTCATATAGTAGCAAAAATAACATTCACAACTCTGTGCACAAGGAATTTTCTATATAATGGCATATTCTGTACCATTTCGATTGTTACAGTGAACACATAACTCAAAGAAGTCCTTTTACACATCCATGTCTAGCACAAGGCTGTCACCCTCATGTGGCTGTGCAGTAGCTATGGCAGCCATTTTAGGAGTCAGAATACAGGATGAACCCAAAATAATCCATACAATTTGTTTAAACAGTCTCTATTCACCTATGCACTTACTCTATAATCTTCATAACCGATTAATGACATTAGCATCTGTAATCTTTCAGCTCAAGCAGTTACATAACCATGTTCAGTGGATTCACATACAATTTGATATTTTTGCAGTTTTTACATTTGTTACTAAACGAAAACTTAGTTTAACATTAACCTAACACAATCAGCAACATAAGGCAGGCACACTCGCACCACTCAAGGTCTTCTGGAATCATTTTTCAAAACAAAAACTGGCATGAGAGCCAGACTCATAGACTATGGAGTTTCTCTAAACTTAAAGGAGACAGGAGTAACCAAAATGCAAATCATGAGGGTTGACCGACAATGCAGGTCCGTCGTACACCAACCTAAATACATACCCCTAAACCCACAAGCCAATGACAAAAGAAAGTCTAAACACAAAACAGCTGAAACCAATGATCAAACAAAACAAAACATTCCTTCATAATAAAAGTAACCAAAACAAAACCCCAAAACCAAAAACCGAGAAAGGACGGCCTCTAGTCGCCTCCTACCATTACAGTCCCCAGCCCTGACAATATGTAATACAGCTGAAACATGCATGCTTACCTTGTTTTAACATTCATTTGACCATTTTAACACTTATGTTAACACATACATTAAATTATTTTCAATTACTCAATCTATCCAACAACCTTTGGTGTACGAGTTAAACTGAAACGCAAATAGTTTTAACATGTTTGACAGAATATGACAGAATGCCCTCTATTGTACAGAAGGACACAAGCAGCTGCTGTGTAAGATGGACCCTCCTGAGTATTCTCAGAAACTGTGATCTCTGCTTGTGCCTTCTTGAAGAGAGCAGTGGTGTTGGCGCTCCAGGCCAGGCTGTCCTCGATGTACATGCCCAGAAACCGGAAGGTGGAGACCCTTTCCACACATTCTCCACAGATAAAAAGGGGCTGAATTCCAGTCTTTTTCCTCCTGTTGTCCATAAACACGCCATCAGCGCCGCTCACAGCTAACACTGCAGGGAGCTCTAGAGGACTCCACTGAGCCACTAAAGCTAATGCCACAGGGAGGAGTCAGCTGAGCAAGCGCTGCAGCTACCGCCGCTTAACACCCCAAAGGTCACACCGCTTGACAGTCCGGAGAGCACTACCCAGCCGCCGCTTCAGACGTCGCCACAAAGTGCTCTGGAGAGCGCTAGCCAGCTGGCAGAGAAGACAGTGACATCCGCCGCAGGGACTGCATTACAGGAATTTTCAGATTAGCATCCTGGGGTCTCCCTGCGGTTTAAGTCATGGAATAGCTGTTCCTGAGGAAAAGACACAGTAGTAGGCTTCAACTGGGCCTTCATTAAAAAACTGTTTTTAAGTCACAGCAGGGGCAGCTTTTGGAACTAGCATCTGATTCTACATAATATAATTAGAAAACACACAGTATGATATTACTTGACAGACTTAAATAACATTCTAACTATCCTGGAGAAGAAAACTTCCAAGCTTGGATAAACCTAATAATACTCTATAACACAATAATACTCTATAATAACAATAGATAATAGTAAAGACATGTATCACCTTTTACCTTACAATTAATTAGGTATTTTGAGTTAATGATAAAATAATATATTGGCATTAGTTTATATGGAACATATGTTTTATTGAATTTAATCTTGAACAAATCAGGAATCGAGTTATTCAGTAGTTGAAAATATAACAAGTGAGTAGTTTTTTAACAAATAACTTTCTCATTTTGGAATGTTTCTTTCAAGGAGAAGGTACACTAACCACACGTCATTAGACTCACAAACAAAAGTTACCAGGGACAGATTTAACACACAGCAGATATAAGGGGGGGAAATATTTACTGCATTCCTGTAGGCAGGGAATATTATCTGATAAAAAAAAACACTTAGGCGTGAAAAGACTATCTAAAATAACTTTAGCTGATCAGCAATAACAATACACCAGTAGCTCTTTAAAGGTAACTGTATTGTTGTATGTTTGCACAATTATAACAGCGATAAATTTGATTGAGGTGCTGGAAGTAACCTTTTTGTCCTTCAATGTGTTTAAGGCTAGCCATTGTTTTATACTGGACTGTGGGAATTAATCATTAGATAGGACTTATCATGGAGGAAAAGTAATTAAGGTAATACCAGGAATACCTGGCAGGAATAAACTACCGCTTGAGATTATAACAGAACATGTGCTGAATAAAGTGCCAGCCCACACATAGTTTATGCAATATTACTTACAAAAGTTGCAATATTACAAATTTATTACAAAGTTAAAAAGAGACCTTCCTATTAGCCTCCTTTTAGGCAATTGGTATGTCATTGAATTACATACATATTGAACTAATTGCAATGACTGATTTTCTCCTGTGTAGCTTTTGCTGTATGCTTGGGGTCGTTGTGTTGCTGGAACTACCAAGTTGTAGTGCTCCTGCAGATTGAGACAGATAATCCTCATGGATTTGGTGATATTTTTCTGCATTCATGATCCCCTTTACCTTTACAAGCCTTCCAGGGCCTGCTGCTGAGAAGCATCCCTAGAGCATGATGCTGCCACCACATGACCATACAATCTCCATAGCCAAACACTGGCAGAAGAATTGGCAGTCTGATGGGCTCAATATTTTTAAATATGGCACTGTCAAAGGATGTTGCCTTTGCTACAAGTGAGTTTGTGAAATGTTTGACTTGCTACACTACAGAGTTCCAGATTGCCTCATCAGCTGGTGGGGCAGTGGTTAGGGAGTTACCCCTGTGATCAGACATTTGTGGGTTCGAATCCCAGGACTGCTAGTGGCACCTCTGAGGTTCCCTTGAGCAAGGTACCATCTCCACACACTGTTCTCCAGGCGCTGTGGTCCGGTGTGGTGAATGGGTTAAATGCAGAGAAAGAATTTCATGCTGTTTATGCTGTGGTGTGTTCACATTTGGCAAATGAACACATTACACTTAGAGTACGCTAACAGCGCATCTGGATCTTTTTGCATGTCTATTGATGTGTGCTCTAGAGCGGCAGAAACGTGTTCTTTGGAGTGATGCTTCACTATCTATAAGTGAATCTGGGTTTGGCAGATGCATGGAAAACACTACCTGTTTGTTAAAGCAATACAATGACTATAAAAACGGATTCACGCTTATGTGTTCGTGAGCATATATGTGTGCGTGTGTGAGTGGATGAGTGTGCATGTGTGTGCATGTGTGTATAGGTCTGTATGAGTGTGTGCAAGTCTTACCCCATTCATCAGTTGTCAGCACCCCCTGGATTCCATCAGTGAGCAGGTATTATAATTAATTATACACAGCATTACTGCTGGACTTTGGAGTTTTTAAACACTTACTGACCACTTTATAAGATATATCTAACCTGTTGTTCACCTTGCAGATGTAAGCATGCAGTGTGTTAGTCATCCTCTAGTCCTTCATCAGTAGTCAGGTTTTTGGCTGGGTATTTTTGGTTGGTGGACTATTCTCAGTCAAACAGTGACAATGATGTGTTTAATATTTCCAGCACCACCACTGTGTATAATACATTCTGTGCACACACATACACTGCATGCGCACACATACACACACACACACACACACACACTGGAGGTAAAGGGGTAATGGGGTAAAGAGAGCTATCAATGACACCTTGAGGCAGATGTGCTAAAGTCTGTAACTGTAAACTAGTGCACCTATATACTCAAAGGAGGTAATTAAAATAGACACTGCCTGTAGATACAAAGTATGTGTATTTCTCACTTGTCAACTATTTAGCAGATATTAAAATATTACATTTTACAAGATCTACTGCTGTCTAATTTGAGATTTAAATGTTATATCTTATGTCTCATTTTTAATGTATGTAGGTTTTGTGATGCTAACCTTCAGAACGTAGCTGAATGTTAGTTTGCAAACTTTAATGTGCACTTTAACATCTTATCACACAAGGAAAATTCAGGTATGCATTATTACTGCAAATCTCATCCAGTTATCAGCAGCATGTACATACTGCATTTAACATTTATCAAAAGACAATATGTAAGAACTAATGTAAGAATAGTTCAAACAGAGAAAATGCATGGAAGTAGAGGCAGGAGTCTTTGCTGTGGGGTTTGTCACATGCAGGTCAAACACTATGCACATGCACTGTCGTACCTTGGCTTTGATAGGCTCTTGATTCAGTCATCCGAAAGAATATAAGGCAATCTCACATATAGCCTATCAGACTGTGTGCTAGGAAATTCCTCCTAAGGTATGTAAATATAGCACTGCCTCAACTAATAACAGTATTTTTGGGAAGAAATACACTTAGATTAAAAATAGCTGTTGTTTTGTTGTATGATCTCTGATCATGCTCATGTCATTCTAATTAGTTACTGCGATGAATCATGAATAATTACGAAAATATTTTCAGCAGCATGGGTTAAAACAACTCTTTGTCACAGGTTTGAAGATGAAAGGAGTTCTGTATAACATTATTTTTCTACTGCTGTTTGGTAAGTCTGGTCCAAAAACCTATATAGTCTAAATAGTTTTCTTCTTCAGAAATCCTCTTTTAGAAAGAGTAAGGGTCACTGAGATCAATCCAATTAGTTCTAATATAATAATGTTATTATAATAATGTTATTATAATAAAATGATTGTATTACAATAACACATAATAAAATGGTTGCTAAGTCATATTTTCCCACCAGCATTTTGCACTGGCAGTACCATCACATGTCAGAAGGGGAAGGGTTGTCAACTTGAGGCCAAGACTGAATATGCCCAAAATTCACCATCTGCTCAAACGGGCACCTGTTTGATAATGGGTGATCCCCATTATAGCACATTTGATGGCAATTACTACAACTTTATGGGCAACTGCACCTACATCATTGCCAAGAACTGCCACATAGATAGCGACCATCCAGCATTTGAGATCACCACCAAGAATGAACGCAATGGCTACACGCAGGAGACAGTTGTTTCAGAGGTCACTGTTGCAGTTTATGGAATGACGATCACCTTTATCCGCAACGAGAATGGGCTAGTGAAGGTATGAGCTTTCCATTAAGAAGATGAGACAGATATATATTATAATGGAAATATGCCTTGTGTAGGGCTTTGCTGTACACTTTGCTCTCAAGATCCAGATTGAGAATTGATTTCTTTCTACATGTTTCATTTCAGATTAATCATATCTTTTGGAACCTTCCAATTTCTTTGAGCAATGGCCTGGTGAAACTCAAGCCAAGTGGCTTCTTGGTTACTATGGAGACAGACTTTGGTCTGTCAGTGCAATATGACTGGGACCAGTTTCTAGTGGTGACTGTTCCAGACAGCTTTATGGGAAGAATGTGTGGCATGTGTGGCAACTTTAACGGGAAGAAGGATGATGATCTCACCACTCCCAGCGGCTCCTTGGCAGGCAGTATCCCAGCACTGGGAAAGAGCTGGAGGGTTCCAGGTTTACCAGGGGATGCCTACTGTCGCGATGAGTGTGCGGGGCAATGTCAGAGCTGTGAGGGAGCCTCATGGTTCCAGCATATGAATGCAAAGTTATACTGCAGTATCGTCACAGTTCTCATGAATGGACCTTTACGAGACTGCAGAAGTGTCATTGATTCCAGTACCTTCTATGACAATTGCCTGTACAGCTACTGTGCTGGCAAAAACCTAAAAAATTTCTTATGCTACACTACCAAAATGTACATCAATGCCTGTGAACGAGCTGGAATAAAGGTTTATAACTGGAGAGACATCCTCAGTTGCCGTGAGTATCACATAGAAAATAAGAATACAGAAATGAGGCTGCAATGCCTGCAAGCTCTTCTTCATCATCTTTTAATAAGAATGTATGTGATCAGATCTGTGCTTGAAGTTTAGAGCTGCAGCCATCAGATTTTTCTGAAATGGCAGGTGTCAGGTATAGCAAGACAAATCAGCAAAGCCTTTACACATGCTGGCATCCATAGAGTTGCCAACACAGACCACAGGTTTTAGATTCTATCAGCCACAAAACACACTGGTAAAAAAATAATTTAAAACTGTTGCATTGATTGTTGAAAATGTAAAACATGAATATAGGTGTAAAATATGATTATAAATGTAAAATCAGAATGATAGCCTATGTGAATTAAAAAAAAAAACAAATTCTTTACTTCTTCCATAAAGCTGACCCTAAATGCCCTGCAAACAGTCACTTTGAGTCCTGCGCCTGTCCTGCCACCTGTGAGAATCCCACTCCTTCCGCTGACTGCAAAACCAACTGTTTGGAGGCCTGTGTCTGTAATGACGGATACCTGTGGAGTGGAAACAAGTGTGTCCCTAAGACTCAGTGTGGTTGTATGTATGTCAGTGGAGGAGAGATACGCTACCTACAGGCTGGAGAATCCATCTGGGCTGATGAGACCTGCACCAGACAGTGTACTTGCAGTCCAAGCAATGATCAAGTTGTATGTGAGAACACAAGTTGTCCAAGTGGAACAGCATGCAGCATTGCTAAAGGGATCAGAGGATGTCATGCAGTGTCTCATGCAACGTGCAACATCTATGGTGACCCCCACTACAACACATTTGACAAAACCACCTATGACTTCCAGGGCACCTGCACCTACACTGCTGCTCAAGGCTGCCACCTAGAGGGAACACAACTTACTCCATTTTCAGTCATTGTGGAGAATGAAAAGTGGAATGAGATCCAGCTTGCTCCAAATATCTCCATGGCCAAGGTTGTTGTTGTGGAGGTTTATAACATGACCTTAGTGCTGCGAAGAAACCAGCTTCATCAGATAATGGTAAGTCCGACCTTGATTACAATATACACAAATTTATCACATCTGCTGAATAGAAATATGTATTCAAAGAGTGAGCAATTCTTTTCAGAAGTGTGTAATGTTACAACTTGCTAAAAATATATCAATTTTTTATTTTACTATGACAAAATGGTATCTTCTAGGGTTGGTAGATTCCTGAAATTATGATTCCAAGTCAATTACAATCCCAAGAGTGAATTTCACACAATAACGTTCTAAAATCTATCCAGAAATTAAAACATACGTTCCATTCACACATGATGGAATGCGATGTCCATTAAATGGGAAGGGGTTAAGTGTAAACATAAATGTCCAAATGCTAGTAAGACTGAGACCTGGTACAAAACTTGGACTTGATGCCTTGACTGGGGCCAGCTTAGTGGAAATAGAGAAACGTCATGTTTTTTGGGGTGCTTTTGTCAATACATGGTGATTTCTCCTGCACAAAAATGAGGCTGCACGATCAGTAAAGAAGAATGTGTTTTGTGAAGCTTTTGTTTTTATCATAGATCAACTCAACTTTTCGATTTGAGTCACTTTTTGTTTCAGTTTACTTCATTTTACAATTTGTCCGAAGTTAAAGTGTGTTTTGAAAGGATGTCAGGCAGACTGTCTAAACAGAAACAGCAGAACATTTCACCTCCGTGTGCACACAGGTGCAGGCGAGCTTCAGTGTCACTGTATGGAAACAAGCCTAAGGCTTTGGAGTCCTAAATGTGTCCCCTAATATTCCCAATGTTAACAATCACAAGTTCCCACTTGCTGACTTAAATCCTCCCAAGTGTGTTCTGAGCAACCTGAGAGGTTTAAGGAAGCTCATATTTTCCTTACAACACATTAATTCAACCATGGCTTGATGAGGAACATGCATTCTCTCCTTTCAAAGAGCACATTCAATGTCATTGTGTGGGTAATTAGAATTGCCAGTCAATGTGTACTGTTCAGTTATCCAAAAATTCATATAGTCACTCAGATTGGTTATTGAAACATTCAGTTCAGTAAAAATGCTATTTCCAAGCAATGTCAGAAATACATTATTTTAAAATAAATGTATTTTATTTTCATAGGTTAGGAAAACTTTTTATTTGTTTTCTGGCAGTTACGCAGCATTTGGCCAAGCCTAGAATGACGCGGATGCTGTGTAAGACCAAAATTTGCTTAACCTGTTTGGTTATTAACCTGTTTGTTATTGTCATTATTTAGTGAAAGTGCTTTTGTTTTAACTTACGAAACAAAACATATCTTAGGATGTCTAGAACAGTGTTTTAGAACAAGAATGATGTGTGCAAAATAATGTGATTAGATTTTACTGTTTTCACATTTATTCATTTTCAGATTAACAGTGTCCTGACCAACATCCCTGTGAGTCTGGACAATGGAGCAGTGACAGTTCAACAGGAGGGCTATCAAAATGTAATCTTAACAGATTTTGGCCTGAGTGTCGCCTATGATATGGTGTATCATGTTAGTATCACTGTCCCTGGTGATTACCAAGGAAAGACCTGTGGCATGTGTGGAAACTTTAATGGTAAAAAGAACGACGAGTTCCTGCTGCCAGATGGTAAGGAAACCAATGATATTAAAACATTTGGAGCTGCCTGGAAAGTGGCTGTTCCTGGAGTTGTGTGTGATGACGGCTGTTCAGGAGATTTCTGTCCAAAGTGTCCTGCAGACAAGGAAGTTGTATTTAAAAAGGATTGCAGCATTATTACTGACCCTCA
>JBBPCX010000147.1:7033814-7053776 GCA_037974365.1 Hydrocynus forskahlii | reverse complement strand
CCACCCCAGGGAACAGAGAACAGAACACAGGGAAACAGGAACCAGAAACATGAACAAACAGACCAAAAACCCAGAATAACACCACCACCAGACACCACCGTGACAAGTACAGTGATTAACCCTTAAACTCTCCTTAATTGCACTGTTAAAAAGAGCTTCGCTTTTAGAAAAGAGGTTACTTGGAAAGGGGTATTAGCTAATTATTATTATTTTACTGAGCATAGGTAAGGAATCGAAGCAGAGAAGTGACTTCACCTTATTTGAACAAGAAACTGAATCACTGGTCACGCTAAGACAGCATTTATTTACCACACTAGACAAACACCAAACATACAAACACAGAATAAAATAAATGTGTGTAGTGATGGGATAATGGTATTAATAAGCTTACTGCAAGTTACAGAAAGTCCCTGAACAGCAGCTTCGTGAAACAACACAACCCAGTAATCAGAAGTACACGTATTATTGACCTTCACACCAAAGTTATCAAAATGAGAAAGTAACTGTTATACTTATTCACTGATTTGGGGTCTCAGGAGGGTTGAGGTCAGCTGTGATCTGGGGACTCAGAGGAGTTGCAGAAGTTGTTCAGAGTCATTCAGAAGTTTGGAGTTGTTCTTCTGAAGTTGATGAAGTTGCAGAGATGAATCTTGAGGAGTTGAATCTTCGTGGAAGCAGAGTGGCTTGCTCGTTCCGTTGGTGAAGGCTCAGAGGTGATGAAGCAGTGGCGAGTCCGGTCCCCTCCGAAGGCTGCATTGTTGGCCTTGGTTTTGAGGTCTTGCTTGGGGTCCGGCTGCCTTGTCTGCTCAGTTTCCGCTTCCGGTGCTGCTCTGCCTTTCTGCGCACCGAGCGTCCTGTGGCTGAGGTCTTTATGACCTCACAGAGCATGGGAGGGGGGCTCCTGAGCCCCCATCCTTGTCACTTTTGGCCAATCAGCAAAGGGCAGCCCCCTCCCTTTGGGCCCTCAGGGCTCAAGGGAGAAGCCGCTTTTACGACTCTTTTGGAATGTATGAAACTCCTTGTTGGGAGAGAAGTTTCATAACTTTCGTAAAGTTCATAATTTGGTATTTGCAACATTGCACATTGCAACAATGTGATGGTGATGTTTGGAGGATTACAAAAATACCAAACAGAGCAAGCTTATTAATAAAATTCATCAAACTATGTCCTAATTTGTATACACAGTCTAATTATTCATAAAAACAAACTTCAAAATGCGCAAACCATGATTACAATTTCTCCTTTAGTCATCACCAGTTATGTTTTCCCCAAAAGCTTAGATCTTTAAGTTTGTAAGTTAAAATCAAAGAAATCTCTTGTCCACTTTGTTCTCTCTGTCTGTGGCCGCATAGCCAAAGGGTGGGTGCTGTGTGGTTTATGACTTTCTTAAGGAGCTGTCCGGATTTCTCCATTTATCCTTTTAAGGACATGTTTTTAAGATTAATGAGTATCATGATTATTCACTTCTTTCATGACTGATTGATTAAAGACCAAACATGATCATTTTATCATGAAGGAAAAAGGACTTGGAAAAGAGTCATGATTTTCTCTTATTTGGTCAGACACACACAATTAATATTTGCTAACTAAATGGAAAGAGTCAACACAGAGGCTAGTTATGCAGAACACACCTTCACGAGCGAGTTAAAGGAAATGGGGAAAGAAACACAAGAACAGGAAATAGAAGTGAATGACTCTCGCTTTTCTGGAACTTGCATTGATGTCTGTTTGACCCTGGCCCTCAGATTAGATTGCATTAGACTGCAAACTGAGACTTTATTGTCAACCCACACACACGCTCTCCTAGTTTTACCATTTAACATAGACAGTGTTACATGGTGGTTACCCCGGATGACTTATCAAAGAAAACACATTCGCAAGAAATCAACGTAGAAGGCAGAAATGTACGTTTTCATAAAGGAATGTCTGGTCTCTGTTCTTGGGTATTCAGCATGAGGGGGGGGGGGGTGTGAATGTGTGTGTGCGTGTGTGTGTGTGTGTGCGTGTGTGTGTGTGTTTGTGTGTGTGTGTCGGGGGTGTCAGGAGACTTGCCAGAGGCTGAAAGTCTGGTCCTTTGTTTGTTTATGAAAAAAGTTCATTTTGTTGTTTAAATTAGCTGGATCTTATTAAGGCTGGTACATCTTCTCTCTCAAGGGTGAGATAAGGCCTGTGACAAGAGGTGCTTGGGGGTCATATTTCCTGCACATCTGCTCTTTCAAAGACAAAGCATGTGGCAGATAAAGAATCTTGAATCTTGTGATCATTTTCTGATCATTGCATGCATCAGAAAACTTGATCCTACATAATGCAGATTAACACTTCAGACACCTCCCTTTTTGCGTCATGAGTGGAGAATGCTGATATGATTTTTCTTGTTTGAATCTATTGGGAGTGAGTCTAATAGTCTGATAAGAAGAAGGCCTAATGCATAATGCTATTTCATGTTTAGGTGCTGCTTTTTAAGCAGTCGTCTTTCAACTTAAATTAAAAAAGATACTTTTGGAAAACATTGGGTAACAGTTTTACAAGTATTTCAGCTTGCTGAATATTTTTTTCTGCAAGATTAATTGTAAAATGTTACTAGCTGTACCATTTGCTAAAAAAGGATAATTTTACAAAGCACAATTCATTAATACACAATTAATGAGCCTAAACACCTAATTTTAGCATTGATCACTTAACGAGGATTAGTTGTAACCCTGCAAAGTGGAGTTGTTTGTTTGCTTTAAGAAGTGGCGTACTACAGTCACCAAGTGGATGAATAAAAGCATATAGGTGTGAATTCTGTGACTTCTGCGTTCAACTTAGTAATAGGTCAGTTTTGAGAGGCTGCCACCATGGAAATATGAGAAGGCGATTAAAGGCATGTTCTAGCCATATCTGTTGAACTACTACTACTACTGTTTAATAAAATATTACTAGCTTGTTCCACACACTTCCCTATGTTTCACAGAATTTCCTTTACATCAATTAAAGGCTACAGTTCATTAATTTCCTTATACTGATAATGAAAGGTTATACCATGTTTTTTAGATAGTTTGAAAATACTGTATGAAGAATGGACCAAACGACATGATGTATAATGACTGAAACGTTAAGAAATTTTTTTCTTATTGTCTAAAGTAACATTTTTGGACATTAAACAGTTTAAAACAGTCAAATCGATTAGACATGTCTATAGAATTGATCTCCACCTTATTCACAAAAGAACTGTGTTGCTTAGAAACATTGTTTTATGAACCATAGGCATAGAGTACAAGTGACTCAGAGTCCTTTGTGTAAGGATCGGTGTAATGAGAAAATAATGGAAATTAAAATGTACTCAATACATTTCAGAAACTCCAAAATCACACTGAATCACGATATAATACTGTCAAATCCAAATTGTTGTGTGTTAAATGATTGTAATACCTGACTGGTTATGAAGGGTTGCAGCCTTGCAAGCACGCAAGGAGAAAGGCCAAATATTTCTTTAGAAATAATGCCAGTATATTACTAACGATAAACATATTTACCCTTGTACTCTGCCTGCTCATGGTCTGTCCATACATATGTTGATGACAGGTGTGAATGATGAATGATTTCTATGTAATGGAAGCAGTATGAGGCTTATCTTTGCTCCTCCAAGGAACATCATCTGGCTGTGCCATCACACATAGTAAATCCAGTCCAGACTCTTCTCTTTTGTTGTTCTACACTGGTGGTATGAGCTGCCTAAGCCAACAAGAGCATCTGTCTCTAGCTTCATAAACCTCCTGAAGACCCATCTGTTCAAACAGCCTCTCCTAATCTTGCACAACTCCTATAAAGATTTTAGCATTTAGAACTCTCCTAGTTCTCACACTGTCCTGAAACTTGCGTGTTACCTCGTACTGTAAGTAGTTTTTTTTAATAAAAGCATCTGCCAAATCAATCATTGTAATGTAATGTAATGCAGTTAACAAGGAATCTTCCCCATTTGTATTATTGACGATATAAAAGATTTTGATTGTGAACCATCACTGGAGGGCTCTGGAGGGACAGATTCTTGCAGGGGGGTTTTTTTCAGCACAGTTTGTGGACACTTTAGAATATATGTTATATTTCTGCATCAATATGACCTCATCGGTCCTAAAAGTAGATGTAGATAACCAAATTAAACAAATGAGACAAAAATATTAAACTTGGTATAAATTGAGAAAAAGGATCCAATATTGTATATCTGTTACTGACAAAATATGTGATCCTTTAGGATTAACAATTAATTTGATTTCAAAGTTAGAATCCAGTGTTTCAGTGGGATAACAATCAGGTGTGAGTATGAACCCTCTTTAATTTAAAAGAGTAGTGACGTTTGTATAAGTGTATCACGGCACAAACAAAAGAGACTTCTAATGAGGTCAGAAAAATAGTTTTTGATGCTTATCAGGTTGAAAAAGTTACAAAACCCTCTCTAAAGAGTTTAGACTCCACCAATCCACAGTCAGACTGTGGATGGAGGAAACTTAATGGAGGAAACTTAAGACCATCGTCACCCTGCCCAGGACTGGCCAACCAACAAAGAACATTTTAAGAACAAGGCATATAATAGTCAATGATGTCACAATGGAACCCAGAATCACACTCAAGGTTGTCCAGAGTTTCAGGAGAACACTGAACCACATGTACAGGATACGGTACATGTTTTTGCATCCATCTTTCCCTCTATCCTGTCCAGTCTCCAAGTCCCTGTCGCAGCAAAACAACCCCTCAGTGTCAGGTCTGTGGTTTGTGATGGTAGGTGGCCACTAGAGGCCACCCTTGTTTAAGTTTATATTTTGTGTTTGGGATTAGTCACAGCTGGGGGTTCTAAGTAATAAGTGTTATTGGTAGTTGTGTTTTGTGTTTATGTCTTTAAGGGTTTTGAGTTTCGTTTGCAAGTGTCGGTCAGCCCACATGGTAGCTTTAGCTTCTCCTGTTTAACCTTATGTAAATCTATAGTTCAGGCTCTCAGGCCTGTTTTGTGTTGGAGTGAAAAGAAATAAAGATATGGAGCACTTTAACGATCCCTGGTGCGTGTGTGCTTGCCATTCATGCTTGGAGAAGGGGATCAGCCGTGACACTCAGCATGATGCTGTCACCACTGTGTTTGACTAGAAATGGTATTAATTTGGTTATGATCAAAGCCTCCTTTCCTCCACATATGTCATTGAGAGTTGTGGCAAAATAGTTCATCTTTGTTTTATCAGACCAGAGGATTTTCCTTATAGTCAAGATCATGTGCCTTTTAGTGAGAAACAGCTTACGTCTGGCCACTCTACAGTACAGACCCAATTGGTGGAGAGCTGCACTGATGGTTGTCCTTCTGGTTCTCTCATCTGCACAAGGGATTGCTTTCTCATTAGTTTCTTATTTACATGCCTGAAAAAGGCCCTTTATTCCCAAACTCTCAGTTTGCATGGGCAGCCAGATCTAGGATGGTTGTTCCAAATCTCTTCAGTTTGAGAATGTTGGAGGCTAGAGTGCTCTTGGGAGCCTTTAATGCTGCAGAAAGGTTCTTGGATCTTTCTCCAGAACTATGTCTCACCACAGTCGTGTCTCGCAGGTCTGCCGACAGTTCTCTGGACATCATGGCTTGGTTTTCACTGTGACATACCCCTGTGAGACCTTATATAGGCAAGTGTGTGCCTTTCTTAATTATGTCTAATGAATTCAATTTGGCACAGGTGGAGTCCAATCTATGTCCAGAAGCTTCTTAAGGACCACTTAGGATGCACGATGTACCAGAGTGTCTAAATACTTATGTAAATGGGATATTTCAGGTTTCTGATTATAGAAAATATGAGTTTAAATCAATTTTAGCATGAGTCACAACAAAATGAGGACAGTTTGAAGGGGTCTCAGAACTTTTCCTTTGCACTGTATAAATGAATAAATTCTTACAGTGTAGTTGGCCACTGCAGACAGACAACACATTTTATTCCTCAATTTATGTCTGAACAATGTGAGCAGAGTGGCAGAGCACATTATCACCATGAAGGGGTGTTTAGGTCTACAGTGATGTTTGGGTAGGTGGCATGTATTAAACTGGAACCGTTGCATAGATTATCATACTGCCCATCATCTTGGTTTCTTCCCACAGTGTGTCCTACTGTCATGACTTCCCTTGGTAACCCATGCACATACACACATCAGACCAGACAGTCTTCTCCCGTTCTTCTTGGCTTGCATGCCCATTGCTGGTACTTTCAACAGTGGACGGGGCTTAGCATGGGCACTCCATTTAGCAGCCCCACATTCAGCAGGGTGCAATGCTCTCTGTGTTGTGACACAGTCCTCTTTCCTCTCTGGCCTGAATGACTCAATGATATCCCCGCACAATGCCATCACTACCACCCTTCACCTGGCCCTCATTCAGCTCAAACCACATCATCAGGTTTGCCAATGGCAAGACAAAGAGAAGGTGCTAATGGACTGGTGCAGAACCAACAGCCTGTCTCTGTATTTGGATTAAACAAAAGAGATGGTGCTTGACTTCTGGAGGGTATGACGTGATCACTTTCCACCGAACATCAACAGCTTCCCAGTGGAGACCGTCCATGGCACCACATTCCTTGGTGTTCACATTATGAAGAAACACGTGTGGAACCTTAATACCAGCTCCATCGTTAAGAAGGCCCAGCTGCATCTCTCCTTCCTGTGGAGACTGAGGAGAGTGCATCCCCCCAAATCTTACCACATTCTACAGAAGGACCTTAGAGAGTATTCTCTGTAACTGTTCTTGTGTTGCACCATGGACTTGGAGGCACATAGTTTTGTTTCACTGTGTACTGTGTATATGGTTGAAATGAACTCAACTTGACTTGACTCAACCAGCTTTAAAAGTTTTAGTGACTTCTGCCATGATTCTGTTGGTTTTGCCTTTATTGCCCTTATGAATCAAAGAGCCATTGTTTGTGATTTGTTCCTGCTCAAGCCATTGTCAGTGAGTGATCATAATGTTTTGTCTCATCTGTGTCATTTCTCATGTTTGTGTAACAGATATAACAAGTAGGTGTAAATTAACATGAAAAATCATTGGTAGTCAATAACCTGTTGTGTACCCTCATTTTAATATTGTATTACTCCCCAGCCATCAGTTTCAAAAGATCTTAATCATTTGATCTCCCTGTATACAAAAGGTGTGGTTACAGCGGATGTTCGGCTGTAGCTCTGTATACACTGTTGTTAAAGTAGCTCTGTATACAGTGTCTTGGAATATAGCCAGTCATTCTCATTTGCACAAGTGCATGATACCCTTGAAGGCAGAATTGTTAGGATATGATTAATGTGTTGATCTATTCATTGCCTAATCCAGCAGGCTACAATTTAGTCTCTTATCTTTATATTCACCTTAACGGCTTTGTTTAGAGTTTGGATGGGGTTTATCTTACCAGGGGACAGTTTTGATAAATGCTGAATAATTAATTATGTCCATGTACAACATATATAAATCTGCTTTTTAAGACCTCTGGCATATAGGTTTTTTAATGATTTTTACATGTGCTTTTCTGTGTGAACTTCTTGTGAACTTTTACCACAAGAAAATAACCTTTCATTTATTTAATGCAACCAAGCAAATTTTCAATGCTCATAATTTTTAGTTAAATATTTAAAATTTATCCTCAGTAAGGTGTAAGTTGTAATGAAATATTGACTTTAACTGTTTATGGAAGGCCTGAACTAAGCTCAAATATCATCCAGGTATAAATGCAGTTGTGGAAATAATATTTCACTTTGAGACAGCAAGCTTGCACTTAAATTTCTACAAAAGTGAAGTAATTATAGGACATAAATTTTACATTGACATAAAAACCAACATTTCAATCTTTCAGTCAATTTTAATTTATTGTGTAAATTGTAATTTTTCATATGTATTTCTAATTAAGGAAAAAAGATGAAAGAAAATGGATTACAAGCAGATTCTAAACCTGGTATTTTGTTGGGGCCCATCAGGCTTGGGTTGTGTAGCAGACTTGTCACTCTGAATTGAGAGAGCAATCGTGGTGTGCCTTTTACTAAACCCCTAAATATCAAGTGTCTGATTGCAGGGTCCCCGCAGATCCTTGAAAAGTATTAAAAAGTCTTAAAAAATGTTTGTTTTTTAAGGCTTTGAAAAGTATTGAAAAGTCTGGAATTTTAAAAGGAGTGACATTAAATTAATTCGAGGGCGAAATGAAGCAACGTGAGTGCGTGTCTAGTGCTAGAGAGGGAGAGAGAGACACGGGAAACAATGTGCTTGGGAGCTTGTAGTTATGTTCCAACTTACCCTGTTCACTTTAGATCCTCTGACAGTGTTGTATTCGCTCTTTACTGTATGTGTTGGAGTCATTACCAACTGTAAGTACCTAGTTCATATGGCGCTATTGTGCTATTTCTGTTTATTTTCTGAAAGACGCTAGATTAGCCTGTACACTGCTAATAACGGTAGTAGCCTAAGCTAAGGAGAAAGTATAGGGGCAAACTGTTCATGGCTGTGCTGTATATTCAGGCACTTTGCTCTTGTTTGAGGATTGTGTTCAGATGAATAAAACTTGAGTCCCTAACCTGTTGTATAATTACAGTTTATTGTTCTAGATTTACACTAACAATTTAGCCCATCTAGCGTCTGTTTAACATAAGCACAGTAATAATTTCTTCCTTTATTTGTTACAGAACCTTACACAATACATTATCCTTATATGTGTAAGTTTAAATGGGCATTAAACATCCTTTGAACTCCATCCTGCCGGACTTGAGTCGTGACTGACATCCACAGCGAGTGTTGTCCTCCTGCAGCACATCTATACCGTTTTGGGGAGTGTGCCCCCCCCCCTTCTCCACCTCTTCTCCACCTCTTCTCCACAATCGGAATAGAATGTATTTATGATTGGAAGATGGTGGTGTTTCATGAAGTGTCTGATTTGCTGATCGTAGCTAAAAAGAGCCAGAAAACTGAAGAAAAACCATTGCTTAAATAGATAAAAGAACCCAAGAGTCCAAAGGTCAAAATTCAGGACAGTGGCACTGGTGTTGCACAGCAGTCCGTTTTCTTGCTGTTAACAGAGGAATGTCAGTGGGAAGCTGCTCTAAATTTCCCGTATTTTGGGTCAGGATCTTGGGAAAAATCCCTTATTATTTTACAGGACATAGGCCCTTCGATTGGCATCACTCGTGCGCGTCTTTCGGTTTTGCAAGCATGGACACGCTTCTGTTAAAGGAAGGCACAGATTTGTTGGACATTGACAAAATGGTAAAGAATAAGTGGAGATGGGCTTGGCTAAATCAATGGGTGAAAATGGCATGCCATTTAGTTCATGGTGCAAAACATGAAAATGGCAGGTTACAGGTGTGTGCTTTTGTGTGGTATCTCAACTAGGGGCTTAGGGGATAATGGACAACACAGCGTTAAAAATTTATGCATGGCCGAGGTGGTATGGGCCCGTGACACGGAGCATTTGGTTTAAAAAAGATAATAATTAAAATTTCAGTCAGATGATTTTTTTTTTTACTTTGATCCATGCGAGTGTAGAATGTGTAAATGCAAATTCGATGACAGATGGTTGGAGGATAAGAAGTACCGTGGCTTTTTGAAAAAGACATTTTATTTTAGAGCTGTTGCTCCAAAATAAAACAAAGTATGTGCCTTGTCGAAATCAACTCGTTGTAAGCTATTGTCACGGTGGTGTTTCGGTGGTGGTTTTTTCCCTGTTTCTGGTGTTTCTGTTCCCTGGGGTGGCCAGTAGGGGTCACCCCTAGTCCTTGTTGTATGCCTGTACCCTGTCGTCTGTGTCACCTGTTCCTCGTTTCTGTTTATTAATGAGTTCCATGTGTTTCTTGTCCTGTCTTGGTTTCCCATTGGTTGTCCCAGTTTCTGTCCCCTATAAAGCCTGTCTTGTATTTCTGTTCGGGGTGCGGGCATTAAAGCGGTATGTAAGGTGTAAAGCGGTATGGTTGATGTGAATGTACCAGTGCTATACTTTAATAAAACCACGGTGAAAGAAAACCCTCCGGCTGTCATGACTTTCTGGTCGTCCTGGAGTTATGGGGCTCTCCCGGGCTGGTCCTGGTCGGAGGACGAGGAGGAATAAATACCGGTCGGAGCGCGGCGCGGCCGGCGCTGTGACAGCTATTGTTTTTTTTCTGCCGTGATGGTCTTAATTTTTCTTCTTGGAGGCCTTGAAAAGGTCTTAAAAGTCATTGAATTTGCATATCAAAAATGTGCAGATACCCTGGATTGTCTGATAGCTTAGCGACCGCATTCAGGCCTACTATGTGCACTTACGTCGAATACCTGGTGATATTCCCTTATTCTTTTTTAGCATTATCAGACTATAAGACTGGTGTTCTCTATAGAGATTTTCGATGCATCTCGGGGAAGATGGATCTCAAGAAGTAGATGCACTTTGTGTCTTTGCCTTCCTTTTTAAATTTAATTTTTACTGATCCGGCAATTATTAAGAATTGCAAAGGCTCAGTTGTCTATCCATGATATGGAAAACTCTGTAATTGAAATTATGGCTTCCAAAGCTTGTTTGACCAATTTGTAGGACCTGCTGCACACATATACACTGAGGAGCAATGTTATGAGGCAGACCTGCCTTGTATCTAAACTCATTGTCTATTTTATCATCTCCACTTACCAAACAGGTGAGTACAGGGAAGGTTCATGTTTTCAGCCATACTGGTTTGAAAGTTATTAAACATATATAGCATATGCTATATATGCTATAAATATATATAATTACAAATCATAACTACAACCAAGGTGGTGATGAATGATGATTTGTACAGTTTGCAAACACTCACAAATAAATTTGACAGTAAAGCCAAAACAAAAATCATAAATATTTGCCTTTTATTGGATGACATTGAATTCTTGAATCACAAGAAATACAGATTTAATAATTATTATAAAGAAGTTTATTTAGATTGAAAAACAGAACTGGATAAAGACATAATATGGTGCAAGTGCTTTATTTATCCATTCCTTCATCATTTTTCAGATAATCATAATGAAGACAATCATATTGTGTATCATTGGGAATTTACAGTAGTGTGGTGGACGTCTTCAGGAGGGTTCAAAATAAGCAAAGAGTTGTTCTTCAGCCATCACTAGTTGCTGGAATAAAATAAAACGACAGTTATTGAGGACAATAGTCAGCCATAATGTTGCCATACTTTAACTGATAGTAATTGCTTAACATTTTATATTAATATATAGAGCTACAAATAATTAAGAATACAGAATCATTTCATAAAGGATCCAAAAAAGGGGCACATTTCATTTTTCTTCAACAGACTAGAATGTTTAGTCATCATGATGATACAGTCCAAGTTAATAGTTTGGATATACCTAAATGTTCACATTATTTTCCACATTTAGGAACAGTAATATTCTGCATGTTGGTCAACACTTCAGACTGGTAGCCACATTAACAGTGATTATAGATTAACAGATCATATATGGAGGATGGCATGAGGACAAATAATGAGTTCATTTGAGATTGTGTCCTATGCTTGTGACCATAGACCTTTTATCCACTTCATCACTGATCCTTTCAATGCAGTTTACACAGTTATTGCCATTTTGTGGTCATACTCACCAGCTGGGAAAGTCAGGTGCTCTGTTTTTGTTCATGTAAAGCATTATGCTCCCACCAGAAACTGACTCAGTAAATTTCCCACAGGCACCGCAAATTTGATTACCAATCTCTTCATTCACAGTGATTGTGATCTCACTGGTTAGACTGTAGGACAGTTTGAAGGCAGAGTTCTTCTCAATGATGACTGTTTGATCGATGACCTTAACAAGTATCTGACTTCTCTGCATAGTCGGCAAAGTCGCCCTCCTGCCATTGAACTATATATTTAAGAAGAAGAAGACATTTGATTTGTTAAGAAAGAAAGTCAGTGCAAACATCTGATTGTATTCAGTGTAGGACACGATGGACTTCTTGCTCACCCAAATTTCATGTTTGCTGTTCACAGTGATGAGAACCTCTCCAAAGAAGACATAAATAGCTGCAGGTTTGAGGGCTCCCACGTTGCATGCTTGCAACTCCACCACCACGCGGAACCAGTTCACTATGTTAGCGCCGTCACATATTTTCACCAAATCAAAGGCTCCATTAGATGAGATGGTCCAAGTTGTTCCATTGAAAATGGTAAAGGAACCTCCAGTTTCCAACACACACTGCTTTGGATAGCATCCACGAACACCATTCTGAACTTTGCAGACTTCATCACTCTTACAACTTATGCTTTCAATGTTCACTATACCATTATCAAGACAGGTCAAGAGCTCCTTGCAATCGTCGGTGATGATGGACTCACCAATCTGCAGAAGAAAGTTAACATAAGAAGCTCTGATATATTGAAAAACTGGGTATTCTGCCAAGTTGATTTAAAAGTTTGCTATTGCACTTGTGTGTTAACAGGGCTAGTTACTCTTTTACCAGACTGGTACCGAGTCATTGATGGATTGAAACTGGTCCAAAACATTTCTGCAGTAAGTAGAGTTAGCAGGTACTGTATTCCACTTAGGGGTGTGCATGATACTCAGTATCCCTATTGGTCCATTATGAATCAGAATCAGAAACAGAAGATTTTACTGATCCCAGAGAAAATTGCTTAAATATAGCATGGCTGTTTCAAATGGATCCCCTTACTCCCTACATAGTGCACGATGTAGTATTTAAAATACTGGCCTCCAAATAGTGTAGAATATGTCTAATTAAAAGCCATAAACAATTCAGCCATGTATGCAGAATTACATAATAGAAACTGTACTACATGGGAGTAAAAAATTAAACGTTTATAATTTTCATAGCACACTCTAGACGAAGAAGGCAGCCATATCAGATTCAAAGCACATCCAGACAAAAGTATTATTAATAGCTTAGTTATTTAAGAGAGGGAAAAATGTTAGATACAATATTAGATTGGTATCAGCATCGGCAGAAACCAAAGAATGTAGTACTGGTATCAGACATGAAAAGTTTGTATCATGCCACCCTTAATTTTCCTAAAATTAAGTAAATTCTACAATTAATGTAATTAATATAATTATTATAGCATTTCATAATTCTTCTTATGCAATATTCATTAGGCAAACTTTACATCTCTGTTTGGCCTTGTGCATGCATAGGTTTCTATGGGCTGGTTTTAGAGGAGAATTACTAGGAGTGCCACATTTGCAGCAAATCAGGAAAGTCTACCAATTTAGGGAGTGTCTGCTATCTGACACACCTGCCCCACCACACTGTTCATGGTGACAGTTGCGGGCTGCACTTTGGTCCCATGGTGTATAGAATCTCACAGAAAGCCACTGAATGCACAATACAGAAAAAAATATTAACCAGGAGAGTGTGCCTAAGTGTGCCTAATAGATATGACTTGCCTTATATGTTCGTCCATTCTCATAACAGCTACACTGATCTGCTTTAACACAGCCCGTCCCATTGGTGTAGAATCCAGGATCGCACATGCAGCCCTCAGCACAAATCTGAACATCACAATTGACAATTTCATTCAGGCCAGGACAGGGAGTGTCACATGACTGAGCACAGATTTCATAGTGACTGTTGGCAGGGCATTTCAAAGCTACAAGGAAGAAGGACAACATATATCAGTTAAATTACTAGCAAATCATTAATATTGTAAATACATTTTATCATTCTACAATTGAAAAAAATCGATTTTATACGTACGACAAAATGTTGATGTTCTCCAGTTTTTGACAGGAACTCCAAAGTCCTGACAGGCAATCATGTAAGCAGCAATGCTGTGGCAGAGCATGTGGGAATCTCCGTCACCAGCACAGACATCGTAGACGCAGTCTCTGAAGTAGGAATCAGGATGAATCACTTTGTGACAGGCAGCGAATGGACCTTGAGGGTCAGTAATAATGCTGCAATCCTTTTTAAATACAACTTCCTTGTCTGCAGGACACTTTGGACAGAAATCTCCAGAACAGCCATCATCACACACAGCTCCAGGAACAGCCACTTTCCAGGCAGCTCCGAGTGTTTTAGGATCATTGGTTGCTTTGCCATCTGGCAATAGTAACTCAGTGTTCTTTTTACCAGTATAGGTTCCACACATGCCACAAGTTTTTCCTAGGTAGCTGCTTGGGACTGTAATGGTTACATGATAAATCATATCGTAGGCGACTCTCAGGCCAAAGTCTGTAGTAATTACATTTTGATAACCCTCCTGTTGAACTGTCACTGCCCCATCATCCAGACTTATAGGGATGTTGGTCAAGATACCATTAATCTGAAAGGAGAAATAATTATGATGAACTACACACTTCCCAGTTTAACAGATCCTTTTTATCATATGTCTTCTGCCCACACACTGGACTCAAACTGAGATAGTAAAACAAGGTTGCAAATGGCAAGTTAATATAACAGACACACAACTTAATGGTTCATGGAGAGCTAGTTTCTCGTGTCTAATGGCATACTCCCAAGGCAGCTAGACCATGCTGGAGCAAAGCAGATATGTTCTGATCAAACTGTCCCGTTTTCTGATTGTCTAAATCAGCAGTTTCTCTCTTAAATTTCTTGCATAAAATTTAAGCCAATTTAAAGCGTACATGTTGAAAAATGTTTCACCTTAATGCTACCTAGCAATTTGCTAATTGATGACTTAGCAAATGATGATGGCAATAAAAGGGCAAAAAAGCCATCCATTTTTGGACCATCAATAAAGGTTAAAATATACTCTTCAATTTGTTGTGAACCATTTATACCCAAATTTGTGTTACCATATGTACCCCTAACCCAGCACTGCACAATGTGTTGTACTATCAGGCTAGGAGCATGCACTTACAGGAATTTAAGTATTCTGTTTTTTACTGTCTATTAAGTTTTACTTATATTGTACATACCATTATTTGATGTTGCTGATTTCTTTGCAGTACTAATATCATGCCATATACTTCTACAACAACCACTTTGGCCATGGAGACATTTGGAGCGAGCTGGATCTCATTCCACTTTTCATTCTCCACAATGACTGCAAATGGAGTAAGTTGTGTTCCCTCTAGGTGGCAGCCTTGAGCAGCAGTGTAGGTGCAGGTGCCCTGGAAGTCATAGGTGGCTTTGTCGAATGTCTTGTAGTGGGGGTCACCATAGATGTTGCACGTGCCGTGAGACACTGCATGACATCCTCTGATCCCTTTAGCAATGCTGCATGCTGTTCCACTTGGACAACTTGCATTTTCACATACAACTTGACCATTGGTCGGGTTGCAGGTGCACTTTTTGCTGCAGGTTTTGTCAGCCCAGATGGATTCTCCAGCCTGTAGGTAGCGTTTCTCATTTCCAGTGCTGTACATACAGCCACACTGAGTCTTAGGGACACACTTGTTTCCACTCCACAGGTATCCGTCATTACAGACACAGGCCTCCAAACAGTTGGTTTTGCAGTCAGCGGAAGGAGTGGGATTCTCACAGGTGGCAGGACAGGCGCAGGACTCAAAGTGACTGTTTGCAGGGCATTTAGGGGCAGCTGGTAGAGGGGACAGTTCAACCATGAGTGAAATTACATACATATTCTCATTATCATAAAACATGTCATTTTATGTCCTGAACCAACTACACATTTCCTCATTGTTTCTAATACTTACGACAGCCAATGAGGCTCCTCCAGTTGTGCACCTTCACACCAGCTCTCTGGCATGCATCTGAGTAAATTTGTGCTGTCTTGCAAAGGAAATTTTTAAATCCTTTGCCCATGCAGTAGTCAGTAAGGCAATTTTCATAGAAGACCGTGGGATCAATAAGGGCCTTGCATTCACTAAGTGGACCATCAGTAAGAATGGTGACCAAGTGACAGAAAGCTTCTGCTGCCAAACGATCATACCATGGCTCTCCCTCACAGCTCTCACATTGGCCAACACAATCGTCCATGCAGTAGGCATCCCCTGGCAAACCTGGAACCCTCCAGCTCTTTCCCAGAGCTGGGATATTGCCTGCCAATGAGCCAGTGGGAGTAGTGAGGTCATCGTCCTTCTTCCCATTGTAGTTTCCACACATGCCACATGTCTTTCCCATAAAGCTGTCAGGTATCTTTATAACTAGATGTTGCTCCCAGTCATACTGCACTGACAGACCAAAGTCTGTCTCCACGATAACTGAGAGACCACTTTGTTTAATAGTAATTTTGCCATTGTCCAAGGAGATTGGAAGGTACCAGAGGGAATCACTTATCTGAAACAAGTGAGAACATGAATAGCATGTCAGGATTTAGGGACTGATTAAGCCTGACTGGCAGTTACTGCATATAGTAAATACTAAAGCAAGCATCTCAAATATTTTAAACATTTCTTACCCGCACAAGTCCAGTCTCGTGGTGGACGATGGTGATAGTTTGATCATAGACCTTAATGATGACCTTGCTGACCAAGGTGCCTTTCAAACTGCCAAAGCGCTCGTTCATGGCTTGGACTTCAAATGCTGGGTATTCACTGTCTGCTTGGCAGTTCTTGGCCATGATGTAGGTGCAGTTACCCATGAAGTTGTAGTAATCACCATCAAAAGTGCGGTAGTGTGGGTCACCCATGACCCAGCAGGTCCCGAAAACTACAGGATCAATACAGGATCAACACTGGGTCGGTTTCAGAGATGTTTAAGTCAAGCAACTGCCATTTTTTTTATTGTTGACCAGTAATCTTCCACAAAAGTACTTTTACTCACCATTAGGTTTTGGATAGCAGCCACGAACACCATTGTTGATACCACACACTTCATTAATACCACATTTCATGTCTTCATGTTTGACTTGACCAGAGGCAAGACAGGTTAACCGTTCTTGGCAATCATTTGTGATGACTGACTGACCAATCTGCAAGAGGAGTAAACAAATCTTGTGGTGTCACTGAGATGTGACATTCTTTAGTTCACTTCTTTAGTTCATACTGCTGAACACAAAGTACTAAATAATAGACTGCAGATGTGGGAGGGTCGCTCTGTCGACGATCTAAACAGTTCCAGTTCCTGTCTATCCACCAGAAAGTTTTTTAGTGTGATCTGGGGGGCATCACTTGTGGAGTTCCCTTGAGTTACATCTTATTTTTCCCATTTTATTTAGTCTGTGTAAATGAACTCTTTCATATAAAAAATCATGATGAGTGTTTTGATGTTTTAAAATTTCTCCATAAATATTTAAAAATGTCTCTAAAACTGCATTTTGTTGCTTCCTTATAAGTGCAAATGTTATAGTTCATGCTGTTGTATTGGCCTTCTATTTGTTTGTTTTATTATATAATTTTAATTTACATTTATACTACTTTCACTGTATTTCATTTTATGATTCATTGCACTTGTAACTAATATTTCCCAAGACAGTTTATTTTATTTGTAACTACAACTGTTCCTTATTGTCACTGAGCAAAAAATCTTGTCTCTGCAAAATGGTAACCTTACAGGAGAAGGCAAAAACATTTTTTACTTTTACTGTAAGTTAATGAAAAGCAGTTTTATTTCAAGTGTGGACTAAAGTGTGGAGCATGTTGATCGGTCTATTTTGTGGATTTTTATTAGTGTCTAATATTTTTCTGGGGTCCATATAACGTAACAAGGCTCTAAGGTGTTGCATTTTTTCAGTTACTGTTCATTTGCTGAATGTCACTATTCCTTCTTTCTTTCAGTACTGAGCTAAATAATCACAACATCCTAACTTTTTTATTCCAACACACAAAACAGGTTAACAGGTTACATGGAATAATACAGATAATGTACCTTGTACGTGTGTCCATCTTCATAACAGCTACACTGATCTGCTTTAACGCAGCCCGTCCCGTTGGTGTAGAATCCAAAATCACACATGCAGCCCTCAGCACAGATCTGAATATTACAGTCGATGATGTCAGTCAGGCCCGGACACGGTGTGTCACATGACTGAGCACAGATTTCGTAGTGACTGTTGGCAGGACATTTCAAAGCTACCAGGAAGAAGGACAACAAATATACCAGTTAAATAACTAGCAAATCATTTATATTATAAAAACATTATACCATTCTGCAATTATTACAACTTGATTTTATACGTACGACAAAATGTTGGTGTTCTCCAGTTTTTGACAGTAACTCCAAAGTCCTGGCAGTCAATCATGTAAGCAGCAATGCTGTGGCAGAGCATGTGGGAATCTCCGTCACCAGCACAGACATCGTAGACGCAGTCTCTGAAGTAGGAATCAGGATGAATCACTTTGTGACAGGCAGCGAATGGACCTTGAGGGTCAGTAATAATGCTGCAATCCTTTTTAAATACAACTTCCTTGTCTGCAGGACACTTTGGACAGAAATCTCCAGAACAGCCGTCATCACACACAGCTCCAGGAACAGCCACTTTCCAGGCAGCTCCAAATGTTTTAACATCACTGGTTTTCTTACCATCTGGCAGCAGGAACTCGTCGTTCTTGTTACCATTAAAATTTCCACACAAACCACAGGTCTTTCCATGGTAGTTGCCAGGGACTGTGATACTAACATGATACACCATATCGTAGGCAACTCTCAGGCCAAAGTCAGTTAAGATAATGTTTTGATAGCCATCTGTCTGGACTATCACTTTTCCCCCATCCAGACTTAAAGGGATGTTGGTCAAGACACCATTAACCTGAAAATACAACATGTGGTTAAATGTAGACATGTGGAATATAGTTTCTGCTATAAATAACCATGGCGTATATGTAAGGGCTAGGACAAGTCAATTGCACATACCATTATCTCATAAAGCTGGTTTCTTCGCAGTACTAATATCATGCCATACACCTCCACAATGACCACTTTGGCCACAGATACATTTGGAGTGAGTTGGATTTCATTCCACTTTTCATTCTCCACAATGACTGCAAATGGAGTAAGTTGTGTTCCCTCTAGGTGGCAGCCTTGAGCAGCTGTGTAGGTGCAGGTGCCCTGGAAGTTATAGGTGGAGTTGTCAAATGTGTTGTAGTGGGGGTCACCATAAATGTTGCAGGTTGCATGAGAAACTGGATGACATCCTCTGATCCAGTTAACAATACTGCATTCTGATCCACTTGGACAACTTGTGTCTTCACATGTAACTTGACCATTGCTTGGACTGCAAGTACACTGTCTGGTGCAAGTATCATCAGCCCAGATGGATTCTCCAGCCTGTAGGTAGCGTTTCTCTCCTCCACTGACATACATACAACCACACTGAGTCTTAGGGACACACTTGTTTCCACTCCACAGGTATCCGTCATTACAGACACAGGCCTCCAAACAGTTGGTTTTGCAGTCAGCGGAAGGAGTGGGATTCTCACAGGTGGCAGGACAGGCACAGGACTCAAAGTGACTGTTTCCGGGACATTTAGGGGCAGCTGAGAAGAGATGAAAATGTAGCCCATGAATAAAACACAGTTAAATCAGTTTGAGTCAATTCAATGAAAAGAGTTCTGGAAGAAGGAACAGATCTCGTATGTTTAGAGTTGTAGCTTAATTTATCTTGAAGAGACACTCTATAACAGGCCTGTCCAAAGTCTGGCCCGCGGACCAATCACAGCCGTTTGGACGGAGGGCCCCCATGTGATGTCAGGTGGGGGCCAATTTGCATAGAACCGCCCCTCATCTGTCGAGAGCCCACACACTAGCCTGTTGCTTGTCACGCCTTTTAGCGGCCATTTTGGGTCTTTGCAGCTTTATGCATGCTGAATTCAGCCATGCCTGACCACTGCAGTGGCAAAAACTCGCTCAAAACACAATAAAACAACCTCCGCTACTGGTTAAGGCAAAGAAATTGGCGTGAAAATACACCAATCACGACGTAAAATGCGTCTTTTGTTCCCGTGGACGTATACGGTTTAGTTAAAGATCACCAGATTAGTTAAAGATCCACCATAACGTCTGCTAGTTTTACGAGCACAGATAAGCCGAGCGCAATGTCTACCAGCACACATGAAGTGTTGTGTTCGTCTTGCTCTGGGTCCGACTCGGGATCGAACATGTAGGG
>JBBPCX010000147.1:6996957-7027441 GCA_037974365.1 Hydrocynus forskahlii | reverse complement strand
TCATTGTCAAATCAACATCTCTTGGCTGCATTACCTACTGTTGTTCTCCAGATATCTGATTTTGCAAGCACTGATTTACCATGATTGCATTTTATTTCTTTATTTAGGATTCGGTTAGCTTAGTTCATCTTTCTAATCACAGCCCACGACTAACAGTAGAGCTGCTAACCAAAAAAATATGCTCGGACTGGTGTCTCTTTATCTGTTTCAGTTTCTGTCTCCTTCTCCTTTTCTTCATCTTAGTGGTTACATTTACAGTCTTTGAATAAGCTTAGGTAGAGGATACATTAGAAATAAATAGCATTTGTCGGCTTGATCCACCCCTGACTGCCAGTGCTTCCTTTCCAGAGCTTTATTGCCCCTTTGTTTAGTCATTTGTGGTTTTCTTTCCATGTTGACCTTATGATAATTCAAACGTTAAAAAAATCTCTGAACTAGTTCTTCACAATGACAGATGTCTACATCAGATGTAGATGTTTTCTTTGTCAGTTAAAATTGTCATGTAAAACCGGTTTGAAAAACCCCCCGCATCTGATCATTTATTAGACAGAAAGTATTTTGCTATTGTAAGCAGAAGTGATGGCATATTGCTTTTTCGTTTCCGATATAAAATTGAAACCCCTGTTACATTTTTTAAAGTATTAAGATCAAGTGGTACACAAAGCATTATTAACCCATTTTAGCCTTAGGGTGAAAGAGTTGAGCTGAAAGTTTTAATTATTTTTTTTGCGCAGTGTTTGTCTAGAGTACATTTTTGCAAGTATTTGTACGTTATCGCCTTAGTACTTATTTTTTTTTCTTTTGCATCAATGCAGGAACTACTGGAACTCATAGGATGGCATCTTTGGAAGTAAGAATGATGTTCATTTACTCTCTCACTCTTGACATTTAAATGTGTTGAACTATATTACATTCCATTCCATTCATTTGCCAGATGCTTTTATCCAAAGCAACTTGCAGTACAAGGAAACACTCAGGTTTCAGGACAGTGTGAGAAACAGAAGAGAATTAATTCTGTCAGGGCGCAATCTTCTATCTCTGATTTAGTCATTTTTGAAGTTCATTTATTTTACAGAATATGACAATGGCTTTTACAAAAATGTTAACATTTCATGATAACAGACCAACAAAAATGGTCCAAAATGGCTGTTTTGCTTTATTTTTTTCTTCTCCTTTAAAGTTACCCATCGGAAGATTTCCCTAAAGCAAATATATTCAGTATTGTATAACATCTAATTTCTGAATTCCATGGTCTTATTGCTATACTATTGCATCTCTTAGGGCATTTCTGGGAGTTCGTCCCAGACCAATAAGAAAACCATTGGCCATCGTGGAATTGATCCTACTGGGGAGACTACATACAAAAAGGCAAGAAACTTCAGCAGTTCTTTGATTCACCAAACACCAAATGGTAGTCTGGGAGCTTTTTCTTTTTTCTTTGGAGATTTTTTGGCAAATATTAGTGCTCCAATGTGAATATATAATTCATTTACAATTTAGATACATTTATAAGTATATAATTGATCTATTATAATTATTTATTTTCACCTTCTTCTTTGCTCAGACCACATCATCTGCCCTGAAAGGTGCAATCCAGCTGGGCATCACACACACAGTGGGCAGCTTAAGTCAGAAGCCAGAAAGAGATGTGCTCATGCAGGACTTTGAAGTAGTGGAGAGCATATTTTTTCCCAGGTATGTATGAGTATGCCTATGAGTGTGTGTGATTATGCATTAAACGAGTTTATCTACAGTCTGTTTTAAGTTGAAGAGTTACGCAGCTGAAGGTGAACTGTAAAGAATTAGTCCCTTATGTCCCCTTTGTCCTGTATCCTTTGGTTTTTCCTCTGTAACAGTCTTTCTTGTCTCTCTTTCACTCTAAGCGAGGGCAGTAATTTGACCCCGGGCCACCATCATGGTGACTTCAGGTTTAAAACTTATGCTCCAGTTGCCTTCCGCTACTTCAGAGAGATGTTTGGAATTCGACCTGACGACTACCTGGTAATGTACTACCCTTACTTTCCTTTACTGACCTCCACAAACAACACAGCTTGCTCTTTGGAATGCAAAAGCTGTTAGTTGATGTTATCAATGTTATCAAACGATAAATGAAAAATCATTATGGTGTTTATAATTAATGCAGTGTCCTTTAATCCAAAGTATGGTAGATGATAGAGTGACTTTTTTCTCTGTAATCTTTTCAATATAGATGTGTTTATTATGCAAAACTATAATTGATTTCTTATTTCATTAATGTTTGTTTCGTTTTTGCTAGTTTCTGTCATTATCTTAGGTTTCTGTCAGGTTTAAAAATCAGCAACAAACTGCTTGGATGAAGACATTGCTATCATTGTGTAGTCATTGATTTGTGAATGTGCTTGTGTATTCTGCAGTACTCTATCTGTAATGAGCCACTAATAGAGTTGTCGAACTCTGGGGCGAGTGGGTCTCTATTCTACGTCTCCAGCGATGATGAATTCATTATTAAAACTGTGCAGCACAAAGAGGCAGAGTTCCTGCAGAAGCTGCTACCGGGGTATTTTATGGTAAAGGAATTATGTTTCCAGTCCATTTGCCTGTTGATATATATATATATATATATTTTTTTTTTTTCTTGCTATGACCATGTCTTAACAGAGCTACCGCTCTGTTGGAATCTAAAATGATATTGACCCTTCTTCCAGAACCTGAATCAAAACAAACGGACGCTGCTGCCCAAGTTCTATGGGCTCTATTGTGTTCAGTCTGGAGGAAAGAACATACGCATTGTGGTTATGAACAACTTGCTTCCCCGTGCCGTTCCCATGCACCTGAAATACGACCTGAAGGGCTCAACGTACAAGCGCCGGGCTTCGCTTAAGGAGCGCACCAAAAGCCTGCCCACTTACAAAGACCTGGACTTCATTCAGGACCTGCCCGAGGGTTTGCTACTGGAAAACGACCACTACAATGCGCTATGCAAAACCATCCAGCGAGACTGTCTGGTGAGAGTTTCTATGTGTGAGGTGATGGGTGTATACATGTGTGATTCAGCAGGATAAAACCTGCCAAACTTGACAAACACTTGGCTTAAGTCCAACAACAGAGAAAATCTACCCTTAAGCAAGAAAGCAAGTGCAAGTTGTAGCAAAACTAACAGAAACCAAATGCAAATGATAAACACAGACATACGAGTATTTTCATGTACTTTCAGTCTACTAAAATAAATGGTCCTCCTAAATACACACTGTTAAAGAGGAATTACACCAAATATTCTACATTTCTGCAGAATGCTATTATTGATGTCTTTCACAGTGGTTTGATGTGAAATGGTTACAGAGAAGCTTACCATCTCTGATTTCACAAATATATATATACATACATGTTAATTATTGTCCCAAACCATTAATGAACCTACGCGTGTAATTTGGAATGTTGATATTGGTTAAAAATGGTAAATCTGAAATTGTTCTTTGGAGACAACATCCTACATGTACCTTTTCAACATAACCAGATGAAAAAATTGGGTTGGGACCAAAACGTTCTCTTAATTCTATCATAAAACAATGTCTCAGTCAGCAGTCAACAATTTGGTGTAATGACTTTGAGATTGTCTGGTCCTTATCACTGTAAATAATTTTGACTTGCTTTCTGTGTTTATTTTTCACATTTTTTTTTTTTGGGTGTATTTCACATCCAGCCACTCTGAAATGACTGTTTACAGCTTTTACACATCTGTGTAAATACATCTGCTTTTACACATCGCAACTCAAGACAAAGTTGTGTGGTTGTAGCACACTCAGATCTTGCTTTATCCTGGCTAATCTGTGAAAACTATGTATGGTACAGTTGTTGCAGAGTTTCAAGATCATGGACTATAGCCTGCTTGTGGGAATTCACAATATAGATCGTGCTGGGGAAGAGGCATCCAAAGCAGTGCCTGACCATAAGAGGGCTCAGGGCCAGAAGGCCCTTTACTGCACAGCCATTGAGGCAATTCAGGGGGAGGCCAAAGGCAAGACTCCACCACAGTCCAATGAGAGGTTAGGTCGCTTTTTTTTTCATTTGTTGAGTTTTATTATTTATTTATTGATCATAAAAAAAGATTGCTCTGGGATTGCCAAAATTAATAACACTAATACAAATACTGACCTGCATTTCTCACCACAGCTTGGGAGGAATTCCAGCACGCAACTCAAAGGGGGAGAGGTTGCTCATCTTTATTGGCATAATTGATATCCTGCAGTCCTACAGGTACTAGAATTTGGTAACTGATGTATTATTCCTTTTCTTATATGATTTATTTAATAGCCAGATACCTTATTTAAAAGTTGTATGAGGAACTTTTTTTATGTATTTAGGCTTGTGAAGAGATTGGAGCACTCATGGAAGGCTTTGGTCCATGATGGTGTAAGTCCAGTTTAAGTCCTATGGAACACACTACTGAATAGTTGTGACAAGTAACATCATAATCTTTTTTTTTTCCATTTATTTTGAAGGAATAAAATAGGTTTCTGAATCGTAGCAAAAGTATAGCGTGGCCTGTAAACCCATCTTACAATGCGCAACTGTGGATACATTGTACTTTATTCTCATCATAATTCTCTGCTTCAGGACACTGTGTCGGTTCACAGGCCTGGCTTCTATGCAGACCGCTTCCAGAAGTTCATGTGCAACACTGTCTTCAGGAAAATGACATGTATGTAACTACGTAATGGTGTTCATTGTAATGCTGCTTGAATTGAGATGTTAAAGTGGCAGTTTAACGCCAGTTAAATGTAAATTCATGTTTCCGCCTTAGTAAAAACATCTCCTTCAAAGAAGAATCGAGGAGCTGCTGTAACTGGTGTGCGGAAGGCCAACACTGCAGTATCTGGACAAACTCATCAGCCTGTGTCAGTAGTTACACCACAACCAGCACCAATGGTACAGACAAATGCAGAACACACCCAAACAGACAAGGACCCAGTCCAGCTCTCCAACAGTAATGCAGTCTCTTCCACTCAGGCAGTAGAGAGACCAGGAGATGGAGGTGAGAAACTGAAAACTGTGGAGAAGCAGAGAGGCGGAATAAAGAATATTTTATATTAGAAGAGAGTCGATTCCAGCCAGGCATCAGTAGAAGGGTAGAACATTTAGAATCTGAAGGGAATAATCTTGTTCAAAGTCTTAAAATGCTAAAAACAATGCTTCATTAGGATTTAAATGTGAATTAGACTTTTTAGTGCTTGTTTTTGGCCATGTTAAACATAATTCATATAATTTAAAAGAAAGTTGCAGCATGTCGTTCATTAGCAAGTTCTTTTACTGTGTGTTTGACATTCTGAGCACTGGTGGCCTGAACTTCTTTTTTCCATTTACTCTTGCAGATATACAGTCTCACCCTGACCTTCTCCCTAAACCGCTAATTCAAGAGGATGTTACAAGCAACTCAGCTGATACAATACACTTGACATTTTCTCTAGGAAGCCCTGAACCTGCACCTGATGCTGTACCCCTGAGGTGCGTGTGCATGTATGTATGTGGTTAAGAAATGTTT
The DNA here is from genome assembly GCA_037974365.1 of Hydrocynus forskahlii. Classification (NCBI taxonomy): domain Eukaryota; kingdom Metazoa; phylum Chordata; class Actinopteri; order Characiformes; family Alestidae; genus Hydrocynus; species Hydrocynus forskahlii. The sequence goes on along the minus strand of JBBPCX010000147.1, from coordinate 7,021,923 downwards.
TCTATGGCTGCAGGAAATATGTCACTATGTTTCATGTCACTTGTTGTTTTTCCAGTGTGGAGGACGAGAAGCCCCTCAGTGCTGATCAGAGCCAGAGTGTTCCAGAAAGGTGAGATGTGTATACATAAAGACAACTGTTCTACAGGTTCATATGCAACACACACACACACACACACACACACACACACTCCCTACCTCCCAGTGACTCTTGCCTGTATGTTTTTCGTTTGCAGCACTGCATCTGCCCGGCCGTTAGAGGATAGCTTGAATGTCGAGGTCATCTCTCTCAGTGATATTGTCCCCCAGAGTGGCAGCTGTTATGTAAGTAACATCTTTTAAAAAGTCAGTTTTATAACTAATAAATAAACAGAACTCTAAATCCCAAAACAGAAATAATGTGTACATTATTTATGTACCCTGTATGTCCACAATAATGCCAATTTCCCATTCTAATTAGTTAATTTAGCTATTTTAAGGTATAGCCTTTGCTGACATAGACATTAGGTTGCATGCACACACAGCTTGTATCTCTTATAAACTTGTGATCTCTATAGAGGAGCACTGACACAAGAATGAGATGTTCTGGGGATGTTCTAGCATCTAGTATAAAGCATTCCTAGAGAAGTAGAGACAGATCGTAAGTGTGCCCTTCTGAGCCGAATATTAACTATTAACCATAAGGATGTGGCTTCCATCGAGGTGGGCACTATGGGGTATTGGTATTGGAGGAATGCAACGCTGGGCAATAACAGGAAGGCCGATGTGTTTATTCCCTGGTAAAATAAATGTGCAAGCATCCTGCTGACAGCATGAGCTCATATTGTATTGATTTCCATATTAACACAGTTTTGTTCTTAATAAGCCTAATAGAAACACATTCAAAAACACATTTTAAGAAATCATAGAAAATAATTGCTTGCTCATTCTGAAGACGTGCTTGAGTACACCAATCAGCCATAACATTAAAACCTAATCAGCCATAACATGAAATCTTAATAATGTGTAACCTTTCTATCAAGTCAAGTAGGTTGCACTGTCATATACACACAGTACACTGAAACAAAACAACATGCCTCCAGGACCATGGAGCAACACAAGGACAGAAACAACCACCAAACAACACGAGAGCAGACAAGACAAAAGAAAGTGCAAGAAAAATACAAGAGCAACAAGACAACCAGACAAGACAACAAAACAACATTTAGTCCAGTCAGCCATAGCTGCAGTACTAGTCTGGATGAATATAGTATTATGACAGACACTGCATTCTAGTGGTGAGAGCCAGCATTAACTTTTGTAGCCATTTGTGCTAGAGTAGCTCTTTTATGGATCAGTGAGCTTCGACCCTGTCAGCGGTTTACTGGTTGTCTTTCCTGGGAGCAGTTTTTACGTACAGGGAGAACCCCGCATCACCTGCCTTTTTGGAGATGTTCTGTCCCGTTCATCTAGGCCTCACAATATGGCCCTTGCCAAAGTTGCTTGCATCTTTACACTCATCTAATATATCCCACCCCTTTACATGTGCCACTGTAACAAGACAATCAATGTTCACTTCAGCTGGATTTAATCTTTTGCTGATAGATGCACGTGTTCTGTAGAATGGATAACAAAAATAAAAACACTTTGAATGTTCTTGTTTTAAGGGTGATTTTGAGAATGAGTATTTAAGTATTCCTTCAGAAATACATGTGAGTATTATTTCAAGCCTGTAAAATGCTGGCCAGGCCTGGACTACTGAATATGATTCTTGATTGATTCAGTTCTCTAAATTGTTTTGTAACACAACTGGCATGGAATTCAAACATAATATTCATTTTACATTTGCTCTTTTCTCTCTGGTGCAGTGAGACAGTGGTTTAAGGACGTCTGAAGCCTGTTGATGGACATCGAGGGAAGCTAATCAGGAAGGAAGAGGAAAAAAAGTCAAAGTAAAGTGGAGCCCGAAAACATGCTGCCCTGCCGCATTATTAGAAAAAGGAAACAGAAAGAAGAGACTGTGAAAAGACAAACCACAGAAAAGACTGTAAGGACAAAGATGTTTTATGGATGACAACCAGGGTTGCTGCTAAACAGCCGTCTTCGGCAAGAAGATGCCAGTGTTGCATGTCAGCAGTTCCAAACTGCTGTTTTTGCTGAATTCAGACATCACAGTGCCTTCATTATAAATTGTGCCCACAAGAACATGAGAATGACTAAAGAACTTTAGTAAACCAATCTGTACAAAAACAGTACAGTTTTTTTAGTCAACATTGTTTACCACTGAGCCAAAAAAAATCAGTGCTGAGAATTGTACACACTTCCGTAACAAAGAAGGTGCATACGTAACGCACAGGTCAAATCAAAAGGGTGTTTCGTCTGAGTGAGGGAAAAGGAACCGTTGTGGTTGATGTTGCCAGTCGAACTAACCTTAGCCAAAGCTTTATAAACAGTTGCTGCAAATATACATGGTTGCTAATATTGTTGATGTGCACCAAATCTGTCTCAACAGATTTATTTATAACTTTGAACGTCTTGACTGGTGGGAGTGACAATAGCGTTTTCAGTGAGGTCTGGTTTTCCTGACTGGGATTAAGCCCAGATTTGGACTAAATTGAAGTGGCGGTGGTAAATTCTTATTCTAGCATTAGCAAGCTTTTTTTTTTTTGTTTTATTATTTTTTTAACCGAGTTGCCACCACTGGAGAGGCTAGTTCCTACACTGTGCCTAAGCCACTGCTAAATTTTTAGCCACCTACATTTTCTTAGTTCAAGTAAAGCTTAAGATGCACAAACTAGATTTTCTGTGTCCAAAACGTCAAGATGGTAGTTGGTGGTATGTGCAGTTTCATAAAGCTGAACAAAAGGTTTATGTTGGTTGTACTGATGTCAGATATGCCTGCTTCCAATGCCTGCAGGCTTGCTATTGCAGATAAAACGCACAGCTTTTCTACTAAGCTTTTTAACTATCATTCATTTAGAGAGCTTATGGCACAAAATGTAGTGCTTTGTAGATGTTTTGCATTTTATTTATAAACTGGAAGATTTTATAAAAAAAAAAAAAAGAGGGGTAGTTGGCTTTGAGATTAGAGCAAAATGGGGTGGTACATATCTCAAGCTTTGCTGATATTTCTATTGTACATTTATATAATTCAGTGTTGTACATTTATAGTTTCTTAACTATATTTACTACATATACTAAGTTTCTGAACTGGTGTAATCCGAGAGGCGAGGCAAAGCTGTAAAGCCATGTTTCCAAATCCTGGTGGCCGAGGCCCACTGCCCTGCACATTTCAATGCTTTCCCTGCTTTAAGCTACCCGCTTCAGCTCAGTGAAGGGTTGATAATGAGCCGATTAGTTGGGTCAGATGTGTTGGGAGCAGGTAACACTCTAAAATGGGCTGAGCAGGGGGCCTCCAGGACCAGGTTTGGGAAACACTACTGTAAAGTATGTTGCTGTAAGAGTGTTGTGACCAAATCACTTTGTCTAAACCTATGTGAACACTAGTCGGCAATACACTGATTTGTTTAAACTTGATTTAGTGAGCATTGAGCACAACTAAAGATTACCCAAATTAAGGCTTGGCCAGTACGTCTGTGAAATGTGGGTCAAAAATAGTGCTGTCCTATGTTATAATTTGAAATGTTAATATTTTCTTGCTCTGAAATGGATCCTTTGTAAATATTGCTGTGCTAGATTTGGGGGTCATAAGTGATCTAGCCGTCTGACCTTTTTGGAATTCATCAGTAGTGCCTTCCTTGGCCACCCACCTCAGCTGATGGGCTTTTTTTTGCCACATCACAGACCTTTATACGATCTGTGTAGTTCTCAGTTTTGCTAGAGACTTATTATCTTTTAACTTATCATTATCTGAATAGGTTCATACAGCAATGTTCAGTTTAGAGGTCTTGGGGGCACGTCTTCTACAGTGGAAATGAAAACATTACCATAAGTATTTCTATGGTAAAATATATCAGGTCTGCCATTTTGGCTGGACATTTTGAGCTCAATGTGACAACCTGAAAACAGTTAAAGGCTGTACGCATATTTATTTATACATGTAATTTATTTCTTGATCTTACGTTTCCAGATGTGTTTTATGTCTTATGCCTGGGGTTTATGCAATATATATATATATATATTAAAAAAATGCTGATCTGTTTTTTTTGTTTGTTTGTAATGTCTCCAGAAACTAAAAATGAACAATGTCTGGGACAGTAGGACTATAAGGGTTGGGAACTCAACCAGATATCTAAAATGAGAGTGGATGTATTTAAGGACAATAAGACACTCAGAGATTGCTGTGTTGGAAGGGCTGAGCTTGACCTGTGCTTCTGTCACTCCACGATATATTTTAAATACTAGGATCTTCTAAATATTCCTTGTCTCCTTGACCCTTTGAATCAGACTTTTCTCTGTAGATTTTTTGCTTTCAACTACAGAGGATGTATGAAATGGGTTACTTTTGTATGGTTATTCTATTTGCTTTTTCAAGCTAAATTCTGAATTCATTAAAAAAGAACAAACTCTAACATACTGGCTCAGTGTCTTAGTGTTATGAATTACTGTGTAAGAACTCGCACTTGTTCTGATTAAGATGTCTAATTGACAAGAAAATCTAGAAGATTCCTGTAAGTCTGGTATGATCTGCATTGTGAATTGTGCTTTATATATTTAACTTGTTTACTGTAGATTATACTGGATTGTAATAGTGCACTCTAAGTGTTTGAACAATAGAAATTTTAATTTTAGGCACAGATGTTAGTTGAAAGAAAGAGGGGCAGAACTATGCTTCTATTTTTAAAGCTGTATTCCATCATTTTGTCTATGTGCATGTTTAAATCATTTCAATGTAAACAATCATTTAAAGGGATTTGATGTTAGATGTTCCGCTTTAAAGAATCCCCCCCAAAAATCTTTATTGAATATTAACCACACATTATATTACAAACTCATTAATCATGCTTGATGCATTTTAAAATATGAGCTAAATGACTCATGACATTTTAGCTCCTGATTCTTACATTAAACTTCCATTAACCTGAAACAGATATGTTTCATTTCAATTTTGTGCATGCTTATTAACAGTTAAAAAATTAATTGCATCGAATATCTATTTTCTTTATAGAATGTAATTCCAGCAAGAAAGAAATGAATGGTTTGTGTCTGTCCCAATTTTCTGATCAACTTGTAGATATTCATCTACAAAGAATATTAATAAAAAGACCTGCAGCCAGAGATCCGGAAGGTAGTGATATGTGTTTTGCTTCTTATTCTTCATTGTACAATATGCTGAGGATACACCAGTAGTAGATTTTTAAAAATCTCTTTTCAGGATATTGTTTGAATTAAATAAACAATGAAATTATCCATGAAACAATGAAATTATCCAGTGGCTAGCACTGTTGCCTCACACCTCCAGGGTTGAGGGTTTGAATCTGGGTTCTGGTCTTGTGTGTGTGTGTGTGTGTGTGTGTGTGTGTGTGTGTGTGGAGTTTGCATGTTCTGCTTGTGGTGGCGTGGGTTTTCTGCAGGGTCTCCGGTTTCTGCCACAGGTGAATAGGGGATCCTAAATTGACTGCAGGTGTCAGCGAATTGTGTGTGCACAAAAAAAAGAAAAACACTGTCCAAAACTACCAGAAACGCCTCCATGTCTCAGTCCCCTCGATCAAAAACGCAGAAACTAATAGGAAGACACACACACACATATATATATATATATATGCAACATCATGATAACAGATTTGATTAATTGAATTAATCTAGTGCTGGTGTTTCCTCAACACACTGTCCAAAAAAACAAAAAAACAACAGGCAAATCACTACCTTCCAGGTGTTTACATCACTGGGTGCAGGTCACATGCTTTTTATCAATATTCTTTGTAGATTTTTATGTGGTTTTATAACAGAAATAACAGAGCTGACCAGAACTTTGATACAGACATCAAATATATTTGTTTCTTAATGAAATGACATGCCATTAAGTAAAACTGATTTTCTAACTGTTAATTGAGTAAGCACTAACAAAATGGAAATTAGTTTTAATTATTTCAGGTTAATGTAAGCTGAATGTAACTCATCGTCAAGTTACATGTTATTGTTAAAATGTTTAAATGGTTAACAGAGTTGACATTTTCCAGCGGCCCCCTCCTTGTAAAATTTGTGAACACCCATTCCTCTATAGATATGTGCACAACTGCTCATGGCACACCCAGATATTTTGCTTTGGTGTGCAGTTTAAGCATAAAAGAAACATTTATGGTCTAAAGGATGGATTACATACATTCACTAAACTCAAACAATGTTTCTCCAGGACCATGGAGCAACACAAGAACAGAAACAGAAACGCCACAACAGACCCAGTGCAGACAGGACAAAAGAGAGTGCAAGAAAAAAACCTTTAAGCAGAAATTCAACTGAGGAGTTTGTCTACAATTCACCAGTCAAACTGTTCTGAATGAGTGTTTACATCTCAAAAATTCAAGACAAGTAGGTTTTTATTGTCATTTCGACCATATACACACAGTACACACAGGACCATGGAGCAACACAAGAACAGAATAGAACACCACAAGACCAGACAGGACAAAAAGAGTGTGCAAGAAAAAGAACCTATTAAAATTAAGCAGAAACTTAATTGACAAGTTTGTCTACAATTCACTAGTTCACATCAAACAGAATGAGTGCGTTTAAAGGGCAAAAATTAAAATTAGGCCAAAATTAAACTGACAAGTTTGTCTATAGTTCACCAGTTTACATCAAACTGTTCCGAATGAGTGTTTTTAAATTTAGGCAGAAATTTGTACTAAAGCTATTATTGAATAATTCCTCATTGAATCTGTCAAACTATTTTTCAATGAAGCTGCTCCACTGATGGCAGCACTGAGAGGTGAAGAGCCTCTTTCAGCACCCAATCCGATGCACCGTTATCAACACCAGCTGGACCAATCAGCAGCCGTGGTGCTGAGGAGCACAACGCTTCCAAGATGGTGCTTGAAAGTACTATGGTCTGGTAAGGAATAAACAAACGCGTCGGTGCGCTTTTTACTCTTTGCACGCCTGAGTTTGGATTAAAGCATATTGTTTAGGAGGTGTTTTCTCAGTTTTTCGGGTTGGTGTGTGTGTGGTTATGTGAATTGAAGGCTATAGAACAAAGGAAGGCCGGCTGGACTCTCCGTTCTCCTGAGTCATTATTACCTTCACTCCTGCTAGCCGAGTGACATCCCTGACAATGTACTGAAAAACCCACCTCTGACAGGACTAGAAACAAAGAAATTTGTCAGAACCGAAACTAGACTATATATACTAAAAACAAGACAGGTTTGGACCCGTTATATGGTATATTTTACAGGCTAGACAAGGTTTGAAAGAAGCTAACTGGCTAACAGAGCAGACACTGGTTCAGCAACCTGGAGCGAGGCTGTTCACAATCTCAACTTTGTCTTTAGTTCTAGTTTTAGCAACAAGTTCAGCATCTAACTGAACAAAATATCGAATAAAAGTAGTCCTACTTAGTGCCGAGCCGTTTAGCCAGGCTAGCAGAATTAGCTTTTCTTGTGTTAAACCCATTATTCAAACATATCCCACTAGCTGGCTTTACCTTAAGCTTATCCTATCCACCAAGAAGAAAGCTGAGGTTTGCTTTAGGTTCTAAAAAATTCAGTTAACCAATATGATTCATGATTCAACGTGGCACACACCTTGGTTTGTCCGGTGCTGCCAGTTATAAGACCTCAGAAAAGCAGTGATTGAGCCAAAAACGTACACCGGGTCAGTAGGATCTGGTCTTTAAGATTCAAGTCCAGTCATTTTAATCATTAAATCAAGGTACTGTGAATGAGAAATATTGAAGCCTTTAGACTTTTGCGGTCATACAGCTTGCACCTCTCGAAGCCAGTGGCACTAATTTGGTTTTACTTTTTGTGTCGCTTTCTGCCTCTTAACGCTTTTGTCAGTACCTAAAATTAATTGAGACCTAAAATTAATTAAAGAAATTAAGATCTACTTGACAATAGATCTTCTGTATACACCGTCCTAAAGGATTTTGCAGTTTGTTTGCTATTTTTTTGGTGAATTTCTTTTTCTACATCTAGTGCCCACTCCTTGTGAATTCTCTCTTATGGCGAATGTGAAAACCCATTCCTCTACAGAAATGTGCACTACTGCTGGAGGCACACCCATATATTTAGCTTTGCAGTTTAAGCATAAAATAAACATTTATGGTCTAAAGGGTGGATCACATACATTCGCTAAACTCATTTATGTGATGTTCTTTTATAGTGTGGACAACAGTGAGTACATGAGGAATGGCGATTTTCTGCCCACCCGACTACAGGCACAGCAGGATGCTGTCAATATTGTTTGTCACTCAAAGACCCGCAGCAATCCAGAAAATAATGTTGGGCTCATCACAATGGCCAAGTAAGTGCTTATGAGAATCAGTCATATTGCAGTAGTTCATGTCTCTTGATTTGTCGTCTAGCAGTGTTGTATGTGTGTATTTGTTGACACAGTAACTGTGAGGTCCTGACGACTCTAACACCAGATACGGGGCGCATCCTCTCCAAACTGCACGCCGTTCAACCTCGTGGAAAAATCAGCTTTTGTACTGGCATTAGAGTAGCCCATGTGAGTACCCTAAGCTGAACTACACTCATCTACTTTATGTAGCGTGGCTGATGCTCATATTAGCCCACCAATGGCCATTCTCTGTGTCTTTATAGCTGGCACTGAAGCACAGACAGGGCAAGAACCACAAGATGAGGATCATTGCTTTTGTGGGAAGCCCTGTAGAGGACAATGAGAAAGATGTAAGTGTATTTGTCTGTGTATTATGGTTTTTGCAGCCCATAATTATTCATAAATGTCTGTTTGGGTTTTGAATGCTTGTGGGGTTTTTTTCTTTCTACTTGAACAGTTATCTTGCTTTTCTAATTTACTCTTATTTCCCTTTTACAGCTGGTGAAACTGGCCAAACGGTTGAAAAAAGAGAAGGTCAATGTGGATGTGATCAATTTCGGAGAAGAGGTAACTGTTTATTATATGTGAATAGATGTGTAACTTATTCTAAAATCATCACAAGAAAGCACATGGGTATTAGCATGAACATATGCCACAGAATGGTTTGCTGTTCAGCAGATTGGTGAAAAGAGATTGCCTTCAATACGATTAAATTCTAACTAGCATTCAGCATATAACTATTCTCCTTTAGTGAGGGAAAACATCTTGATACCTTTTGTTTTTGTCACTGAACATGCATTTGAAATGTACTTCAAACTGGCACACAGTCTATTTTGACCTTGCACTGCCGACAGTATGTATACACAAGCATTAACAAAGGTGTTTTTAAAATGAAATTTAACAATTATTATTAGTACTTTGTTGCAAAACTTACCAATTACATATTTGAGATCTCTATGGTAAGAAGGAATTAGCATTTTGCAGCATTGTTCAGTTTTGTATCATTCCTCTTGGCAAATTGTCTTAAATTTGAAAATCTTTATATTTTCAATAGGATTTATGTCATCCAGTAATATTTCATTTGGACTTTAATTCCAGTTTCATGATACTCCCACCTTTTATTTTACTGTGGCATATGTGCAGCTTGTTTTCCCCCAAACATTAAGAGATTAATTACTGCCAAAAGGCTCCAATTTTTGTTTTTTTTTGTTTTTCTGACCACATGACTTTGTTCCCACAGTTCAATTTTGTCTGAATGCATGTGTGTAAATTTTAGATGCGCATCTCTATGCTCTTCTTTTAGAAGAGGGGTCTACAAACGGTGACGATTGTGGTGCAGTTCAAAACTCAAGTGTTTTCTGTGTAACTGTGGTACATGCTGTTTTCAGGTCATCCGGCAACTCTTCAAGTGATTACTGACCCTCATCTTCCTTATCATTAGTCTTAGAGAAATCTTGCACCTCTCTAGGGATGAATAGACGTGGTCCCACAAACTCTTTAAGTTGCATTTTACTGGACCAGAAATACTGGCAGGGATGGTTTGGTCTTTGCTGTGGCTCTGTAGTGTTTCCATTTGAGTGTTGTTTACTAATGTTTTTTTATGAAAGACTTTACGAAGCTCCCTTTCTATATTATGTAGAAATTTCTATATTTTGAACCTGAAGCATATATGTATCATGTGGTGAAATAATATTTTTTATTTAAACACATCATGTTCATATTGTTAGTAAAGACAGAGTGCTTCTGAAGTGGTTTAATGAAATGGAAGTATAATGACAAAACCAGAAAGGCCTGAATGCTTGATTTCTGTCACTGCATATCATGACAAAGCCCTGTTTCAGCATTATCCTGTATTTCTTAATTCCAAGTTTTTGTTTTTTTCATTTTTCTAACAATATTTCAACATGCCTTCTAAAAGCTTTTGACAGCTTATTTGACATATAGTTTGTCTGAGTCTTCTTTGATGAAAATTGTATCAGTATTTCCTTTTTTTAACAGAGAAAACTGATAATGGCTTAATTTTTTCCCCCAGGCTTTTCTTTTATCACTTATGCTCCAGCTGGATCTTATGCTTTTGACAATGTACTTCTGCCTCATTATCTTTTTCACCTTCTCTAATTCCATAGGAGGTGAACACTGAGAAGCTGACTGCATTTGTGAACACTCTGAATGGCAAGGAGGGCACAGGCTCTCATCTGGTCACAGTGCCCCCCGGCCCCAGCCTGGCAGACGCTCTCCTCTCCTCCCCCATCCTGGCAGGTGAGGGTGGCACCATGATGGGTCTGGGCGCCAGCGACTTTGAGTTTGGAGTGGACCCCAGTGCTGACCCCGAACTTGCTCTGGTAAGATGTCACGAGTAAACACGTAGGTGGCGAATAACTTGTTGTTTTTGTCCCGCACTAAAGGGTGGCCTTTCCTAGTTGGTTTGAGCCATGAACAGGTACAGCAATGTAAGCATAGCAGCTTTGGCAATTTGTCAAAATGTAGTTTCTGAGCTCTGTGGTAGTGGTAGGCTTAGAAATAAAGTTCAGCAGTATATGTCAATTTAGCCAGATGTAGTATATTTAAAAAGTTTACTTAATTCATACTTACAATAATCTCTCTCTCTCTCACTAGGCGCTCCGTGTGTCTATGGAGGAGCAGAGACAGCGGCAGGAGGAGGAGGCTCGTAGAGCCGCTGCCCAGTCAGCAGCTGAGGCAGGAATTCCCACCCCTACTGCTGATGGTAAGGATTCAGTTGGTGGGGGAGACCTGCTTTACACAGTCAGTGATGTGAAGCATTTTGCTTATCATTTCAGTACCCATGTTAAAAGATGTGAGCAGTATGACAGTGTTTCTCAAAGGTCCAACATAGTGGAATCTAGAGAATGGACACCTTTTTTTCTTATGAAATACCCATGATCAAATGTTTTTTGCTCTGATTTAATCTTGCATAACAATTTATCAGATGTGTGTAAATTTAGTTTATAATTCTTATGTCAGAAGTGATTGTCCTTCTGGTCCGGTTACAAACCAAAGTCACCTATTTACGTATTAATGTGTGTCTCAGAATCGGAGGAAGCTTTGCTCAAGATGTCTGTGTCCCAGCCGGAGACAGGTGTGGCGTCACTACCAGACTTCAGCAGCATGACTGAGGAGGAGCAGATTGCCTATGCCATGCAGATGTCACTGGCTGGTGGAGGTAAATTTACAATTGTGTTTGCCTCTATTCCTTCCCCAAATTATCTGCATTCTATAGAGTTTAGCTCCTTCCTAATATTTTAATATTCAGTTCCTCTAAATCAGTGGTCAGTAACCCCGGTCCTGGAGATCTACCTTCCTGGGACGTTCAGTTTCAGTCACGTTCTGCAATCCTGCCCGATTGGCTGGATTGTTAAGTAAGGTGGAGGGGGCAGCAGGTTAGATGCCAGTTGAAACATGGCAAGAAAGTTGATTTCCAGGAGGTGGGTTGGTGACTACTGCTCTGAATTACTGAAAATAGAGCAACTTTACTAGTTGAACCAGTGTATCTGGTTCATGCTGTGTGCATTTGAATCAGCCCATGTTTGCTTTACAGAATTTGGTGAGTCAATGGACACAGGAGCTCCAATGGACACAGCTGAATCAGCAAAGGTAAGTGCACCTAACAAAAAAAAAAACAGCAGTGTCTTGTTGGCAGAGTAGTACTGATTTCTACTCTGACCCTAACTCTGTCATCCTTGCTCACTACATTTCTTTATTTCAATAGGAAGAGGATGACTATGATGTAATGCAGGATCCAGAATTCCTCCAAAGTGTACTGGAGAACCTGCCTGGTGTAGACCCCAACAACGAGGCCATCCGCAATGCTATGGGCTCCTTGGCTTCTCAAAGCGGAACAAAACCAGATGGCAAAAAAGATGAGGAAAAGAAGAAATAAAACGTTGTAACCAAATGTTCTTGATACAGCCTATATGATGAAAATTAAGATGAGAAAAATCCCCTCTGAACAAAAACAGAGAGCCCCATAAATGTATCTGAAATACAGGCTTCTATAGTGACAGGCTGTAGAATGAGTGGGTCATTGGGGCACTAAACATTGTAAACAACTTTGGATGCGTACCAGTTTAGTCAGTAATGTGCTGGCAAAGTCGGTACCTCAAAAATGACACATAGCTTGCTAATTACTTTTGTTCCCTTTGTGGTCGCTTGTTCTCTCTGACTCTCTTTATGTTTGCAGCTGACGTTTGTTTTTTTTTTTTCTTTCTTATTGCCATTAAAGATTTGGTTTAAGAATACTATATTCATTGCTCCATTTTGCTTCATCTGCCTATGGAAATTTGTATCAAGAGTGAAAATTTAATCCCCAAGTATTTCTAGGTAGCACTCTTTCCACTGAATAGCCACAAACTTGACAGTGTGGGGTATTAATGATTTTATTAGAGCTTAAAATGAGAAAACAAAACTATGTATTTCTTAAAAAATACTTCTACTGTAAAGACTTTTCAGAAAAACATGTACAGTACATAAACAAAAACCTCAAAACTACAGGAATGCTTGTGTTCATTTTACCTCACATGAACTTTCTACAGCTTCCATCCATTTATCTATACATGGTAATGGTTCTTTTTACTGATACAGTATTTACCCATAAAGCGTTGCAAGAAATAGTTATGTAATTCCTAGTAAAGGTTTTCCAGTGCAGGTTTGTGACAATATGTACAGATTCTGTGTTTACTATAAATTGTGTAGACTGTTTCTTAAACAATGACTACTATCTTTATAAAGACATGACTTCAGACTGTTAAGAGCTGATATTGACCATCTACATGAACCACAATTTGTCGTCGTTGAAGTAGTGAAGCACAAAAATATTTGGTTCCAAGCATGGACAAAACGAATGATTTAGAAAAGTGGGGAGGACTGCTATAATGGTTCCGGCACTCATGGCTCCAAGTAAGAAAGAGTGAATTACATTTAGTTTTAGCTGAATGTAAAACATTATCAGCTCCAAAAGGTTTGTAATGTTTAGGAACACAATCATAAACATGGAAACGCATTTTGATACTGATATGCTACCTTTCTGACATGATTTATGTCTCAAGTTAAATGTAACATTCCTAACATCTGCTTTCCAGTGATGATATCTGCATGTCCTAGTGAAAGTGGTACATTACACTTATCAGAGAAAGCTTAATTTGTCTCTGTATCTATTTCCTAAAGCATGAAGGAAATGGTGCTCATGTAACCCCAGGAGACTGCTTGTTTTGTAGGAACAGTCTACACATTCAAAACTCTCACTCAGCCCCTGTGTTTCCTCTCTGTTTGCAGTGGTGGTTGGATCCTCTATAAAAACAATGGTTTCTACAAAATTAACTGTCTCAGTCTCAGAATTCTGACTAGCTTTGTCCTTGATACAGCTTGGTGTGCAGGTTGCTGGCATGTATTCCGTGGACTGAGATTGACTGTGAGGAGATTTGGGGTTTTGTGAAGACTGAGGTAGGTGTGAGTTGTCAATTTCAGAACAGATCGGAGTCCTTTCCAGCACTGTTTGACCAGAACGTTCTTTACCAGGTATGCTACTATTGCCAGAAGTATGAGAACTGCTTGCTGGCTGCAGGTTCTCCTCATCCTCAGAGTCCAAGTAAATGATCTGGGGACATCTTCTCGACAGGCTAGGCATCACATAGAGCTTGTCTGGGTGGGGGTAAGCATAAAGGTTCTCACCATTTGGAATGGCATCAAGGTTAAGAGTGGAGATCAAAGGCCTGGAAGTAGAAGGAAGCGGCAATTCTGGCGGAGGATGAGGTTTTCGTTTTGAGACGGATGAGGTAGATTCATTGACATTAGGAGAGTAGACTTGACCTCGAAAGTGACGGATCTGATGAGCATAAAGTAGATCCCCAGTAGAGAAACTGGCCTTACATTTCTTGCACTTGTGTGGAAATGCCAATGGCTTTGATGGAACTTCAGGGAGTTGAAGATCAACAGAATTATTGTGAGTTTTCAAATGTTCCTGTAGGATTTTGTTATTTGTAAAGGACAATTTGCAGGAGAGACACTGGTGAGAAGCTGCATCTCTATGTAGGAGACAGTGCTTTAGTAGGTTCCTCAAGTTATTGAAGGTCTTTGCGCAAACATCACATCGTAAGACTTTTGAGGGCTGGTGAATTTTACGCCCGTGAACGCACACACTCTGTGTATGAACAAAAGTTTCAGGACAGACAGGACAATTAAAAGGTCTGTCCCCAGCATGGTTCAACAGATGTTCTTTATATGAGCCGAAGAAGCGAAACTGGATGTTGCACTGTAAACAGGAATAGCAACGTCTTTTTACATGGATCCTTTGGTTCAACCCAAGTCTACTCCGCCTCTCAAAGGACTTCCCACAATGTCTAAAATGAGGGGTGTGTGTCTGCTTGTGGGCAGATAAACTCTTGTATTGCTCATTTCGCTGATCAGTAGATTCCAGAGTCTCATCTGAGGAGACACTGGTCATTACTAAAGGTGTGGGTGATGGGAGACCAGAATGCTGATTAATGGGTACCACATCATTATTGACCAGGGGTACAGTTTCAGACAAAGATGAAGCCTCCATAAGCTCAGAGGGCTGAAAGATAAAGTCTGCCTTTTGCAAAGGATTATCAGGTGTTTGGGAATCCTCCTGAGAGTTACTTTCACTTGGTACAGAAATGTTTTTTGCTCTGGAGCCTTGAAGAGACTCAGGATTAAAGGTTGAATCATTCTGCGAGAAAGCCTCTTTTTGAACTTCAACGGCAAAAATTTCAGAAAGGGACGCGTTACAAGGCACTTCTTCGCCACTGTACTGACAGCATATGTTACAATGGACACTAACCTCTGAGTTCTTCTCATAAGTCTGCCCACAAGCAACGCAAAGGTAGGGTGGAGATTTTGTGTGGGTTTCAAGGTGAAGAGTATACTGGCACCACTTCTGATAGACCTGTCTGCATATCTTGCATTTGAAAAAAACAGGTGTATTCACTTGGCCATCAACTCCTTGACTGACTAGGAGACCCTCAATGTCACAGTTGTCCCCACGTAATTTTCCTTTAACAATGCACCGTTCAGACACTTGGTGCCCTCGTAGTGCCGAGAGGTCACAGAAGGCATGGCCACAGTGGTAGCAGGAGAAAGGGGTCTCCCCTGTGTGCTCTTGAGAGTGCTCTTTCAGTGCCTTGAGCCTAGTAAACCCCTTTCCACAAACAGAGCAAGCATAGGGTTTAACAGGCCAATGTGTTTTCTCATGGACCAAAAGCTGTGAAGACTTCTGAAATTCCTTTCCACAGGTCTTACAGGACAGAGGCTTCTCTTCATGCATATGCATATGAAGTTTTAGCATAAATTTGTTTGGGAAGATGCTGTCACAAATAACGCACGTGTGATTTGTGGAGCTTTTTAAGGAACCAGTTGCAAGGGCCGAAGGTTTGCACTGGATGTCTCTGTCTGGCTTATTATTTTGCTTTGACTCCTTTAAGTGTATCCTAAAATGGGATAACAAGCTGTTTTTTTGGGAGAACCTTTTACTGCAGCATGGACAACATAGAGCTTCTGGCTGCATATGGATATTTCTATGAAATTTGAGTTTGGAAAGCTGAGCAAAGTTCTTGCCACAAAGCTTACATCTGTAAGGTTTTTCACCAGTATGAATGCGCTGATGAACGGTGTATGCCGAAATATGACGGAAAGACTGGCCACAGTACTTACAAACGATACATTTTGTTGCTGAATATTTTGGTAACGACATCAGTTTTTTACTCTTAACAGCATCTTTTGCTACACATGTGCCCTTGTTTAGTGGTGCGATGTCTTCATCAGCCCGTGCAAGTCCTTCTTCATTCTGACCTCCAGAATTCTGCTGCAAGATGCTCTCATTAGCAAAAGAACTTTCAACTCCAAGGGCACATGTGCTCCTGCTTAATGGTGCTATGTAGTCTTCATCAGAGGACTGGACAAGTCTGTCTTCATTCTGACCTCCAGAGTTCTGTGGCAAGATGTCCTCATTAGCATAAGAATTTTCAACTCCAACATCCCTTCCTAATATTTCCAAATCCGATGCCCTGATACTTGCATCGATTACAAGTTCCTCTGACATTTCTTCTTTTACCTTTTGGTCACAGATTGAATCACAGATCTCACTGGAATTAAATCCTCTCGAATCAATCGAGGACTGCATGGACAACTCAAAAGTTGTGCCACCGTTTGGCTCAGTGTTTAGTCCTTCCTCATTCTTCCTTTCACCCAATCTTGTCCTTTTCTTGCTTTCTCTCCCTTTTACATCCTTGTTCACGGACTTGGAGGATAAGTCAGCAGACAGAGCAGAGTGGACATCTTCAATCTCAGTGGTGAGTAGTGTTTTATTGCAATTGTTTGCGGAATTTATTTCAACATCTCTCAAATTAAGGTCCTCATTAGGTATCTGAGTCTTGAGTGAGCCTTCAAAATTATTTAACAATCTGTCACTTTTACATGACTGCTGCTGCAAATGATTTACACAGCTGCTTGATGGCTTCCTCTTGGTTATCTGTCCAGTGTTCTTTTGTGACCGTCTCCTTTCATTCTTAAATGTTGTCCTTACATGAGCATTCCCTTCATGTTTATCTACTACTGGTGGTGGCCTTAGTTTGCGCCTTTTCTGGCCACAATTTTCCTCGTGACTTTCTGCACGGCGAATCCGTGACTTTGCAATTGAGCTATTGTCAGTCTTTTTCATGGATGTAACAGTAGTCTGATCCTGGGCAATCTTTTTACTTTTTAGGTTTCTTGTCTTGCGAGGGATGCTCATTGCTAGCCTTCTTACATTTTCCTTTGATAGATTTAGGTGGTGGCCACGCAGTGTACAAGAAACGAAGGAACCATCTTTATCTGTCTTTCGGCCTTTAACATCGCCGCGACGCTTGCGCAGAGTGCGCTTAATGTTGGATTTGTTTTGGGCATCTTTCTTCTTATTGTGCTTGCTTGGTTTCATGGAAACTTTCTTTTTATTGTTCTTGCGTGGTTTAATAATATCCATTCGGTGCACTTGTTGGGATACAGCTGAATGCCTACGTAATGAAATCCTCTCACTTACCGCACTTTGACCAGAATTTTGATATCTGCTGGCTCTGCCTGCGTTAAACTTGGAAAGCCTTCTAGAGTGCCTCAAACTCAATACACTGAAATTTGGTTTAGACTTCTTACCCCTTTTCTGTGAATGGGCAGGAACAGCTTGTTGAAAGTTTGTCACTGTAGAGGGATTTGAAATCTTTGGTTTCGGTTTTGTGGGCGTTCTAGATCCAATTTCATTTTCTGCACTGGCAAGACATGACACCTGAATGGGTGGTACATCATTTTCTACAGGAGCCACTGACGTTTTTACTGTCGATTCATCCGATTTTGATTTCTTCTGTGATGGAAGCAAAGAGGCTTGTTTCACTGAGTCTTCCTTTTCCACTTTGTCTGTTTGAACTGTGCTTGTCCTTGATCGTGTCGATTTTCTCACCTTCTTTCGAGGTCTTCTAGATGACTTTTGCCTAGCACTGCTAAGTGCACTGTTTGAGCTCATTTTTTCACTATCTGCAGTGTCCATGGTACATTCTGGATTAGACAGTATTGTTTGCTCATGCTCAGGACTCGCACAGGTGTGTGACAACACCGGGCTGATGCAAGAACGGGTTTGGACACTGGAAAATGGGGTGTTTTGTCTTATACGGCACGATCTTCTAGAGAAGTCCACTGTTTGTGTATTTTCTGAATTTACTTCCATCTTTATTGGATGTTTAGAAGGATGATTTTGAGATTGTTTATCTTGGGGAGTAATACTTTCTGAA
The DNA here is from genome assembly GCA_037974365.1 of Hydrocynus forskahlii. Classification (NCBI taxonomy): domain Eukaryota; kingdom Metazoa; phylum Chordata; class Actinopteri; order Characiformes; family Alestidae; genus Hydrocynus; species Hydrocynus forskahlii. The sequence goes on along the minus strand of JBBPCX010000147.1, from coordinate 7,003,702 downwards.
GTCGCATGAACTGTTGATCCAGATTTGACTAATTTCTTTAGCTTCCGCCTTTTAGAACGACCAGCTCTTTTTTTCCTCATGACATGAGTTTTAATGCTTTTGAGATGATCCATCCTTTGCTCATTCTTAGTACTTTTGGGGGCGTAGTCTTCGTGAGGCTCCAGGCTGCTTGAAACAGTTTCATTCTTAGGAAAATCTGATACATATTCACAAGTAATGGGGTAAAAATCAGGTTCCAGCTTCACATTTTTTGCAGTAGTTTTACAAACAAAGTCTTTTTTAAAGGTAGATGCTCGTTGCCTTAGCTTCTTCAAGTAGTCCCTGACCTCCTCTGGCTGAAATGAATTCTCAAATTTTCTGGAGGGCCGAATTTCCGCAGACAAATGAGCAGGTTGTCTAGCCTTTTTTTTGACTGGCTGAGACTTTTTTGCGTTCACATTGACTCGTTTGGCCTGTTCTTTTGAAGTTTTCACAATTGTGGGACTTTCTAAACTGAGCTGCAAAGCTGGTGCTCTGATCCTTGAGTTCCTTGTCTTCCTCAGTGTGTTCTGAACACTACATGTACTCGTGGCATGCCCTTCTGAATATACTGGCTCCTCAAGAAAATTCTGGTCTTCAGCTTTGATTGTTGCACTGAAGCTTTTAATATCTTTGTTTAAATGTCTTCTGGTGCGGATTTTAGGCTCTAAATTCTGAACATCAGGGGCTGAGTTAATTTCCTCAAATTGACAGTCAGATGACGAGAACATGTCTGTTGATGCAACACCTTTTTGAACAGAGCGTGATGGTGATAATTTGATTTTTATTTCTGAGTTCCTCAATTTCCGCGTGGTATACTGTGGGCTCAAACTTGAACCACTTTTTTCAGAGACTGAAAGGGAATCCAGTGGCTTAGAAATGTCGCAGGATAGAGCCTCCTCCTTTATGTTAAAAGTTATGTCATTACTTCTTTGTTTTTTTTTAGGTTTTTTTGCATGACTTTTTACTTTTACAGACCCCTGTGCATCAGATATCGGGACTAATGGAAGACAATCTTCTCGCTGTGACACAGTTTGGCTCATACAGTTGTTTTGATGCTTTATGCCAGCCTGCTCTTCATGTTTGTCCTCATTTGTCAAAGCAATATCATCACATTCTTGCTTTATAGTAGGGACCATAGCATTAGATGTGACAAGCAGTTGCTCCTCTGACAGGGGCGAGGTTTTCTTTGGTGGCCCGCTGCTCTTCTCTTCTTTCTTTAGCTTTTCCCTTGTGCGCTGTGAGACACTTGTAGTGTGGCAAACTCCTTTAGTAAGGCCTTCTTCTTTAACTGACAAAATCTCAACATTAGTCTTTGGAGTGTAAACACTTGTTTTTCTACTTCCAATGGTGAGATGCTGCACTTGTTCAGGTGATACCACAGAACCTAAAGTTCTTCTTTTTCTTGGTGTTTTCTGCCTGCTCTGTACATTTTCTGGGTTTTGAGGGACATGCTCAGAGGTACCGGATACATTTTCCTGTACATTTTTGAGAGAGTATTGCTGAGGAGATTCAGAGGTATTACAGTGGTTCATTTTTTCCTGTGGAGACCTGTTCTGTTTTTCAGACGTTTGAGCCAGGTTTTCGGTCATTTGCTCTGCTGATGAGTCGTGCTTCTCAAAGACAGGATGACTTGCCTTTGTGGACGGTACTTTGCCAGAAGCCAAGTCACCCGGCTCAGCTGCTGACTGCTGGAATACAGAAGGGTCCAGAACTTCCTTGTGTGTAGCTGTGTCCCCTTTGTTTGTCATCTTTTGGTTTTTAACCAGCTTCTGAGGAGCTACTGAGCAGGCTGCTTCAGGGGTTGATACAACTTCTTTTGTTTGTGTATACTCAGCATTTGTTGTCATGTTTAAGGATCCCCCTTGGGGGACCATATTGTAGAGGTTATGTACAAGGTTCTCCAGCTTAGTAACAGAGGTAGAAGAACATCCAGAGTGGTGTTCTGCATAATCCTCAACATTATGTTTTAAGGGTAAATGTAAATCTTGACTATGACTACTTTCACTTGATCGTTTAATAACAATGTTTGAGCTCCAGCTACTTTCCACTGGCACAATTCCACTGTGTGACACACCTGGTTTCTGATCTTCTGTAGTGGAAAGTTTCAGTTTCATTTCTGATTCAGCACTGTTGTACCAAATCCTTTGATCAGTGTTATCTTTAGAACAATAGTCCTCACAAAGTTTAGCCTGGCTGTCGACACATATTCTGGGGCTGTCATCATCATCATCTTTGGACGTTTGTCTCAATTGGGGAGCAGTTGCTAAAAATGTGCCCTCTGTGTTTTTTCTAAAGTCTGATGCATTTTTTGATTGCTGTCCTACATTAGTTCTGACTGCGCTTATCTCATCCGACAAACAGGATTTCATTGTAAGACCTGAAACCTCTTTGGGTTCTGCAGGTATATATTGCTCTAAGGTGCAAATCTCAGTGGTATTGCAAAATCCCAGTGTTGAACACTGCTCAAGTGTCATATAGGAAGCCTTTTTGAATACCTTGTCATTCATAGAGGAATCATCTGTCAAGAAATCCACCTCCTGGAAATGAATAACATGAAAATGTGAATTCTGCCACTTGACTAAATGTACTTCTATATATGTAGAAGTTTAAAAAGTAAGTAAAGTAATAAAAAAACAAACAAACAAAAAAAAAAAAACTTACCCTCTGTTGAACATCTTGATTCAGTTTACCAGAGGCCATTTTAGTGGCATCAGATAGAACAACAACAGATGAATCTTGAGCACTGTTCACTTCTGTCTTGGATTCTTCATGGACATCTGGACATCTGTAATCTACAGAGGCAAAATGGCCCTTCACAGGTTCCACTCCTCTTGGAAGAGGTTCCTCATAAACCACGGAGGTACTACAAGATAAATCCGGTTCCAGTTCTATTCCATTGCTCATCTCTAAAGCTTCTTTAATCACAGACATCCAGTTGGAGGAGCTGCCACTCTTCAGTTCCTCGTCCTGTGAAATGAAACATAACACATTCATCTTGAAATAACAGTTACTTACAATGTATTATGAATAACTTCCAGTAGTCATTTACCCTTTCTTGAACCAGTACGTGTGAGGAATTGGTTGATACACGGTCATTCACAAAATTGTATCTTTCTCTCCTGTCTGATGCTGTCCTTTCTCCATCGTCATCTGCAATTTGACCTATGTTGTTTCTGATAGGGGGTTGACTGACTTGGTGAAAGGAATAATTTCCAAAATCGGCTGCCATTACAGTAAGAGTTCCTTGGCAATCAGGTGAAAAATCCTTTGAGAAAAATCCATCTGTCTTGTCTGTTCCCTACAATGAAACAATTTTTGAGAAGAAAACTTTAATGTGACCTGAAACTTGAAGTATTCATTATTCACAATACCTATACCTACATTGTACCTTGTTTTGAGCTGTGGGTGGCCAAATGGTTTGGGAGAAGTCTCCTGATCTTTCCTCATCATTCCCATCAGCTGTTACTTCTCCTTTATGTGCTGAAACATCATTAGTATTATCCAGTCCTTGGCATTCTTTTGGTGTATTAGATCCATATGCCAGTTCATGTCTATACCCCTCTTGGGGTGGAAAGTTGCCATTCATACTTTCACAAATGTGGATGGTATGGCCTAACACTTAATTTCCTGGAAATCTGCTGGAATAAAAACACACACACACAAAATATCACCTTTACATGCAAACAATAACCCAATGAGACAAATCGAAGGCATTTACAAGAGCTGTATTAAAAATTTGCTCTATTATACTTTTTCAATGAATAATCTACTATATAAATTAAAATCATTGCAGTATTATTATGCCAAGAACTGTAGTTTGTTCAGAGTATGTTATGTTTCTATCCAGAGGACTGCTGAAGGAGAACAAAAGCATTTGGATGTCCTTAACTGTGCATTGCAATCACGTCATGTCAGCTACTTAACCTTTCGGTAATACTGAATATTCGGCAATAACACATATCACATATGACAACATAGAAATGTTTAATGCTAAAATATTCAGCCCCAAGTTAACAGTGCCATACATCCCTTCTCCTGTACTGTGACTGAATATCAAGTGGCTACTTACTTACTTAAGTTCTGTGCCCTACACAGAACCTAAATTATTGGCTTGGGCACCCACACATATTGCTCATAATTTATCAATTCAATGTGGCCCATGAAACCAGCAGAACAGTCAAAGATTTTTCTATATACAGCACAATAGTTTTAGTAACTTGGAGCATTATTACAGAATTTAACTGTGAGGTGGTGCCAGGTGAGCCTTTACAGCATTTTACAACAGCTTTAAAAGTGGTTCAGCCAATCAGATTGTAGGACCATAACTGACCATTTATTAAACAAGCATAGAATGCTCTGATGTTAGTGGGTTTTGTCTACGGAAAATTTTGGAGTGTACTGCATGTTACAGCCAAGGAGTTCGAATTACCTCAACTTTTAAAACTAGATCAATGAAGAGAAATTCCTTCAACTAATAACTGGCAAGTATGTTCATGTAAAGTATTTAAACGCACAATAACACACGGAATTTTACTTCAACTAAGCTTTCTGCACAGCTTATAACTGTGCAGCTCTGCACAAAGTCTGCAGTTGTGGCCCTCCAGTACATTCCTAGAAACGCCATCCTTCTCCTATCCCAACCCCAGTCAAAGCACAGTACAGCCTTATAACACAGCAAACATTTTTTCAGCAAAAGGAATATTAGTAGCATGCTGTTTTGCTTGGTTAGCATGGCAAACCGACACAAAAAAGAAGAAATCCCAGCTTATTTGGCTAATAAAACCTGGAGAAAAAATGCATATGAAGTTCCTTTAAAAAGAGTCCTTGTGTCTAACATGTCACCTGGACAAGTCAAAGGCCATCCAATATGTTTTTATAAATGGTGTGTCATTCTATACTGTGGCGTTAAAAAAAATAGTTATAAGGTATTTTTCTGAGAATTCAAGGCACAGATACTTGTATAGGAACTAGGTATCAAAAATGTGCCTAGAAATCAGGGTTGGCAGAACAAAATCAGGACAAAATAAAATGGAAAAATAAAGACAAAACTATATATACTAGATTGCATTTTTATGAAAAAATCTGACGTTTGACTGTGTGGTCGCTTTAAAACCATTGCTTGCAGACTCCCAAACGCTGACTCTATGGGCAAAAAAAAAAAATCTGCTCGCAGTGTGGATTCGAACCAGTGTCTGTTCTGATTCTCTTCATACAGTGCCCAGTGTCTAATCACACTATTTATGGTTAAGGACGGCTTGTTTTTAATTACGCCGCAACAAACAGTGATGCATGTTTATAAGACTGCTGTGTGTTTTGCTCCACAAGGCCGATTTGTTTCCCCACGTTTTATCCCTGTCCGGCTGCCTTAGCCATGATGTCAGAGAGTCTGTGACACACATTTTTAAGGCAACTTGTGCGTCCACTTTCTCTACAATCACACTAAATATTGATATTTTCCTTATTTAAAACCACAGGATCAGAAACTGTGGGGCAGAAAATCTACCAGCAGGGGTTGACTTTTGATAAAGACATGAACATGTTAATATTTTCTAGAGCTATAAATTGCCATTTATATTGGAACGCTGCAACAATTCGTTGTAGAATCAACCAGTTGTCAACAACATCAAGTATGGAAAAAGTCAACACCACTTATTCAAAAACAACAGATCACCGTAATGCTCTCCAGTGTTTTTAACATTCTGACAGACTGAAATACCCTACAGGAAGGACTGGGGGCGATATGGCAACACAGCTTCATACAAGAATGATTGTCAATGTTTGTAACTTTAAACAAAGGCATTGTTGTGATGCAACCAAAGTGTGGCTATGATAAATAAATTATAGAAACACTTCAGTTTCGCTTATTACAAGGGACTTGTTTTTATATTCTATGACTTTTCACATATGAAATCAGTGTTTCACCAGGAGACTTTTTTTTTTTTTAAATAGACAGTAACATTAGTCCAACAATAACAATAGTGCAACATTTATACCAGGGTAAAGACAAACTTATGCAATGACTCTCCATTACCTGAGTTTTACCCCCTGGTGTTAATCCTGTATAAGATTTACAAATCCTGTAAGATTTAGAAATCCTACCAAACTAATGCAGCACCTACACAAAAGGCTACTGCATCTGAGATTTATACCAAACAATCTCTCAACATCCATTCAGTACAGTTCTGATCGGGCATGCCAACAGAAATAAAATAAATAAATAAATAAATAAACAAACTAATAAATAAAACAAGTGCATCGTTCAAAACGAGAGAGCAGTAAACAATAATGTGGGCATGTATACCTACTCTAAATGTGAAAGTCATTATAATAAAACGCGACAAAATTACTGTTATGAGGGAGTTGTCTGAGTGGTTGGTGGTTATGTCCTCTGCTAGCTGTACCTTATAGCCACGACTCCGCAGAGACCGTTTTCGTTCACTCCTTACTACTTTTCTTACCTCTCTAAACTCCGCAAACACTCCAAACACGAGACTTCACTCTCAAATAGGAGCAGCAGCTGTGCCGAGCAGGTCTACAGCAGGAGTGCAGGACGGAGTTTCTTCAGTCCAGCGTGCTTCGACATGCTTTAAAAAAGGAAAGCTGTGAGCTAGCTGAGCCCTGCAGCATGTTTTTACTCCATGTTGACCAGCTCATCCAGTTCCCTCTCCTCCTCCCCCTCTCTTCTCCTACTCCTTCCTGCCCCCCTACGCCCCCCCACGCCCCC
>JBBPCX010000147.1:6974332-6987623 GCA_037974365.1 Hydrocynus forskahlii | reverse complement strand
TTCCCCCTTCCCCCTTCCCCCCCCACACTCCCCCACTCCCCCACACCCCCAGTCTCTCTCTGTCTCCCTCTCATTTTTTTTTAGGTTATTGCTTTTGTAATTTGTGGGAGTGTGTCTGTGCGCATGTCACTATTGTTTTATACACTCTTGACCACACTTGATTAAAAATTCCTAACCAAAAATATTTGGAGAAAATTTTAAATTAACACATGTAAATAATTGATTGCACCTCGTAAATGTTAAACTACACAACACTCTTACATTATTTTACAATTGCAATAATGAAAATAGTAATGTTAAGTGCATAGATGTCATGTCCCGTCAGCGGCCGCTAGAGGCCGCCAAAGGTTGAGTTTTTGTTTGGGGGACTTTAATTATGAAGTGGTGGTGGGTTTTTTCGGTTATTATTGGTTACAGCTGGGTTTAGGTTGAATTAAGAGTTTGGGGTTATTCATTGGTTTGTGGAGAGTGGTTATTTTGTATTTTGTATTTACACACACACTGCTGCAAATTGTACAAACAGTAAACAAGAAAAAAAGGGAAAAATAGTCTCTTTTTTTTCCCGTGGCTGTATATAAGAACCAGTTACTCAGCCAGGTTTTAGCTGTGGTTAAAAAAAGAAATGATAGGGCGAGTCCCTGCCTCGCCTCCATTGATTCTGGGATAGGCTCCGGGTACCCGCAGCCCTAGTGACAGAAAATGAGTGACAGAGTGACACTTACAAGTGAGCATCGATTGTGATTGTGAGAAATATGCTAGAGTTCATAAGGCAGGGGTTAAGGCTCAGTGACATTCCAGGCTACAGTTTCACAACTATCCTGGACCAGAGTTGAGAACTACTATTGTCGACCTTATACTTTTGGATCATATATTTGGAAAATGTATATGTGAGAAATAATGATACAAATTCATTCATGTTTACTGTTCACTTTTTTATTTTACAATGGATTGTGGTTTCACCAAAACCTTTCAAGTCTCCCAGAATCACAATGTACAGAGTGTGTGATGCTGCAGAAGATCTACAAGGTCTGCAAGATGAACCAGACAAAATCAATAGCAATTCCTGAGAAGCGCAACTCATACTCTAACCCCCATCTGTGTTTTTCTTTATGGCCATTGACTTTAGTGCTAAAGGTCAACTGCTCTTAGGTAAATTCACTTGATGAGCTTGTGTGGTGAAAAAAATGATCCGAAAATGTTATAGAAATTGCCTGGCAGGTTTTGGGATTCATTGCACTGGTTGGCCTAATTTTAGGTTATAGACTTAGACATAGTCTTTAATAAACGAATGAAAAATGTCCATTTTCATTCCACCATTTTTTTCCGGCTTAGACAGTTCTTAGGAGCTTGGATTGAAGGTTTCTCCAATGGTCTGCATCTTTTCCTCAATTTGGGCGGTGAGTTGCTTATACCAGTTTTGCACCTCCTCAATTTTGTCCTGGATGCTGGTATGCAGATTCTCCTTGGTCTTCTCAATCTGCTCTCGTAGGTCCTCCAGCTGAGATTCCACTTTGTCTTTTATTCCTTCAGCCTGGGTCTTCAGCAGCTTTGTGATGGTGGCGATCTTATCTTCAGCATTTTGGCGTACGACGTCAAAGTAAGGTGTCAGACGATCTCTCATATCCTCCACTCCCTGAGCAGTACGGGCCTGGACCTCTTCAAAGTACACTGCCATTTTCCTTAAGAGGAAGAGAGTAAGCCAACATTTCACCTATTGTCTTTTTCATTTTTATTGAAATCCTGTTCAGTCTCTAATGTTTCTAGCCATAAAAAACATCATTAGTAATACATATCATAAGTATTGTTTTAAAAGATTTGTTAGTTATTATTTAGTGTTATTAAAACTGAAATAGTTAAACTTGTATACTTAAACTCTATAGAAAAAACATACTTGAACTCTACATTTTCATGTAGATCCTCAAAGGACAAAGTAAATCTTCTTGAGAAAAAGGCCATGAGATTTCCCAAACAGTTATCACAAAATCCAACATCCAGCCCAATGCATACATGGCAGATTTTTGCTTCATATAATCATTTTCATCTCATGTTCAATATTGTTTTCTCTGTTTTTTGTAAAAAAAAAAAAAAAAACGCAGGATATCGGGGTAAAATGGTACTGCCAACAGCTGTGCAAAATGTATCTTTGGGTAATGGTCAGTGCACCACATCACAAAATCAAACCCAATGGCTTTTAATGTTTGCTTTATTAAAACATTTGCTTTTAACTTTTATATACTTGATTGTGCTGAAATGCTGATATTTTATAACTTTCACTGAAACATATTATTGGCTTCACTTTTTATGGAGTAAGATTTTGACACGGTACACAAGCATTCAGTTTTTCTGAATGTCTTCCACCGCTTCTGGCTAGATATTAAGCTTGCCATAAGTTCTTCCCTTTTACGTATTTTAAACATGACTTCAGAAGTTGTGAAGCGAAGGTCTGTTATGAAGTGACAGCAACTAACAGTTAAAGTAACTATTATTGTTCCTTTTTTTTGTAAATTTTTCCCGAGTAACTGTCATAGTTACTTATTTTATTTTACTTTTATTTCTATACAAGGCACACTGTCCACACACTCAGGACAGGTTAAATCTCACTCTTATTTGATCTTATTCTGTACTCCTTTATTTGCACTGTTTTTTTGGGATCTTTTTTTGTTGCACAGCGTCTTATGTCTATTGGACTAGTGTACACTGTGGAACCTGAGCAGCGCCATTTCGTCTCTCTGTATACTGGAGATGACACCAACAGTCATTTTGACTTTGACTTTGATGGTACATCAGAATGAAGTAAGTGACTCACTTGTTGATCTCCTGGGTGTCCTTGTTCAGGCGTTTCTTCAGTTTGCGGACGTAAGAGTTGACTCTGTTTCTGACATCTTCTGCATTCTGCTCCATCATGGTCTGGGCCTCCTGGCCGTATTCAGTCATGCGCTCCTTCGCCTCTTCCATATGTTTGTGGAGTTTACTCGTCATAAGCTGCAGCTCTTCACGGAATCTCTCAGTAGTCTCCTGAGCGTAAGGTGCCAGCTTGGACTGCATGTCATCATTGTACATCTTCAGCTCTGCCATGCTGTCACTGATCAGTGTGCTAGAACATGAAGAAAGAGGACATTGCAGGGATCAGGGAATTGGAAGGTTTAGGCTTGCTCTATCTGCTCATTTTGTGTTTGAGCTTTTCCATACTCACTCGAGTTCCCTGCCAAGCTGGGTGCTCTTGATGTTCTTACCCATCTCCTCAACCTTGGAACTCAGGTCATCTACATACTCCCAAAACTTATCCACCATGACCTCCCAGCGGGCTTTGGGCTCGTCCTGAAACAGGAAGCGCCCATGGCTGCCTACAAAGCAAAGGAATTATATGTTATTTAGTTTATATGGTGAAAATAAAAAAAATTAAAAAACCCAAGCGAAATCCAGACCAATTCATACGTAAACACACCACAGCGTGAACAGCACTAAATTCTTTCTCTGCGGTTAAGTTCCGGGTTGAATTCAAAATTATTCTGTTAACCTTCAAGGCCATTCACGGCCTTGCCCCTCCGTATCTATCCGACCTCCTTCATGTGGCCACTCCCTCTCGTACCCTCAGATCATCCTCCTTTATCCATTTGACTGTCCCTTCTGCCCGTCTCACCACTATGGGGATCGGAGCTTTCAGCCGCTCTGCTCCCTGGCTCTGGAACTCACTACCACCGGAGCTCAGAAACATCAATTCGTTTTTACACTTTAAATCCACACTCAAAACTCATCTGTTCAAGCTTGCTTTCTCTCTTTAATTAATTTGTTCTGTTTAAATTGTTTAAATTGAATATGCTTTTAATCTTGTTTGTACTATGGTTTTACTGTTTGTTGCACTTGTTTTATTGTACAGTGTTCTTGTGTGCCAGAAAGGCGCCTATAAATAAAATGTATTATTATTATTATTATTATTATTTAACCCATTCACCAAGCGAAGCAGCGGGCAGCCAGGAACAAAGCACCCGGGGAGCAGTGTATGGGGACGGTACCTTGATCAAGGGTACCTCAATGGTCCTTCTGATCACAGGGGCAACTCCCTAACCACTAGGCCAATGTAATGTAAGCAAGTTTCTCCAGGATCAATAAAGTTTTCTGATTCTGATTCTGATTCTGACTGCCCCAAAACTATCCCCTTTAAAAAATTGGCAAAATTAAGTAATGATGAATAGACCCAGGCAAAATACCCCCTAATTATATATTGCAAAGTGTCCTACCTGAGATGACTGAAAGCACGAGGATTACTGCGACAAACTTCATGGTTGTCCCCCAAAGTGCACACCTGCAGAAAACACAAGAGGCTTGAGGTATTTGAAAGAACTGTCACAGCAAAAATCTGAAGAAAAGTAGAATCCGAAGCAATGGCTGTGATATCAGGACCCTGACGGTTACTAACTCACCTCGCTGGGCCGAAGGTTGGATGTCTGAGACAGGCGTTTGGAACTGGGCGGTATTTATATGACTTGGATGTAGTCAGATGACCCTGTTAATGGTCATAATGTGTTCAGATGGAGCTGAACTGGCATCCCCTGTCCGAAGTTCTTGCCACCAGTTGCTTTGCTAATCTGTTTTTTTTTATTGCCATATTCCATTCCACGTTGCAACACAGAAGTTTCAAAAGGACATATCACATACTTCCTTGTGGTAAAGTAAAAAACATCCCTGCATTTAAAAACAAGCTTGTAAACAAAATAGGTGTAATAGGCTTACAAAAGTATATGTACCTCAGCAAGCCACTTTTTTAGGTATATCTACTCTGTATCTTCACTGATTTTATTAGCTCTTCTTACCATTTAGGTGCCCTTTGTAGTTTACAGTTACAGACTATGGTGAAATTCTTTCTCTGCATCATTTGTTAGAACTGCAAAAAATATATATTTTAAAAAATGTTAAATGCAAAAAAACCTTGCAAAAAATGCACAAAAAAATCTTAAATGATCTTATTTCAATTTTTGTTTTGCTGGTAGTAGTCTATGGGGTAAAACACTTGTCTCTGAACCCGATGACCAGGTTCAACCACCCACTTCTACCATTGCGCAAGAAACTTAATCCTCAGTTGCTCCAGGGGGACAGTCTCTGTAACTAATGATTGTAAGTCAAATGCCCCCTTTACCCTTTATCTGGGCATCGATCATCTCAGAAGCACTCTCATCTCTAAAACTCGATCTGCAAATATAATCCCCACTGGGAGGCACCTATCTTTTTGTATCTGTCATATCTTTTGAAAAAGAGCTTGTAATGATACATGCTCAAGATCTCAACAGCTTACTGCCCAACACACCTGATCCCTTAGACAGTTTCCTCGAATAAAATTAGACACTACACTGTACAAACAAACTGTACAAAATTAAGTACAGACAACACACTTCAGAGAATTGTCCACCAATCAAAATATCCATCGAAACAGTGTCCTCTGGCTAGAAACAGACCAATGATGAAGGATTACAGTAAGATTCCTTGAAATAAGCAAAAGAAGCAAAAACATCTAGAACTGTGGGCTGAATATTTTTGGTTGGTGAGGGCAATGTGTTTGGATACAAGGCAGATGTATCTTACAGTGAAGTGACCAATTTAACATGTTAAATGAATATGACATGGAAGCACAACAATCTTTCTCTATATTTAACCCATTCACCAAGTAAAGCAGCAGGAGAGAGGTGTGTGGGGTGTCAGTACCTTGCTTAATAGCACTGCAGTGGTGCCACCAGCAGTTCTGGGATTCAAACCCCCAACCTTCTGATCATAGGGCCAGCTCTCTAACCACTAGGCCACCAGCTGCCCCTCGAAGTGCCCCCTTACAAAGTGCCTTTTATAAAGTGACTCATTAAGGTGTGTAATGTAAGCATTTACAAACCGGTACAGTGACTAGAGATTTATTATAAATATCAGCTACAGATTAGATGCGTCAGCATTTAGCTATCAACTCCACAGGGTTGAAGTACCTTCAACTGAGCATTTCTGACCTATAGACACACATTTTACATAATAAGAAAGAGATAAACACATTCTGACCTATGTACCAAGATTAATCAAACAGTAGATTAATCAGACTGTAGATAGTCTGAACATGAGAAATGTTTAATAACTGATGATTCTCGACAAATTCACTCATTCATTTTCAAGCCTTCCAGAATGTCTAAATAAAAGGGAGGAATCAGGAAGACGTGTTAACATAGTTTCACTTTGGTAAGTGTAACAACCTGTCCAACCTAAGACCTTAGTAATAAAATGATTGATACATTATGTTCAGGGTCACACAAGTTCAAGGACAATGGGAAGTATAATAAAACTCCCTTTTACATTTAAAGGATTTGTTGGTTTGCAAGTTTTGAACATAGTTTTAAATCTGCTGCTGCAATGACTGGAAGTTGTTTAAAATAAAACTCAAAGTGAGACACTCATCATTAAACCATTGTTCATTTTCTCAGAACTTTTCAATTGCTGCCTGTTAGCAAAGATAAGGAATCTGAGGCAATCAAAATTAATCCTACTGGGATTCCAGTATTTCTGCTGGAATACTACTGGGAGGCATCTCTAAAGTTTTGCATGCCATTATGCATTTTGACGAAAGATACATGCTCAACCTAAGATACACTGCAGATACACTGCAGATACACTGCAGTGTATCTTAGTCCTTCTCCTGATGGCCCACAGCACTGCAGTTTGACTATTCGCACCCAAGACACTAGATCCAGCTCAAGAGGGGATCCATCATCGGTTTAGGTGTGCTGAATCAAGTCATGCAGTGAAAAAATAATAAAAAATAATAGTTTAGCAAAATGTATTCAATCGCCCCTTGCCCCAAATGTGGTTCGTGAACAAAGGCATGTTTGGTGGATAAAGTTTGCTGCGTTTGTTTTAGTGCGGCAGTTATGGGACTAATTTCTGCCTTTAACTTACAACTCACTTTAATTGCCTCTGTAAATGCCCTTCTGTTTATTATACTGCACATTGTCTGTCCTGCTGCAGCTATATGTGCAAAATCATATTTATTGCTGTCTACCTCTGTTCTGCACTTTTGCACACGTAACTGTCTGCTGCTAGAATACAGTATCTGTCATAATACTGTATTCACCCAGACTAGTGCTGTAGTTATTGTCGATTGCGACACCTCTTTTTCCTCACTTGACAGCCACGAAAACAAGTACAGAAACAGGCCGAACTTAGAAACTCGCTCCGAGTGGCTCTTTCAGCGTGCCTGCCTCAGACTCACCTATCACAGCAGACACACCTATCACATTAGAATGATGATTTTAAATTTTTGGTGCCAAATAATCCCTGTGGGTGGCTAGACCTGTAATTTCATTTAGGTTAACAGTCAGTTTGCAGTTTAAATGTATAGTTAGAAAATGCATGGGTGGGGGTATTTAAATATATATACATAGAAATATAAACTTAAAATTTTAATGAATTAGATGCCATTTCCTGTATTCTGGTGTATTTTAACAGGTTGTTAAACACCTGATTTTACATACAAAAGTATGCAGTTTCCAAACTTTTATTTCTGCGCACAATGGGGCTGACGTTACCTGCTCCAGTTTCAAGCAGCCTGTCTGTGCACTGATGGTTCACTTCACTTGCATGCGGTGAGTTGGAGGCAAACCCGGATTTCCAGTGGTGTGTGCTATATATATATATATATATATAAAATATATATGTATATATATATGATTGATAAATACACAAAACTGTCATAATATGGAGTTCATACTGAGTACCTTTCATAAGGAGCATTTTCTCGTCTGGTAGTGTTCGTTACCTATTAGTCTTCCAGTGAGATTCTCTGTTTTGCTAGCCATAATTCATTAGCATTTGAGCTTTGGTATAAACAGAGAAGTCTTTGAACATATGCTTTGAACAGATACTCAGGTTACATTTGTTGAAGTCGTGTGCTGGAGTCCTAAAGGGAATATTTTTAGCTCAATATTTGAAAAGCATTGGCCCATTAGCATGTTAGCTATCTTCTGACCTGACTCCAGAGAATAATATATAGACCAAATAAAGAATGCTTGATAAACTGTATTTTATGTATAGTTTGGTGTTTGGTTGGATACTACTGAGTGAACCGACTCCATAGTATTGCCTTCATATGTGCTGAATATCTTTTTCAGCTAACAAATGCTGGTATCTGGAATTATATCTAAGATGACTAGCTGTTCATGTCTCTTTTTGTCCACTCCCTGTTTACTTAAAGGCAAATTACCATCAAAAGGCATTTTTTTGTCAACACAGTTTATCATTTGAGTTGCTAAAAATGTGCTGCTCGTTTTAAAATCTAGCTCAGTATCTCATGTTTAGTGTAATGATTAAGCAGGAAGTGTTTGAGAAACCGGAAGATGTTATTTCTCTTTTATTTCATCTTCTTTAAAATAAAAATAAAACAATAAAAGGATAAATAAATGGCAAAAGTATTCAAACTTTCGTAAATACGTAATATTTTCCTTCAGCCCTTGTACATGGAGTTTTCTGCACGTCCTTTTGTAACTGGGGTATCTCAGCAGAGATCATATTTAACTGCTGCTCTTTGCAAAAGACTCCCAGAGAGCAGTCAGTCGGGCCTTCAGGTCCTGAGCATAGGGGTCCAGTTGCCGCTGCATCTCTTGGCCTTTGTAGCTCAGCTGATCTTGGAAGTTCTCAGCCATTGGGATCATGGTCTTCTGGAAGTCCTGCAGGTGCTGTTCCAGTTTCTGCTTTAGCTCCTCAGCCTGGGGCTCCATCTTGGCCTGCAGGTCCTTCATGCTCTTCTCCAGATTGGCCCTCAGCTCCTCACTCTTCTGGAGCACAGTGGCTTTCACAGCCTCTGAGTCCATGTCAGTATAGGGGGCCAAATCTTGCTTCAACTGCTCCACCTGCTGCTGAATGTCTGACGTCAGCTCCTGGACATAGGGCTCCAGCTGGGACTTCACAGAGCTCAGGTCCTGCTGCAGACGCACCTTCAGCTGCTCGGCCTCTTGGGAAATCTTGGTCAACATGTCTTGAGTCAGAGGAGTCATCTGACCACGAACAGCCACAGCATACTGGCTAATGACATCTGCACTCTCAGAGATCCTGGTGCTGAATCGAAAGAGGAAAGCTTCTTCATTACGTGGCAGATATTTTGCTTATCCCACACAGGGACAGAACAGAGCAGTTTGTTAGTGTGTACAATGAAAATTGGTGCATCCCTTATTAAGTTTGGGATAAAAGAGTCAAACAGGCCTTTAGAAACAGCACAAAGAAATGGACAAAGCAAGTGTACTTAAGGTTACTTCCAAGATGTCTTCAAAAGACTGCCATTAGACTATGTTAGGTTGGCTAGGTAAATGACAGCTATTCTTAGTTGTGTCACTACGGTTGTCAGATCAGAAACCAGCTTGCAGTTTTGTTGTTGAAAACAATTAGTTGGTTTGAAAAATCAATGCTATCTAATTCTATTTAATTCTTAATGTCCTAAGTTAAAAACATGACAGCTGGGTCAATCCCCCAAAGTAACTTGGCTGGCTAGTTAACATGGTGGTAGTGTCTGTCAGCTGAATGAGATCCAACTACAGTGTTAAAGAGCAATTGTTGAATAATCTGACCCTTTGAGTCTGAGACAGAATTTTTTTTCTATGTTCTTAAAAATGACACCTCAGGACAGTTCAGTATAATATATCCTGAGCACAACATAACTGTGTGCATAAGGCTACTTGAGTAACAGGTACTGTGAATATAAAAGTCATTTGTGTCATAAAAGTGATTTCTGTCATTATATTTTTTCACTCACTTGACTTCTTGTCCCATCTCAGACTCCTTGATCTTCTGCAGTATGTCATCAGTTGTTAGAGTTGTCTTCGCAACGTAATCCCAGAATGCATCTTTCACCACCTCCATACTTGGCTTAGCCTGGTCCCGCCACATCACGTTGGCATGGCAACCTTTTGACATTAAAAAATAATAATTTAGTGGCATTTTATTGTGAGCGTGTTTTGTTATTTATTTCTTTCCTGTTCAGAATAATGAAGAATATAAACATGCTCACCAGTAAAAACAGCAATAGCCAGAACCACAAAGACCCTCATGGCGAAAGAAACCTGGAAATAAGAACAAGGTAAACTATAATGGTCCTGTGTTTGCATGTACTGTAAATCTAAGTTCTTTTTTTCAATTACAGGATCTCTTACTTTTCAGATGCCTCTTGTCTTTTTCTCTGGGAGTGTGAGTGTGTGATCTGTAGGTATCAGGTCTCTATATATACAGACCAGAGAGCTTTGATGAAGAAGTCAAAGTCCAAAACCCAACGCCCTGCTGTCACCACTGTGCTGCTAGTCATGCCACATCACACCTTCTGACTAAACTAAACCAAGCTGAACTCTAAAGGGTGGCCTCCCACATCCGTATTTAGCCTAGTCCTGGATTGCAGAGCGTTCTGAATTAAGAGTCTCAGTTAAGACAAAATATGAAGAGTTTCATGCTAAAATGATGTATATCCATTTGCAAGAGTTTGTGATATAAAGAGTTTCTGAAAAAATAGCCGCACATATATATTAGGCAAAAATATTTATCTATTAATTACAGTATTAGACTGAATCATTAATCCCTGTTCAAGAAACCAAACCTGAATCATGTTCTATATGTTGTGGTTCATCAGATACATCTGCTTTCAAAAATACCATCTGTCAACAACAGGTTTGACTGCAGCTTTATATTTGCTGAAATAAGGAGGCACTTCTCATTAACTAAGCATTTTTTTTTATTTTACACTTTTGATAGGGATAAGCAAACATGTACATGTGTGGACATTTAGAATATGAAGATAATGGAAGTGTTTTAAGCCAAACTGAATATATCCTGGCCCAGAGATCTTTACTGTCAAATTGCTATAATAAATGTGATTCCAGTTCCGATCCCACAAATTCAAAAAAGTAATCAAAGTGGACCACGCGGATTGGTAACTTAAAAACAAACAGAAGGCAATGTAGCTACTTTTATCTCTGTTGTGATGACAAAATGCCATGACGGTCTGACCACGTTGGAAAGTAGATTGAGTAATCACAATGCGTCCCTGAGACATGTGGACCAAAAATAAATCGAATTGACTGAGACATGTCCCTAACTGTAATTCAATTCCTGGGAAACGAATGATTTATGGTTCCGGGCCCCTTGGTCAGATCATTCTGGATCATCAAGGATGTACAGAAGGTGTGAAGCACTCAGTATGTGCATCTGTGATCTGTAACAAACCCCACTCCAATTCTCTATAATTCACTCAAATGAAACTTTAACTATAGTTTCAAACTAACTTCCCTGCACAGGGTGATTACCTGACTATCATATGGAATCTTTCATTCCAGTGAGGTAAGCATTCTGTGCACTGAACTCACTGTTTTGCTGATAAGTACATTTTAACATACAAATGTAAAGACTGACCTTAGCTCTTCTTTATCTTTATATAGCACATAATGAATGATTAAGTAGAACTGGTCTCAGTTCAGACACTGATTGAGGGATTTCAGGTGCAATCAGTGCAAACAAAGCAAATACACCCCTTTTAATGGTGTAACCCTGGATGGCTCTCTGCTGACAAGGGTCTGCATGTGGGTCCATGCTTCAGTTCTTCATAACTACGTGAATGTTCATTAAATAGTGGTTGCAAAATAATTTGGAGCAGTTATATGAACAAAAACATATACAATTTAAGAAATGTATGTCTTCACCCAAAAACATAACTGTTGTCTGTTTTTGTCTTTATTTTTTACTTACCTTTTTTGTTTGTATAGTATATACATATATGTCATAATATTTACTAATCACTAATTGTAAGGGGCACAGGGAGCAGCACAGAAAAAATAAAATAACAATGGAATCTCCAGCTAGTCATATTAAATTTTCTGTACTGGAATGTATTGATAGATGACAAACTTCATAAACACCAGATTCAATTCATTATATGAGGATTTTTGTTGATACAGTGTAGGAAACAAGCCAATACCACTGCAGTGCAGTTTATTTAATATCTTGCTTCTAACTGAGAATGCTAGACCTGTACTTTAATGTCTACATACTTACCTCATACTGAGTGGTATCTGAAGGAATGTGCTTACATGTCTCACACATCTGATTTCACTGGAGCTGAGCTGGCGTGCGTGATGTGGCATGACCAACGGCACTGGTAATGGTGACAGCAGGGAGATGAGTTCTGGACTTTGTCTGCTTCATCACAGCTCTGTAGTCCATAAATACAGAGAACTGATACCTGCTCAGCACTCACTCACACAGAGAGCAAGGGAACAGGAGACGCCTAAGAGGTAAGAGACTAATGAAGGTATATATATTAATAAATCCCTTATATAAACAGCAGGCCTGCAAAGAAACCAGGCTTAACCATATTTTATCACCTATTTTTCAGGATTCCTAAAGCATACAGACATGAAAGTCCTAACAGTTCTTGCCCTAGTTGCTTTTGTTGGTGAGTTTTCTGTTTGTTTATTTGTTGTTATTACTTGCAGTTGAGAAAAATCGTAACACAAGCAACGACCAATGAACTTTTCTAATGAAGAAAATTTTTGTCCATGTCAAAAGGTTGCAATGCCAACATGCTGTGGCAGGACCAGGCCAGGCCCAGCATAGAGACGGTGAAAGAGGCTTTCTGGGATTATGTTGCGAAGGCAACTCAAACGACTGAAGACATTCTGCAGAAGATCAAAGAGTCTGAGACGGGACAAGAAGTCAAGTGAGTGTCGAACAATGGGGGCTAAAGTCAAACATCACGTGGCTTGTTCATCTGATCACTGGTTTACTGGCTTTGTATTCTGCTGGTCTGTTGTGTTTGATGCGAATTTAAGGACTTAGTTCAACTATATGTGCTAATGTTGCTTACAATGAATAGACAGTAGTAGCCCTCAGTTAGCACAATATCATTTTAATAATACTTATCAGTGGGACTGACATCCACTCATTGTTGTCACTAAACTGTTTCTTTATGATAGGAATAGTTTGGCCTATGCTGAAGTAATAGTTGTACTGAACAAATGAGACACAGTGCCACTTTACCAGGATGTCAGGGATGTGAAGGACCAGTAGAATTTGGCAAGTAGAAGATCAGATAGTGTATGTTACTGGAAATATATCATGGCTGTGATTGGGTTGAGCACATGACAGTCTTGATGTCATTCTGTTGGATTTAGAATGTTTTTTCACTAAAGAAGTAAATGATGCAGTTTTTTAAAGCTTAATTTTTGCATTACTATCTGTTCAGTGCCAGGATCTCTGAGAGTGCAGATGCCATCAACCAGTATGCGGTGGTTCTTCG
>JBBPCX010000147.1:6941214-6968635 GCA_037974365.1 Hydrocynus forskahlii | reverse complement strand
GTATATATATATATATATATTACACACACACACATACATACACACATACATACATATAAAAAAACAGCCACAAATAAATGCTGAAATATGTTTTCTCTTGTCTGTGCTGGTCAAACCTTTAAAGAGAAGATTGGCTTTGGGGATGTCCAGCTGGTATCCAAACGATACACTTGTGTCCTGCATGCGTGTGCTGGCCTCAAACTCTACACCAACCTGCAACTACAGAACGCCAGAGACACTGTAAAAAAAGTGCTTCTTCAACTGGTCCTCAGACGGCACACACTTCTTTTCCACAAGGTTCGCAGCATTATGAGGAAGATGCAAATCATGCCACCTGAATATGAATATCATGAACCAATTATTTGACCAATTAGGCCCAACACTGTGTGAGTGGTAACAAAGAGAAACTAGATGCATTTCTGTGAGTTTGCATGGTTGCCATCAAACCAGTGTTTCTAGACACCCAACATTGGTCTGAAGGGCAAAAAAGTTTGTGTTTAAAAAGAAAAAACTACTCGCACTGTGGATTCAAACCTGTGCTCTTCTGATTCTCTTCATTCAGTGTCCAACTTGAACAATCAATATTTTTTTCCATTAAATCTTAGCAGTGGAATAATAGAATGAGTGGGGCATTGAGGACAAATGTTGTGGTATTGTGTAGTCGGACACAAAATACGTTGAATTTCAAAGAGAGTAATTTAAACAGTAAAGTTTGAAAATGACCCATTTTTACCTGATCATTGGCTTTGTGATAGTATGAAACATGTGCCCCAGCACCTCCTAATGTCAATGTGGCAATGAAGTTGGAGCCTGGGCAAAAGAGTAAAAGAGAATAAATCGCTGCTGATAAATCCACTGGATGTCTACAGTTTATCTCAGAAAGCCCCATCACACCTGAAATACTGACAACTTTAATGCTGTGTGTCCCATACCTGTGTATCGCCCTGCCAGAGACATGACTGTGCCCTCCTCTCCCGGCCTGCGGTGGTACACCAGTTCTCCTCCTAATGCCAAAGATGGAGTGATCGACTGAAGATAGTGAGCTACGACAATGCCTGTGAGGGAGCAGGAGAGAGAGATAGAGGGAGAGAGAGTGTGGAGTTTAGCAGTTATTTTACTTTTGATTTTTACTTTACTGTGATTTTGCTTTATACCCAATACAAGAGTCATATTACCTCTTATGTACAGAGCACACCATGGTAATATATTCCAGTATATTTATATTTACGGTATTTGGCAACTGAGGGTGTCTTACTCAAGGACACAGTGGTAGAAAGTGGGGGTTAGAACCTGCAACTTTGTGGTCATCAAGTTCACAGACAAGTGTTTTACCCACTAGACTACTACCACACCTGTATATTTATTATAATGATAAAAAGAAACAGCTATGAAGCGAATGCAACTAATAAATAATGGAAGCTGCATGTCTATCATGTAACAGGAATGATCTGGTGAAAAGTCTAATTTAGGCAATCAGACAAGACATGTTTGGAGTAAAAATTTTGCTTCTTCAGTCCAGCAATGGAGTTACTCAGCTAATATTCCTAACAAACACTTGAAGTCAATAGCCACCCAAACTGCTTAAAATATCATCAAAACTTCTATCAAACCTCTTTAACCAAATCCACTTCCTTGTCAATGTGACGCAGCCTTGTGAATATGATTTAGGACTTACAATAAACATGAACAAAACTAGACAACCGTTTCAAATACCACAAAACATGAGGAGGACAGATCTTGGATTCGATTCCTCCCATTTTATGGTGATCATTGCTTTTAGATCAGCATTCCTATTCTCGAGGGGTTTTGTGAAAACAGACCCCTTTGTCTAAAATGGTGGTGTGCAGTAGATGTTTATTTTTACAGGTCACAGTAAACCCGAATCTTAAGAAGTTTGGATGAATGTATCTACAGAATTTAGGTGACTATTAAAGTCTAGTGCTTGTTAGCAATGTAAGTCTTGCAGCTTCAGTTCGAGGCAAAATCAAACATGTCTCAGCTGATTGATGAGACAAGACAAAAACTGATGTTTTGCCAGTTTTTCTGTGGTTTCTGACACTGCATGAGACACTGTAATCTATAAAATTGGACAAAATTAAGGTGCTTAGTACACTATGTAAGCTTGCAATACTTGTTACCTCCATTATGTTGTTGTTGTTGAAGACACAAACATAACCCACCCCAGACACACACAAACACACAGAATATAAAGCCTGGTTTACCAGATCCCACCACTACGTCTGGGTTGCCGACGGTCACAGTAGCTGTGTAATCTTCGCCCCTGAACTCAGCATCTCCTTGCCAGTTTACAAACTTCTGTTGCTGTGTCTGAATAAAATAGTACAAGAGTCAAACTGACTAGTCATTCCCTGCAAGAATTCAAAAGAGAAAACATACGGACTTCAATCCAGCTATTATAACACTTTTACCTGAAAGGCTAGTTTGGAGCGCACTCTGTTGGTTACTTGGTGAATGATCTGTGCATTGAGGCTGCCAGAGTTGTCCATATCACCAACCATCACAGGGAAAGCCTAGTGGGGGAAAAAAACAAACCGGTTTTTAAAAAAAGACCGGAGCTGAAAGACTAATCATTTTATTTCACTATTTATATCACGGTCTATATTGGTCAGAAAACTTGCAATAACATACTTCTCCCCAAATCATTCAGCTGAAGTACTGCAGCACCAGAGTTTATCATGAAATGCACATCATTCCAATACCTCTTGCAAAAAACCGATCATGTTGATACCAAAACCTTTTCGATTGTGGGTGACTCTTCAATAAAGAGGAACCTCTGGCTGCACCCTAGACACAATTCCTGTAACATTTTACCTCTCCAGGTCCTGTCTGCTTGGTCCCCACATAAGTAGCACCAAATCTGTAACTGGAGTCTCCCATTGTGCTCAGCATGATGGTGTGATTAACCTGCAGCAAATAAGCACAACATTATTTAAGTAATTTTAGTTCAGTTCTCATCATAAAACACTGCAAAAATCTGCACTGCAAAAAGGGTTTTTTAAATGTCATTCCAACAGAAGACATCTTCAGATCATAGCTAGACAAAATTTTAGAGACTAATTTTTACCTTGATACACACCAAGTTATTCCTTTATAACTTATAAAATGTGCCCATTTATTCTGTCGAGCATTTATGAGGTCAGACACTGATGTTGGATAGGAAAGGTCTGGCTCGCAATCTCTGTTCCAGTTCATCCAAAAGGTGCTGGATGGGGTTGAGGTCTCTATTTTACTGTTGTGACATAAAATACCCAAGGCTTCATTACAAGGCCTCGGACATATTTTAAAAAAAACCCCACCGGATCCTGTCTGACACAATTTGACACAATAGACTGACCTGAAAATGGTTGCTGAGGCCTTTGTTCACAATCAACCGAACTCCCTCCATCTGCATGGGGAAAACCTCTATGAGGGAGGCAGACAGATTTATGAGACCCTACAACTACACAGCCTACAGTTCATTCAATATTACAATTTAATGGCACACGCAACATGAAGGCAGCAACTGTGAGCAACATACTACATTATTCAAAAGCATAGAAGTATTTTAGCACAAAGTCAATTACACAATACAGTACTTGGTGATGGTTTCATATGTGCATAAACCTCAACCTTTAGTAACTGAAGGGATATAGTATTTATCAGTATTGATTCTAAAGTGAGGGCTTATTTAGAACAATATTTATAGTTAGTATACACAATTATTATTATTTGCACAATAAAAAAGGATGCCTTTATTATATCTGAGAGTGTTTTCACCCGCTTTGTCTCACAAATTTGGATATTAAGCCTTTTTAGTTAAGCCTTTACATGGAGGGTTGTGTGTTTTTGTGTCAACCTGTTGAGATGATTTGTCATTGCTTTTATTACATCACAAACGGATATGAATATCCATTCAAACTGAAGGGGTAAAGGTGTATAAAAGGGTAAACTGAAGTCACTAGGCTAAACTTAAAATGACTACAGAGTAACTAAGACATGAGCTTCATATAAATGTTAAGCTCTTTTCTATTACACCTCAAAGACTGAGGCCTGTACTTTGATCACCTCCTCGAAACCAAAATAACAGAACAAATCTTACTCACCTTTGCACTTCCGATGACATTCCTCAAATGTGCCCGGGTTAGGGAGTGGCGGCAGCTCAGTCTCTTGTTGTCCAGCAGGAGCACCACCAGTGGGCGAGACAGGTGAGACCGAGGGCATGGTGAAACCAGGGGGCACTGAGGTTAACCCAGGACCACCTGGTACAGGTGGGGGTGGACTGGGTGAACTGGCTGCTAGTACACTACCCATACTGTCAGAAGATATGGAGAGATAGAAGAGGCTAGAGAGAGACAGGCAGAAAAAAAAAGACATAAGTAAGGGAAATTACAAATGGAAAATGAAGAAAGAAAGCTTCAGTAAGGAGACTGAAAAATGTTTACAAAAAACGCAATGACTCTGGTAAGGCTGAAAGTGGCTTCCTAAACCCAAGGAATATCTCTGTCCCACCTTAAATGGTGCACGAGGCTCCAGAGTGTGATTACTGCTCCATGTAAGGAGGATTTTTAGCTTAAATTAAAACAAGCAGCCAACCTGAGATAACCTATTTATGACTCTACAAGACAGTTATAATAAACAAACCAGTGTGTTAATTTCAGTATTATTTGCAGGACTGGCGGCATTTCACACTACAGATAGTGTTCAGTGTACAGTATCCAGTGTACAGATTTCAGGCTGTCAAGGACTGCTGCTGCAGAAATCCCCCTCACACACACGTGTGCCATTTAATGACATTAAATAACGCTTTAAACCGAGTTCCACTACTGCAGCGGCCTTTAAAATGTGAGAATAAGGTATTTGTCCTCAGGTCAACACAAACAAACGTACCACGTATATTATAATCCGTTGCAATGACCCTAAAGACATAATGAATGGAGGATTACTCACGTTGCAGCTCTCGCAGAGGACGAGTCCTCACCCGGTAATGAACAGCAACCCCTGTAGACCCGCCCACCTCAGCTATGGCGTCCCCTGATTGGACACTCACGACTGTCAATCAACTCAATTCACTTCAATTCAGATAACTTTATTGACATGACTGCAAGAGCATGGCAGAACATAGTACTGAAATGAATAAGGTAAAATAGAGCGAATAAAGATACAAGTAATAATAATAATAATATTAATTCTACTACTACTAATGATAATACTGAAATAAAATATAGCAGCAGACTTATAGAGAGGTAGGAAGTAGAAGTAGGTAGTTACGTGCCAGTAGTGTCAATAATAATAATTCTACTAAAGTAATAATATCAGTAATTATATCACTGACAATAAAGTAGTATTATTTATATTGTTATTAATAATAGCAACAACAACAACAAAACAACAAAATAATAATAATAACAGTAATAATAATAATAATACAATTTATACATTATAATATTGTATATTATTTTTTATTCTTATCATTATTTAGTACAAATGTAGTAGCTTAAGAATAAAATGGAAATAGAAATAAAAATTAACTGTTAATCACTGACCACACAGTGAGCGAGGAAGAGGTCTGTGTGTGTGTGTGCACTACAGTATCACTTGTCACCGTGTTCAGTTGTGTTCACTGTCGATGTGCTGAATGTTTAAATGACAGTAAAAAGCAGCAGTCAGGTTTTTAACAAGTCTTTCTGAAAATGGACTGCAAAGTCTGTCGCGCAATGACGTCACTAACACAGATCCCACGCAGGAGTTCGGGCATCGAACCTTGGGATTTGTAGTTCATTAGTATTGCATTCTTTACATTCTATATTTGAGCAAAATGTTCGGATATTATGTTGTTATCCGAAGCAAGTATGTGCTTGTATGATGGCAGAATATTTCCTCACGACAGTTTCACAGCAGTTCGAGCAGTGAGTGATTTTAAACCGATGTCAATAAAAAAAGTCATTTTGGCAAAATGAGTAATGCAGCCAGAAGATGGCACCTATGGCACACTTGAAGTGTCTATGGAGCCAAAGCCTACATTCAAATGTTTTTATAATAATAATAATAATAATTATTATTATTATTATTATTATTATTATTATTAATGTTGTTGTTGTTGTTGTTGTTGTTGTTGTTGTTGTTAACCTTCTGGACCTCCTCGTTTTTACTATACATTCAGCGTCCTCGTGGACACTTTTGGCCAATTGAAACCCATGGAAACTACATTTTTTAATTCCTTGTTATTTACACTGTTAAATCATACAATTTAGGTTAAAATACTTTCATTCTAAACTCCACACTTGAGAAATTTTGGTGGTTTTTAGTGTTTTCTTCCACATTATGTCATTTATCCATTTTTGGCCAAGCGAGCAATTTTATATAATATTTTATATAATGGCCATATATTTATATATAATTTTTATATATTGTTATATACTTTTTTGCTATTTTTACTACATAAAGTCTGTAACTAACATCAGTTCTTGTCATAAGTATCAAATATCTATTCCATTGTTTGTTTTTTTTAATCCTTCAAATACCTGTTTGTTTGCACAATGCACTTGTTAGTAAAAAACCTCAAAAATGGCTATTCTCAATGCTACTGGGGCCAAAAATGAAACAAATCTGGAATATATAACTGATTAACAACACCACTGAATTTTATTTTCATGCACAAACACAAAACCATTATCTGACAACCTTAAGATCACACCTATGTCAAAATTGTGTTATTCGTTTGTTCCATTGGAGTGCAGTAAGCCATCACACTCCCCTATTGGAAAGATTATTATATAAAATTGCTCGCTTGGCTAAAAATGGATAAATGACATAATCTGGAAGAAAACACTAAAAACTAAATTTCTCAAGTGTTGAGTTTAGAATGAAAGCATTTTAACCTAAATTGTATGATTTAACAGTGTAAATAACAAGGAATTTAAAAATGTAGTTTTCATGGGTGTCAATTGGCCAAAAGTTTCCACAAGGGCGTCAAGTGTTACAACTGGATGTATGGAGTATATTACTGATATATTTAATGAGTTGACGTTAAAAATTTAAAGAGCTGAAAGAACTCCAGACCCTTGGGAAGTTTCATTCCATACGCATTAACACAGCTAAAATTATCCAAAAAAGAGAGTGAAGTGGACAAAAATGTCCCACAGGAGGGCCAGAGGGTTAAACATTTGCCAAATACAAACAACATGGCCTTGAATTCTTTATAAATAACAATAGAATCATTATTGTTCAACCTGTGCCAGTCAACAACCTGTGCCAGTCACTCACTCATTTTCTGTTAACTCTTTTTCCTTACTAGGGTCGCGGGTAGCCGGGGTCGGTGGCTGCGAGGCAGGGACTCTACTTTTCTTCTTTGAAATTGAATTCTAAACATTGTGACAATATTTAATTGTATTAAGTATTGTGTTGAACATATTTTTAGAGTGTCAGATCATGACATCTATATCAAACCAATCTGTAAACTGAGCATATTGTTACACTCCTACTACACGATATGGACAAAAATATTGGGACGCCTGACCATTACACCAACAGGGACCGTAATGACATTGCACTCAAATACATAGACTTTATGTGGAGTTGGTCCCTTTGCAGCTATAACAGCTTTCACTCTTCTTGGAAGGCTTTCCGCATCATTTTGGAGTGTTTCTGTGGGAATGTTTTGCCCATTCATTCTGTAGAGCATTTATGAGGTCTGGCTCGCAATCTCTCTGTTCCAGTTCAACCCAAAGGTGTTGGATGGGGTTGAGGTCAGGGCTCTGTGGGGGCCAGTCAAGTTCTTCCACACCGAACTCGTCTTTATGGACACTGATTTGGGCACAGGGGCACAATCATACTCAAAAATGAAAAGGTTCTTCCCCAAACTGGGTCAACAAAGTTGGAAGCATGACATTGTCCAAAATGTCTTGGTGTGCTGAAGCACTGATCTTCACTGGAGGTAAGGGGCCTAGCCCAAACCCCAAAAAACAGGTTTGTCCTAATACTTTTTTCCATATAGTGTATCCCTGGTGGCGCCTCAGTGCTGCTGTTTACATTGAGCCAGACAACAGGAAACCTTGATAACAGTTACATAAGATAATGATACATAAGTATGTCATCTCCTGTAACTGCCATATCTCCACACTCACTGTCTATATGATTACAAAAAGTATGATTTAAATACTACTATTCTGTTTTCTGTGATGTAAGAATGATAGAGTTTCACAGGGATTGAAACAGGAAGGGTGATTTACTTTTCGTAACTGAATGTGATGTACTGATTGCTAACTTGTTCAGTTTTTTCAGGCTGAAGATCCTCCAAAAGGGGTAAAGAGGGGTAAATGCCAATAAGTAATCCCATTTAAATTTAAACTATACGCCGATCAGTCACAACATTAAAATAGAATTGAATAGAATTGATTATTTAATAACACTTGCATCTGTCAAGGAGTGGGATATATTAGACAGTTAGTGAACTTTTAGTGTGCTTATCAATGTCTCCTGCTTTCAAGCAACCAAGGGCTCTCCAGTGTGTACCAGTATGTATACAGCTCTGGAAAAAAAAAAAAAGAAACCACCGCACAAATGTTCAGTTTCTCAGTTTTCATCTTTTATAGGTGGAAGGATTGAACAGCTGACAATATTTCTCCTAATTTCCAAATAAAATATTGTTCTTTAAAGCATAATTTTAAAGGAAATGATGAGAGATCATAAGAGAAATGATGCAGTGTTTACAGAACTTGAATAATTCAAAGAAAACAAATCTCTTGTCCAATGATTATCTTTGACGTACTTCTGGTGGTGTTTTGCCATCCAACTGGTCTCATTGCAAGAGGAGAGTGTTGATTACAGCAGTGTTTTTATACTTTTCCTCATTAAATAAGATTTGATTCAGGTGATCACTAATCAGTCCCTCATAAAGCAGAATGAGGTGCTTGTGTAGGAATTTAACAGACACTGGCATGGAATGGATGTCATACTCATAGAGATGCTGATTTAAAAATAAACTGCAGTGGTCTCTTACTTTTCCAGAGCGGTATTTACATATATGACAATGACACAAGCTTCTATATTTATATTTTTGTATTATATGTATAGTGTACTTTTAAGATTGTTGTGTTGTATAGTTTTTATTATATTGGGTTAATGGGTTAATGAATGGGTTAATGAATGGGTTAAATACAGAGGAAGAATTTCGGGCTGTTCACGTATGACAAATGGTCGCTTTCACTTCATCTTTCTGTAACCACAAACCAAAGTGCCCATGCTGACCCCCATCTACTTCTGGAGGCACCTACAACGGGCATTAGAACTGAACCATGGAGCAATGAAAAACCTGGCCTGGTCTCTTCACATTACCTTTTTTGTTTTGTTTTGTTTTTACATCATGTAGACGGCCTTATGTACAGTATATCTGAAACATGAAGAAAAGATGGTACCAGGATGCACAATGAGAAGGCAGCAAGCTGCAGAGGCAGTCTGATGCTCTGGCCAATGTTCTGCTGGGAAAACGGTGAGAATCGGTGAGAAAACGGTGAGAACACAGGAATCAATATGCAGGTAACTGTTTTATTTTCATCTGAACAACTCCCCTGCACTGGTTACACTTAACTTTAAAACACTGCCGAGTGAGAGAGTAGTTCACAGAAAACTTGCTTTGATAGAGCGTGCGCAAGAACATCAAGACCTAATCTGATAACACAGGCATGTTTCAGCCATGTGCTGGAAGTGTACTGTTTTACTTTGGAAACCACTTTCGGGTTTAATCATCTGTTTCATTAAGCTGTTTTGTACGGATCGTGAGACCCAGATTTTAACCTGCTACTGCATGGGCCCTGGAAGCATTTGTAACGTGGGGTAGAGGTGGAGGTGGAGATGGGTGGGTTTGGTGGAAACGAAACAAATTATTTTTCAAAATTGTGGGGAGTGGGGGAATGTCTCCCCTGCTATAATGGTTCCGGCGCCAATGTACTACTGACAATTTCATCCAAATGGTCACCAAAGTACTTCTTACTGCTACTGATGGTTGGATTTTCAAATCATACAAATCAAATTTAAGGTAATCCAAATGCTGGTATTTGATTCCCCTTTATACATATTTCAATATATAAACACTTTAGGGCAATTTGCCTATATTTCTTTTACTATTTTGCACACACAGCTCAACATAACGAACAAATATCTAAAATTCCAGGACAAAATTCACAGTGGTAGTCACAAACAGGAAAAAACAAACAAACAAACAAACAAAAAAAAACACAAGCACAACAGTACACATCCCGATACAAGTTTCAGTGAACAAAGCTCTCACTCTTTGCCAAGGCAGTTTGAAAAGAACATGAAAGAACGAGAGGGTTGGGGAAAATATTCAAAAGAACATACTTTGAAACAGCCACTGAGGCGCGTACAACAACAACTACAAAACAGGACATAAAAGTAATGCTGACATTTTTTTTTTCCATTCACTTTTGTTCCATCACTGCTGCAGACATTGCTCCCCCCACCAAATGTCTACAGCGCAAACAAAAATTATTTATCAAGACCCACTAGCCACTAAACAAGCATTAACACCTCATCCACCCCCCCCCCACCCCCACCCCCCCAAAAAAAAAAAAACAACCTTAACCCGAGCAAGCCAATTAAATTTTGATGAACTGAGTGTTTGTTTGTTTAGAAATAGAAAATCTTTCAAATTCACATCATCTGCAAACTGACTTGAGGTTCAATAGACACTGTGTGTTTGATATTCGTAGACAATCGAAAGCCTTCGAAAGTATTACCTCAGCAAATAAAACACATTTTTGTGTTGATCAGTGTGGGCATGACAACTATTAGCATTAAATGCTTCTGCAAGGATACTGGCTCAGATTTTTCACTGTTACCCTTAAGAAAATCCCCAGCGGAAATTACTGATACTAACACAACAGACTCAAACACACACACACTCATTCTCTCTCTCTCTCACACACTCACTCACACACACACATACACACACACACACACTGCAAATGCATTAACATACAGGATAACAAATGCAGCATTTTCAAATCATGTACACAAACCAACACACACCTTCTCTTGCCATCCCTCCTCATCTCTGTCACTCACACGTGCACACACACTTTTTGGTTATGCTTAAGTCCTGAAAATCAGTATTACCACCCACCTGAAGGGAAAAAAAATCCCCAAAAACCTTCAAGACCTTACACCCATCTGTTTTTCACATCTGCCTGTAAACTGTACACACAGATTTACATTCATACAGAAATCAATCGCAATCGCTCCAATGAAGGGGTCACTAAGAAGGAAAAAAGAAAAGGAAAACAGTCAGATCCAGATATAGATCCAGAATGTCACTACTGGTAGGAAGAGGATGCTTGGAGAATGAAATGAAGGGAAAATGACCCTGAGAATAATTCTGCTCTCAATGTAAGAGATTTTTTTATTTGCAGGTGTGATCGAGGGAAGTGCAATATATGGTTTGTTCAATGTTATCGCAGAGTTGGCCCTTGCAGCACTGATACTGCCAAGGCTTGAAATATGTGAATGTGCAGTTGGCAACATCAGTGCTGCAAGGACCAATACCTCAGGCCAGGCTTTACTTATAAAACACCTAATGGATTTCCAGTATAATTTGAATATATTAAAATGCATATCACACTTGCAACGTTCACTATCACTTCATAAGTGTTTCAGAGTCAAAGCTTTGAAGGGCAGAATTATACTAATGGTCATTCCTAAGGAATTTATTATCTGTAACCACCCAAGCACACTGCATAGCACCGCTGATGCAAAGCCAGCTGTTCCCGAAAGCCAGAAGTTTTGCTGGGCATATTAAGAGCTGAAAACAAAAGAAAACTGTTCCTTCACCAGACTACTCTGGCTCAGAAAGAATTCACAATTCACTATCCAAAATAAAATAAAATAATAATAATAAAATTCTTATGCAGTAAAAATATTTTTGATGGGGAAATTAGTTACAGCTGCCACAGTAAGATGCTACAGTTTTGCTTTAACAATAATTCATATTCAATCCAAACTCACTCTGTAATTTTGAAACTCATTCCATGTTTTCGAAAACTGAGGAAAAAATATCTGATCCTGCCATGCATTCTTCTACTTAAAAAAAAAAAGGCAGCTGAAAGCAAAAGCCAAAAAAAAAAAAAAAGAAATTTGTTGACTAATCTATGCTACCAATAAGTTCAATACATTCACTCATTCAAGACAAGAAAAATCTGTGAAAAAGAAATCCAAATGCATCCAAGCATGACATCTTTATATAAAATCATTTATATGCTTTGCACACAGAACTTCATTAATGAGGAAAAAACCCACAATCATCTCATCCTCTAAACACTGAAAAGGACTTGCAAACACCTCCGCTGTGTTTGAAAACCATTTTTGCTCCATGCAGCTCAGACCACTGCCATCTGCCAAGCTTTCATTCGATTCTTATGCAGTTCGATACACTCCATGTAGTATTAAAGCACGAATCTGCAATAAAACAACTAAGAAATTACTTACTTGACATTACTCCCAGTGACTAAATTTAGGTCAGGAATGTTAATCCAAACATTAGAAACATTAAAAAGACTTAACAATAAATCATCAAAAAGATCATCCTTAGCTGCCGTGTCTTCCTGTAAAATATCCGTAGACCAGTGAATGTCTGAAAGCAGTGTTCTCTATTGGGAAGTTTGAATTTTAGTTTCCTGAGCCTGCTATGAATTTCCAGTTAGTACAATTACATGAACAATCGTGCAACAATCTTTTGGGTGATGTTAGAGGCCAACTGAAAACGCACCAAGTAAGATACTAAAGGTTTATCTTTTCAGTTTTTGTACTTCATAGCTTGAAAAGAAGGAGCTCAAATACTTAAAAAGTTAGCAAAGTTAAACATCTTCCTTAGCATCCTTAAAAAATGATCACCCATCATCACTATACACTTTATCTTTTTAAGCCTTGAATGTCATTTTAAGGGTAGTTCAAAATTTAGGATAATACGTCAGAAATATCTAGAGCCTTTTGTGATCCTGCAGCTATGGAGATATGTTAAGGCACTTGAGTGAGTAAAAAAAATGTTTCTGTATCTGGCAGGCTGTGGCTCAGCTGATTATTTCTGTAGATAGTAAGTACTTATCCATTGCCACTTTGAGAATTCTAGTTTTGAGTACTCCATTTACTTGATGTGTAATAAACAGGCAGTAACACCCACACTGCAGAATTTAGCTTGTGCCATTTATTTAAATATCAGAGGTGTTTGCAAGTCTTTTACCATCAACCCAGCCCTGACTTGTCTGTTCTGATGGGTTTTTTGTTTATTGCAAGCCTCAAATAGACTCTGGAATGTACAGGTTTGTTCCTTAAAAGTGAATCTCTTGTCCTGGTGTAAAGCATAAAACAAACGTGGCAATTCAACCCTTGCCATTTTGGAACTTAACAAGTAAACAACAAAAAAATTTGAAAGTTGGGATTTTGGGGGGAGGGGGGTGGCAGGTGCCAAACGCTGGTGTGGGCTAAAGCTGATGTTTGTGCAAAGCCAGGTTTCTCCTAACGTCCTGAGGAAAAGAGAGCAAACAGTTACTAATTTCGATACTCAAAATATGCAGCTGAACTCAGATTTCAGGTAAGAGCCGGAGAAAGAAAAAAATAAACCCCACCGCTCATTTATAAATATTTGAATACAAAGGCATGCTCTGACTATGCACCATGCATGCATATACAGCTTGTTTCCCTAAAATAACCTATAGAATCATTCATTCACCTGTACATCCGCCAAAAAACCCCTGAGTGGTACTGACCTGCTCTGTCATGGTGGTACTTAGGACGCCTGAGGCTTCTCTGCCAGGTGTTCCCTCTCTTCTGCCTCCGCCTCAGAATTGCTTGAGTGGTACTCAGCCACATACAGGCTTTTATCAATGCTGCCAGGGATGGGTTTGATATCAGTCACCAGCTGGTCCTCAACAGCCTTCAGGTTAAAGCGATCCTCCGCTGTGATCAAGTTAATGGCCAGACCCAGGTGGCCAAACCTCCCTAAAGAGGAAAGACCGTGTTAGCTTGCACAATGTCTATCTTACAGAATATGCCTATTTGCACAATATACTCTTTTCGGATTTTATATATAATTTATATATATATATATATATATATATATATATATATATACACACACACACACACACACACACACATATACATATATATATTTCTTTGTTACATAGAATATTTCTCTTATTTTATTTTTAGTCTGTTATAATATTTTCTCATTTCTCTTTAAGCAATCCTAAATTATCTATTTTTGAAATTTGCACAGACTTAGATGTGATTTGTGGTACAATTCACTGCATGTTGTACTTGTATAACTGTGTATGTGACAAATACAGAATCTTGAATCTTGCATCTAGCTGTTGGTCGCTTATTACCCCATTAGACACGGTTTCTAAAGAATAATTATTTTTTGCATTTCACTTAAGGAACTACAAGCACCATGTGGAGTTTTACTGACACCTACAACTGACTCCAAGCTAGGGATCTGATTATTATTCAGTTACTTTGCAAAACTACTCATCAAAAGTACTCATAGGAATTTGAGACCAGTAGTAATATTATCCATCCTGTAAGTTTACACATACTTCCCACTTTATTTCACACTTATATATTGTCTACTTACTGGACTGTCTAAGATTCACATCCCAGTCATGCTGCAGTTACACTACTATACTGTATTTACTACACTGTTTCTGTCATCCCACTTTGCTCACTGCTGCTAACGGCCTCATGCGCAATAATCATACCTATAGTCATCCTCTATGGAGAAATGTTGTCTCATCTCACTATGTATGTGTACACAGCTATAAATAATCATTAGCGAGAATGGACTAATTAAGTTTTATATAAATTATGGATGAAAATATTACCTGAGCGCCCAATGCGATGCAGATAGGTCTCCGCATTCTTGGGAAAGTCAAAGTTGATGACCACATTCACTGCCTGGATGTCGATTCCTCTGGTGAACAAATCTGGTTGAAACACATTCACTGAATGAGGTATGCTTCCAATTTCTCAGTTTCTCTCAAATTAAATTCTTTAATGCAGTGATATTATTCTTTAGTAATTCATAAATAACAAACAAAAATGAGTTCCACTCATTATGGAACATACTACTACTAAAAAATGCCCATACAAAATGTTTTTCTTTATTTTTTGTCCCCTCAGGTCCACTCATAATGTTATGTGTTGTGTACATAATTCCTTTTACATTTTTACAATTTTCCAACCTGTTTGCATTTGTGCCTAACTGATGCATTTAAATCATGTTGAGTCATTGGTTGTTGTGTACTGTGCCTTGCTTAAAAAAATGAAATTCACTGTGAATGGGGCAGAGCTAAAGTGATGTAGGCTGAGTAAGTGCATATATGGAAATATCACGAATACAGGGTATTCAAAATGAACTGTTTTTGCAGATTCATTTCCATTTATGGATTGGGGAGTGAAAGAATGAATAAAACATTTAAAACAAATGAATTGTGGTTTTCCATTGTCCTTCATATATATGCAGTGGGGAAACTCAGTCGAACACAGAAAGGTGACTTTAGGTCTAGAGACGAACCTGTGCAGACAAGATTCCTGCACAGTCCATTTCTGAAGTCATGGAAAACGCGGTTTCGGTACTCCTGCCAAAAAAAAACCAAAGGGTGCAGTCAAAGTACACAGATGGACAACACTCCTACACATCAAGTGTCAGACAAGCTTCCTGTGTTAAAGTGACAGAAAACAGAGTATCATCACAACGGCGGACTGAATTACATATTAACATATCAACATACCTGCATCATCTTAGCATGGATGTAAAAACAAGAGTAGCCCAGCTGGGTAATTTTCTTGGCCAGGAGTTCCACTCTCTGAGTGGAGTTGCAGAAGATGATGGACTGATTAATCTGAAGCTGTACACAGGAAAACAAAATGGCATGATGTATTCACTATTGGTTTGCTCATATTTTAAATATCACATGTCTGGATGCGTGGCTCCATGCTTTACCCTCGAGAAGAGTGTGTTTAGACAGTGGACTTTCTGCCTCTCCGTTACATAGGCATAGTACTGGGTGATGCCTTTTAGGGTTAATTCCTCCATCAAATTAATCTCGTAGGGCTTCTGCAGGTGCTTTGACTGCAGGAAAGGAAAGAAAGCAAAAGGATACAGAACGGCTATAAATATGCAAGTCTGAATATTACTGTTAAAATCCACTGCTTGATTAATCTTGACATATTACCATGAATTTCTGTACAGTGATGGGAAAGGTGGCAGAGTAGAGCAGAATCTGTCTGTTCTTAGCAAGGAAGCCAATAATGTCCTCAATAAGCACCACAAAATCCTGGGAAAGCAACTTATCAGCCTGCAAGAAAGAAAGAAGTTTAAGAGAAAGAACTCTGAGAATGTGTAAAAATTTTTTCTGAAAGACAAGACATGCTGCCAGTCAGCTAAAATATTTTAAGCTATTTGAAAACACTAGTTGGCATTACATGAAAATATCATGATGAACAGATCAACAGAAATAGTTCAGAAATACGTTTTTTTTTTACATTACTGTCCTTATCATTACTTCTTTCTCCTGTAAACAAACAAACACCGTCCACTTTATCAGGCACACCTGTTCAACTGCTTATTAACGCAAATATCTAATCAGCCAATCACATGGCAACAACTCAAGGCATTTAAGCACGTAGATATAGTCAAGACGACCTGCTGAAGTTCAAATCGCACATCAGAATGAGGAAGAAAGGTGATATGTGACTTTGAATGAGGTATGGATGTTGCTGGTAGACAGGCTGGTCTGAGTATTTCAGGAACTGCCAATCTACTGGGATATCATGCACAATCATCTCTAGGGTTTACAGAGAATGTTCAAAAAAAGAGAAAACATCCAGTGAGCATCAGTTCTTTGGGTGAAAATGCCTTGCTGACACCAGAGGTCAGAGGAGAGTGAGCAGACAGGGTTTGATAGGAGGACAGTAACTCAAAAAACTACTCATTACAACCAGTGTCTGCAGAAGAGCACCTCTGGGCTACAGCAGCAGAAGACCCCACTGCGTGCCAGTCCTGTCAACTAAGAACAGGAAATGGAGGCTACAATTCATACAGGCTCTCCAAAATCAGACAACAGAAGTTTGTAAAAATGTCTGGTCTGATGAGTCATGATTTCTGCTGCAACATTCAGATGGTAGGGTAAGAAATTGGCATAAACAACATAAAATCCTTTATGAGGGCACAAGGGGGACCAACCCAATACTAGCAAAGTGTACCTATTAAGTGGCAGGTGAGTGTATTTTGGTGATTGCACTACTGTGGACAAAAACAAACCAACAATAATTTTTTTTCAAAACAAACCAATAATACTGGGGCTACTGTAGCTGGCCATCAGTCAAAGCAAAACTGAAAATGAGCTTTTCACACTAAGAAATCCTTTGGTTAAACATTCTGTCACATACTTCATAAAGTTCTGTCCAAATCGATAATCGGTGTGATGTGTGTTTTTGATGTGCACATACAAAAAAATTGCCTTCTACTAAATAGCTTTAAAGTGAAATTCAATTCAAGATTCATATTCAATCCAAGAACTTTAAACAATTTCATTCATTCAATAGCAAAAAAGTAAAAAAAACAAAAACAACAAAAAAAACCCACACAGCTCTGCAAATGGATCCTCATTTCTGAAGTACCTAAACAAGAGTGCCCCACTATGATATTTAACCTTCAGTACCATCAACTGGTTCAAGTGTTATTCTATAACAGTACTATCTAGAACTATAGTACACCTCACATCTCCAAGACACTCCCATGCATGCCAGTAAGATTCATGGTCACTCACCTCATCCATAACCATTATTTGAACTTTATCCACTTTGGCTACTCCCTTCTTGATCAGGTCCAGAATCCTGCCAGGTGTAGCGATGACAACATGCACTGCAAAATGATACAAAGAACATAAAAATACTTATATGAGGTAAATAAACAAGGTGTAAAGCACTGGTGACCAGTCATTCACTTAGGGTTGAGAAATTGCTGTTATATTAGAATTTTGGGGAAAAATGCATACTGTACATGGATGTGCGCACACAGAGAAGTTCACTTAACTGTGCAATGGTCAATTAAACACAGTGATCTTTCAAAGGGTCCATTTAGTACAGAAAAGTCCATTCTAGTTTTTTTAAATCCTATGAGCAAACAGTGACCGACCTAAACTAAACGGTAAATACTCTTAAGTCAACTGACTGATTATTACCAGTCTCATCCAGGCGCATTATGTCATCTCGTAAGTTGGTTCCGCCAGTGGTGGCCATAACTTTGACTCCACCAAGATGCTTACTGAGCTGAATGCTGATCTGACTGACCTGCAGAGCAAGCTCACGAGTAGGCACCATTACCATGGCTATAAAGAGAAAGAGAAACAAGACCAACAGAGAATAAGAAAAGCTTTGTGATGGAGGTGACAAAAAACTGGGGCCTACACATATGCTTACAGGCTGCTAAAAGAGAAAGACTATGTAAGATGAGCAGGCTACTTTACCCTGGATGTGGTCTTTCTTCAGGTCTATCCTCTCCAACATAGGAATCAGATAAGCCCCGCTTTTTCCTGTCCCATTTTTGGCACGAGCCAAGATGTCACGGCCAGAAAGAGCAATGGGTATGCTCTCCTCCTGAAAACGCAAATCAAAATACATCCTTTAAAACTGGTAGCTACAATAAACTGGACTAACCTTGGAAATGCTGCTGCATAATGCAAATTTGCTTTTACAGACGCTGCAAAGTAATTAAGAAGTTCAGTCACCTGGATGGGAGAGGGTTTCTCCCAGCCCATTTCAAAGATCCCCATCAACAGTTCCCTCTTTAAGCAATAATCTTCAAATTCGTTACCCTTGGTGGCTGTCACGTCCTGTCAAAAAGAAACATACAAAGAAGTTGTAACATGTTACTTATCAAACAACCAAAAAGTCAAGCAGTTTTCTCAAAAAGCAAAATAAAATAATGCACAAATTAATCCACAACAATGAAAATGGCTTTTGCAAGACAATGAGTTTGTGCGGTTAAGTGCGTCAATTTTCTCTTCTACTAAAACATCTCAACTATCTGAGTAACAATGAATGTAACAGATGGCGGTGCAGGTATTTGCATCTATGTAAACAATAGGTGCACACACAATTAAATTATTAACAGTCACTGTTTTCTTGACTTGATGGCTCTGTTAGACACGAGCAGACCTTTTTAATTACTGACCGAACTAACCGTAGTAAATGTTTGCATTGCATCAAGTAGTTAAATAGTCTTACAAACATGCAGCAGTGGGTCCATCCTGGTTAGCTGGTGACTTCAATCAGGCAGTGGTTGACTAACTCTCACTGAAAGATTGTACTCCCAAAATTCATTCAGTACATGAACTGTGCCACCAGAGGGAAGAACACACCTGATAGTATATCAAGCATTCCTACACACTAGTGCCTGTACCACATTTAGGCCAATCGGACCACCTTTCTCTGCTCCCCTAACCCTAACCAAAATATATCGCCTTCAGGAGGAAATTTAAGCCCATCACAAAGACAGCTTGGCCTGAGGGAGCTATTCTCAGCTACAAGACTGCTTCATGCTTCACACTGAAAGGAGTCTATCTGAGCAGTGTACATGGACTGCACTGTTCCTTTTTGCAAGCTGTGCTGACAGTGTCACTGTCAAAAAATGCGTCCCGGCTTTTCCAAATCAGAAACCCTAGATGATGAAGGAAGTTCAGTCGCTCACTTCAGGACCGGGTGATAGGGCCCAGTACTGTGAGGCCAGAGCTGAACTGAGCTGGGGCATCAGAGCTGCAAAGACCACTTCACGAACAACAACCATAGTAGGTGTGGCAGGAAATACAGAACATCACAAACTAAAAGGTCAGCAACACTGCCACTGTAAACGCAGATGCCACGCTAGCAGAGGAGAAACAAAGTTTCTTTGATGGCTTCGAGGCCCATTTCTGACAAGCCATTTTGGACCAGCTGTGCCACCACAGCAGTTTGGGAGACGCCCCTGCGACCAGAAAGTCATGTGTTCGAATCCCAGGGCTGCCGGTGGCACCACTTAGGTACCCTTGCGCAAGGGCCCGTCCCCACACACTGCTCCCCGGCCACCCCTAATTGGTGGCAGTCCACTGCTTCACTTGGTGAATGGGTTAATTGCAGAGAAAGAATCTTACATTATTCACACTGTGTGCTGTGGTGTGTTTATGCGTGATTATAAAGGGTCACTTCACTTTACTTTACATTATGGGACGCCAGGTACTTATCTGCGGGGCAGGAGAGCGTTCCAGAGGGTTATTAATTCCGAACAACAACAAAAAAATACAACATAAATGGACTGCTCTGTCATTTGTGGATGACAGCGCCAACTTCCGTAGCCTCTCCAGAGCCCAAAACATCCTCAGACCCTACTCATCCCGCAAACAGCTGGCAGGCCCTACAAGTCCATCAAAACACACCCCTCCAGACTCACAGTTTCTTCCCCTGTGCCATAAGATTACTAATCACCAACAAAAATAAATAACCTGTGTGCAGTATTAGTCACTGAGTTTGTGTGGTATGGATAAGTGTGTAGTGAAAACTTTCTATTTAAATTAAGGTGACAGTTGACCAAACATCTC
This sequence comes from Hydrocynus forskahlii, assembly GCA_037974365.1. Taxonomy (NCBI): domain Eukaryota; kingdom Metazoa; phylum Chordata; class Actinopteri; order Characiformes; family Alestidae; genus Hydrocynus; species Hydrocynus forskahlii. The sequence goes on along the minus strand of JBBPCX010000147.1, from coordinate 6,947,990 downwards.
AACCATCAATACAAAGCAAATGATAAAACAGTGCAAAGACAACAAAACTTTTCCATCTTCTTCTTCTAAAATGGTAGTGCAATACTTACGGAAGTTCTGACTCTATTGTCTTTAGGTGGGAGCTGTAGGCTCTTTTTCCAGTCATCTCCAAGCCTGAAAAGGACAAAAAGTAGGTGCAAAGAGAAACAGATGATGATGTGTTTGTGTTGGTTCATTATTTATTTTCTGATAAAATGGTTATGTTGCGTTCACCTTATTCCAGGTCCTTCTTGAGAGCTGCCAGCAGATTTTTGGGTAACACCAGGAACTTTTCCAGTGTGACCACTTCCAACTACGGGTCCTGACTGGGAGGGTCCTCTGAACTGTCCATTCTGCTTGTTGATCCCCATCACAACAGGGCCAAGGTTCTCTGTCCTTGCACTAGCCATCCTCTTCTCAGCTTCTTACTTTTTTGTTCCTGTTTTCTTTTTTTGTTTTTTTTTTACTTTTTACAATGCAACAGCAGGATTACAAAATCTTCAATAAACTATTTACAATATCCTCAATGCAGCAGTCAGAGTTCAATATCAATAGATCCTTTTGTATTTACAAATGCATTTATGTATACGTACAGTGTGACCTCTTCAAAAAAGAGCAACTGACGTCATGAGAATAGATTTAACACGAGAGCTCTTCCAAACGAAGAGAAATAAACATTTATATGCATAAATATATTACCCCTGCGGCGAGTATAGAAAATTATACACAAGCAGGTTTGAGACGATTCCTGTGATAGAACAGCTAATGCAGATGAACTAAGAAAAGAGTATTGCTAAAATGTTTTTCCTTCAATTAAAGAAGTTCAACCTCCCTCTTTGTCTTTGATGTCTTCTGTATTTATCTATGTTGTTATTTTCATTCCAGTTGTCCCTATGTTTTTTTCTTCCAAAGTGTGCACAGTTTAATCCTTCAACTTCTTCAAAGCGCAATCCAGTATTACAGAAAAATTGTACTGTTAAAAAAAAATCAGTTAAAAAGCAGTTTCTCTGAGGTTCATAATCTGTCACGTCTGTGGACAAAGCAATACTCCAGGGAGACAACAGTTCAAAGCATAGTACAGCTTTTTGCTTCCCTAAGGTGCGCAAAAAGCCTAAGTGCAGCTTCCAGGACTGAGACGTCTGACTCTGTGTCAGTGTGAATCAATGTGTGGGCAAGTGGAGCTTAGAGTGTATCCTCTCCTCCGTGTGGTCTTCCAAACAGACCTGTACCTCTGTCACCTACAAAACAAGACAAAAAAAAATCTAATTCTGTCACTTCGAGGAGGTTTGCCACCAATGCCTTAAATTTAAAACCCTTTAAGGTATTAAAGGAGCACTGTCACGCTTGAGGAAGGCTAAAAACACAAAGGGCAGATATTTTAAACTTGAAGGGCCAAACAAAAACCTGGGAATAAACCTGATCGCTCTGAGATTAACTATATGGACAAAAGTATTGGGACACCTGGCAATTACACAACAGTGACTTTGACACTGCATTATCCAAATACAGTTGGTCTCCCCCCTTTGCAGCTATGACAGCTTCCACTCTTCTTGTTGGGTTTTCCACATGATTTGAGTGTTTCTTTGCGAACTTGTGCCAGTTCATTCTGTAGAGCTTTTATGAGGTCAGGCTCTGAGGCTGGACAAAAGGCCTGGCTTGCAATCTCTGTTCCAGTTCATTCAAAGGTGCTGGATGGGGTTGAGGTCAGGGCTCTGTGCGGGCCAGTCAAGTTCTTCCACACCAAACTAATCCAACCATGTCTTTATGGAGCTTCCTTTGTGCACTGGGGCACAGTTATGCTGAAATAGAAAAGGACCTTTCCCAAACTGTGTCCACAAAGCTGGAAGCATGGCGTTGTCTTGGTATGCTGAGATTAAGATTGTCCTTCACTGTAAGTAAGGGGCCTAGTCTCACAAACCCTGAAACACAGGTGTGTCCCAATACTTTTGTCCAGATAGTGTATGACAGGAGCGAGAGCATGTGTCTTGTAATAAAATTAGCTCAAGCAACTGTTTGTACAGGACGTTCACAGCACAACTGAAAAGAAATAAAAACAACGAGACTTGTTCGCAGGAAAAGGTCAGTGTGGGACTGAGATGATTCAGAAAAGCCTGAATTTATTACCATTTGAACTGTTTTTGCTCTTTTATCCCAATAATGCAATTACTGCGCTAAGCTGTTCCTAGAACCCAACGAAGATCAACTTAGCTTCAGCACTGTATTTACAAATGCCAAATTAACAGTATTAGCTATTAATATTAACAAATTAACTTCAGCCACGCAAATACTCCTACTTTAAATGCTTACATCATACGTTATTTTTTATTTTAAGTTGTCTTAGTTTTCTTTCAAGTTGACGTAAGCTGCCCTAGTTCGGCCAGGCTAATTCAGGGTGCTAACATTTTAGCTCGCTGGCTTCGGTTCAAGAAAAACAAAACGTTTTATATCCAGTATAAAGTAGCTACATGCTGTTACTGAGCAGTGAAACGCTGTATGTGATGTCTAGTTGTTTGTAAAATAATTTAAAAAATTCCTTTAATGAGTTTATTTTACTATCTTTTACATCGGCGACATTCAGCAACAACAGCTAAAGCTAAAGCTAAACACAAGAAACTCGACTTTCTTGTGTTTTGCTTAAAAAGACGTACCCTTTACTCCTTTACACGGTGTCTTCTCGAGTATATATATCAGGTAATTCGTTAGGTTAACAAATATTGTTTCCAAAACTGGTATATTCGCCTTCAGCCAACTCGCCTCTTTTGTTGTGTTTCCTTTTTTCAACACAGTCGACCTCTCTCCACCGAGAGAGAGAGAGCGACCACTGCCCTCTACAGCTCGGAGGATCTTCAAGTCAAGTCAAGTAGGTTTGATTGTCATTTAAACCTTACGCATAGTACACAGTGAAACAAAATATTCCTCCAGGACCATGGAGGAACACAAGAAGCCATAGATGGCCGATCTGTCATTAAATTGTGAAGGGCTTCTCTTGTTAGTTATGCCCACAGAGACTCTCTTTCTCTTTCTCTCCAGGTCGACCAGAGGATCCTGGAGGAAATTGCTTATGTAATGATTGCAAAGACACACGGAGACACAGAGACAAGAACAATGTTATAGATAAGTAACACCACTGAGTGAAATCTAACAGCACAAATGGCAGTTTGGAGTATGTTATTGCACTTATGAGATCAGTAGTAATATTAAGTAATGAAAAGTAATAACATATTATTGACATGGGTCCCTCTTTCGAGTCTTGGTTCCTCCCAAGGTTTGTTCCTCCAGCTCAGCTTTTTCCTCACCTCTGTCACCTTTGACTTACTCACTAGGGGGGTCAGACCTGGACTCTGTAAATCTATTTTGTGACAACATTGGTTGAACAATGTCCTATATCAATAAAATTGAATTGAACTGAAGTGAATTGAACAGGAATAGAACACCACAAGTGCAGATAGGACAAAAGAGAGTGCAAGAAAAACACAAGATCATGTCTTTATGGCCCTTGCTTTGTGCACAGGGGACAGTAATGCTGGAACACAAAAGGGCCTTCCCATAACTTGCCACAAAGTTAAAAGCATGATGATGTTCAAAATATCTTGGAATGTTTGATTTTATACGCCAGTGGCAATGGGTATGATTGAAACACCTGAAGTCAATAATTAAGAGGTTTGTCCCAATACTTTTGTCCACATAGCATATGGGCAACAACAGGAATGTTGAACTCTGGTCCTCACGTTCTGGAATCCAGCTCTGTTCACTATTTTCCTACTCAAACGCATCTGAATGAACTTATTTAATTTCCAGGTTTAGGAGGTGTGTTTTGAGCTGCAAAATCACCAACTGCTGCTGATTTAGTGATTCTGATCATCCTATGAAGGCTGTCCAGTAACCATATACCAACAAGGTTTCTATTAAATGTTTACTGATTATAGTACAAACTGATTATAATACAGATAACATGTGTAGTGCAGTAGTTTTGAACAAGTTTGTGCACATGTGGGTTTGGTTGAGTCATGACTCATGAGCCTGGCATGAGTCTCCTGGCTTTGTCCTACGTGGAGTCAGAGATTCCCTTACGGCAGGATTTCCTCCTGCTTATGGAGGAGGGGCAGTTTAACACAGTCAACCGAGCTGAAGTGGTGGAGATGGTGTTGGGGTGTTGCAGTGCTATTTCGGGTAGTTTTATAGCTCCAGCTTTACCTGTTGAACAGCCGTTGTGTGACTGAAGAACAGAAAGGTGGACCAGGATGCCAGTTCAAGTGTTTCCATCACATGAGATATCTTACTGTAACTCGAAGAAGGTGGTATTTTTCTGTCTGCATTTTGGTGTATCTCCAGTCTGAAACATCGTGCTAGTGTGAATGGGAACAGCTGGTAGGCAGGGAGGGTGGCTGCAAATAGTAATTATGCTCAGTGAGAGAGAGAGAGAGAGAGAGAGAGAGAGGGGCAAAGAGAGAGAAAGGAACAGCGAGAGTGAGGGACAGTGAGGGAGAGAGGGACAAAGAGAAAGAGAGAGGTTGACTGATAATTGGTTTGCGGTGATCCGACAATCCAATTAAAAGATGAATTAGGGTGTCAAGATATTTATAGCTGTTTTTTTTTTATCCTTAAACATTTTTTCTCTTTCTTTGTCTCTCTCTTCATTACTCCATAAGGACGTGTTAAAGTTTACGTCTTATGGCTATGTCTTATGGCCAGTGATGAGCGCCGTGTCAAGCAAGGTGGAATCGCATTCAGCAGCTTGGAAAAGCTTAACAATCTTAATGTGTGTGATGTCACTGTGCACATCATTGTGCTTGTAGTCAGGATGTTTAATGACATAGTGGAAGAGAGAGAGGCTCTGACCTGCTGGCAGACTCCAAGAAGTGTTCCTAATGTCTGCTGCGACATATCAAATAAGGCAATAAGTCACGGACGGCCCTTCTTCTCATGGAGCCCAGTGAAGTGTAAAGTGTAAAGTGAAGGCATGTTTTGTGATAATCAAAAATCCAGTATATGGATAACAGATCCATAAATTCTGGTATGACTCTGCTGGTACATTAAACATAATAATAATTACATAACAAATTGAAATTTTACTGCTTTTTCAGGACAACATGGTGGTAAACATTGCAACTGAACTACGCTGATGGTGGTTGATATTACATTCTGCCTAGAGGTTAAAAAAGTTAAATTGAGCATGTTAGTTTCGCACAGATGGGTAGAGAAACGCTGCATATCAAAACATGTGGACAAAAGTATTGGGGCGCACCTCTTAATTATTCACTTATTCAATTATTCCCTTCCAGTGACGGGCAACCTTAATGCTTCAGCATACCGTGACATTTTGGACAATGCCATGTTTCCAAGTTTAGGGAAGAACCTGTTTTATTCCAGCATGACTGTGAGCCAGTGCACAAAGTAAACTCCATAAAGACATGGCTGGATGAGTTCAGTGTAGAAGAACTTGACAGGCCCGCACAGAGCCCTGACCTCAACTCCATGCAACATGTTTAGGATGAACTGGAACAGAGATTGTGAGCTAGGCCTTCTCGTCCAACATCAGTGCCTGAACTCATAAATGCTCTACGGAATGAATGGGCACAAATTCCCACAGAAACTCCACAGAATCTCTTTGTGTTTGGAGTTTTGAGTTTTGGTTTCAGGCCCTCATGCCTTTTGCTTTGTTTATTGCTAAAAGTTATTGAAATGGATGTCTGCAAATGCAACTGCCTTTCTGTGGGAGTCATGGGGATTCGCGACAAGAATATTATAGCACTGTGATCTTAAACTAGGCGTTTGTCAAAATTCAATATCTGGTAAGTTGAAATTCCGGCAAACTCTTCAGGACTGCTAAACTCTTACACCGTACAGTTCAAAGAAAAAAGCATTAATTGCTATAACACTGTATTATTTGAAGATTCACCAGCTGATGGCCTGGTGGTTAGGTATCTATCCCTCCAATTGAAAGAGCATGGGTTCGAATTCCAGGACTTCCAGTGGCACCACCGAGGTATGGTCCTCACACATTAAATGCAGAGAAATAATTTTGTGCTGTTCACACTGTGTGCGGTGCTGTGATGTGTTATGACAAAAGGACACTTTTCACATTGCAAAAAAGGCTCATCTCATTTACAGAGTTTGTTGTTCAACAGTGGAATTGATCCTCAGGGGAATTCCGGACCCCAGAAGGTCCACATTTTTGTAAATGAGCTTAGAACAAAATAACCGGAGGTTCTTTAGGCAACCAAAAGTGTTCTAGTATGGATCCAAAGAAGTCTAAAACCTTATGGCAAGCCTGAAGAGTGAGGTACTAAAGGGAACAAGGAAATTGAACTAAAATAATGAAAAAGATCAAGTACAAGCAGATGTAAACTGTAATAATGGCCAAGAGGAAAAGCGATCAGGTAGTGTCCCTAAACTGCAGCACCCTCTATTTCTCACTCCCTCAGGGAAACAGCAGTCAGCACTTTTACATCTTCCCTGGCACTACTACTGAAAAGCAGACACACTGCTGAGGAAAGCAATAGCACAAGCAAATAGAATGAGGCCAGGCATAAACTGTTCAAAATGCACACAATGCCCTTACAGTCAACATGTTTTGGTGTCCTTTGTTTATTCAGTCCAAAAAAACAAGCAAAAAAGTCAAAAACAGTGTCAGTTTGTTTTATTCTTTTCAAACCATGTCAGCATAAACAAATATTTATTAGCAAAAGGTGTAAAGGCATTTCAGAAAGCATTACACTCTCCTGTTGTCAACTTTATTGCTGTCAGCTTAAAAATAT
>JBBPCX010000147.1:6930292-6941114 GCA_037974365.1 Hydrocynus forskahlii | reverse complement strand
TATTGCAGACATGTATTCACAAAAGTCTGTCTAATAAAATCAGTCATTCAGAATGGTCAACCAGTCAACCAAGCGTTTAATGCCTCTGAAAACTACATCACAGAAGCACCTACACAAACATTAACAATCCATATAAAAAGTGGGAAGACACATGAAGGTTCACTGGTCGTTTTGGATAATAACTAAAATAGCTATATTTATGCAATGAGACCCCTGATTCCTATCAACATCACTGTATATAAATCTGAATTTCTCTACAGCGTACACAACTTTGTTTATTCGGTCTCAAACTCAATGACTGAATTATGCAAACATTTTTAAACCTGTGCAATTGCCCTTTTAACAATAGGCCAATAAAAGCCTGTTAAGAGGTATTAAAATATAATAATCATTCAATTAAAGTAAACCATACCAAACCATAAACAATGCACGGTGCATGAAACCAGGCTGTTAAAACAGCCATGTTAGAAATGCATGTTCTTGTAATGTCCTTGTGCGCATGACATGCATGGACACAATGGTACACTGTAAAAAGTGACTCAATGTTTTAATGTAAAGTAACAAACCTGGCTGCCTATAGTTAACTGAGCGTTAATTAGTTAACTGTATATTAATTCGATCTTCCAGAGCAATAATCTGCATTGTGTATAGAGTATAATAGTGTAAAATTATACCGTGTAAAATTATACCGTGAACAATATACTTAACGACTATGACAGTATTTCAGAATTGTGATACAATTCTAGTAAACAGCAAGATAAACACATTTTGATATTTGCAAGGGAGCTTGTATGAGGGATGGTAGCAGCCTAGTATGTAAAACACCTGCCCGTGAACATAATGACCACAACGTTATGGGTTCTAACCCTCCACTTTCTACCACTGTGTCCTTGAGCAAGACACTTAACCCTCAGTTGCTCCCGGGGGACTGGCCCTGTAACTAATTATTGTAAGTCGCTCTGGATAAGGGTGTCTGCCAAATGCTGTAAATGTAAATTGCTGTTTTGCGACTTCACTGATAGGTGCTGACAGAAAGAGGGGAAAAATGAGGACCAGAAAAAAAAAAATGTATGATAGCAATGATAACAAGTACCACACACATTACAGAACATGTTTGAAATCACTCCAACACCAGTCTTTATCCTGTTAGTCAGTGTCGCTTGAGCACCAGTTTTCGGAACCTGTATTATGGTGTGTGGCCATGTTTGGATCTGTAGTCTGTTTTCTAAGGAACAGGTTTAACTTCACATTTGTGACCTTCCAACACAAATCCCCTCCCTGAGTCAGAGCTTTAGTTCGCCTGTTTTCATGGTTGCTAAGCAAAAGCTAACTCAGACAAATCTACTGGTAGCAGCAGCATTTGGCACTTGTTATATAGATGGTTTGAAATGTATTTATTTGATTTATTATGGAATATAAATGGTCGAATGTTCACTTATTGGATTACCATGTAAGTGAACTGTAACAGTACAACAGAACAAGACAGCACAAAAGCAATACAGACACTTTCTCACCACTTTAGTCTCCATTTATTTAGGTTAACTGACTAAAAATTTAAAGCAACCTGCTTAAATATTTCTTTAGTTTAAAACATTGAGTCTTTTTACAGGTCTGACTACTAAATCTCATCCACACATCCTGAGAAACTACAACCTTGACAAACCACCACAGAAACTGGTGCAACAGTATTCCTCCAGGCCATATACAGCTCTGGAAAAAAAAATAAGAGACCACTGCAAAAATGTTCAGTTTCTCAGGTTTTATCTTTTATAGGTGCAAGTACTGAACTGAACAGCTTTGTCTTAGTTTTTAAGAATTGCTGACAATATTTTTCCTAATTTCCAAATAAAAATATTGTTATTTAAAGCATAATTTAGGAAATCACAAAATATCAAAATAAGAGAAATGATGCTGTGTTTACAGAACTTGAATAATTCAAAGAAAACAAATCTCCTGTTCACTCTCAAACAAAATGGCAATAATTATCTTTGATGTACTTCTAGTAAAGTTTTTCCATCCAACTGGTCACATTGCCAGAGGAGATTGTTGATTCCAGCAGTGTTTTTTTTAACACTTTTCCTCATTAAGTAAGATTTGATTCAGGTGATCAGTAATCAGTACCTCATAAAGCAGAATGAGGTGCTTGTGTAAGAATTTAACAGACACTAGCATGGAATGGCTGTCACACTCAGATTAATTAATTGCACTGGTCTCTGTATTTTTTCCAGAGCAGTATAAGACTATCTATGATGCCACCCATGGTGCATGTACAGAGTAAAAAACAATGAAATATATAGATACTCTTAATTAAAAGTGTAAAAGACTAAAGTGGTTAAAGGTAAGTCCAGCAGCTTAGATGGTTTTAGAACTTCACGGAAGACACAATGGCAATTTGTCGGTTTATACTGTTGACATTCAGTACATTAGGAGAGAGCTTTAGTCCTCAGTATTTCAAGTTAAAGTGTTACAACATTCTTCAATAGTCTAGTTTTCAGATTCCTTTTTGTGTGTTTTTTGGTGTACTCTTTGTGAAATGTGTTGCTTCTAAAGCAATAAAAAAAACTCCCATAGGTTTCTTTAGGGCACACAGTGAAGACAGTAAAATGACTTTTAGAAGCCATAGTATTCCACTGATACAACAATTTAATTACTGATTCCAACTTATGGAAAATGAACAAGAACAAATACATGCTTTGTTTTATCCTCTGATACTTTTTTTTTTACCTGTGACTTTTTCACTGTCCTACCCTAATTTAAATATCGAGACTAATGAACTGCTATATGGCATCAGTTTCTACTGTTGATGTAACCTGTATCTTCTCAGACAGAGCAACACAAGTAACTGAAGCCAGTACACCCAGAATACTATCTGTCAAGATAACAGACAAATAATGACCTCATGCTAGGTCTATGCAGTAACCTTTGGATGTGTTATGGATTTTCTCCTCAATTTAGTAATACTCCCACAGTGGGTGGATGAAGGCTTGTGGATCATCAACCAATTTTGTTGCAACATCTTACAGATACTTGCACTGATTGGCAAGATTAGAGTGATGAGGGGAGAGGGAGGACCCGCCATGCTCTTCTGTGCTCCTGGACATGGATGGCTGAGGGATTGTTGGGGATCAAACTTGCATGATAGGATTAACCAGATGCATTTCCACAAGAAAATGCGAAATGTGATTGCATGGTTGCTATAAAACCAGTGTTTGGAGACACCCATACATTGGTTTTATGGGCAAAAAAAGGTTTGTGTTGAAAAAAATCTACTCTCACCATAGATGTGAACTGGAAATCTTCTGATTCTGCAATCGGGAGCCGTTGGTGTGACATTTTTTGCACAAGTGGACATGGAACTGAATACAGTTCTATTACCCATAGAAACCTGTGAGGTCACGTTGTCATCTAACTAAAGAGGCACACATTACGCCAAAAACCCCACCAAATTCAATTTAAAAACAATCTGAAACTAGCAATAGAAAATAGGACTTTGTTCCTAAGAAGTGAGTTCTTGAGGTGTTTTTTTAGTTTGATTCAACTTTATTCCCTTTTTTACTCCCTCAGTCCCTTTAAATGTTCTTTTTCACTTTGACTGTTATTCTTAACTAGCCAATAAAGACTGTTTTCCTTGTTCTGGAAATGTCAGTGATTCCGAAAAGTTCAGCTTATTCAACTAGAGATCAACTAGAGATCAACTAGAGATCAACTAGAGAATCGTTTTTCTGGTTGTGCTTTGGTCGCCTATGCATGTCAGGTTGTGTGTCTTGCTCAAAAACCTCCCGAATTCGTCCTACACAGATATCCGATGCTTCCTGAGTCTCTTTGGAAAGCTGTGTCAGGCTGAGAAAGCCGTGTGGGAGGTCCTCCACCACGGTCAAGGTCACGGGTTGGCCAATGCTTCTCAGCTTTTTGGCAAACATCACAGAATCGTCCAACAGGGCATCCAAAGCTGAAGCCTAGTGAAGATAATGATAAAACCTTTACAGCTTTAAGAGGTAGGCAATAAGACAACATATTACGATAAATTACTGTAAATTACTGTTTTTTTCCCAGTAAAATTTCCAGTAAAGCACTTAAGCACTGTGTTACCATGAAGCAAGCACGATGAAACAAACAAAATGTGGGAATCTCCTCAGGAATCATGTTATATTTTTGCCACAATGCACAACCTCAGCTGTAAGTGCAAGGTGATTACAACATAATTATTTCCTTTGCTCTTTCTGTCACCGCTTTCTGTGTGCTGTGGTTATAATTTCTTACTCGTACTTTTCCTCATCATCACATTTTTCTCAACAGTTCCTCTGTTCTTTGCTTTATGTCCTTTTCTAAGAAATATCTTTTCGCTCATATGTCAATTCGGCTCCATTTCCGCACATTTACCTTAATTTAACATAGGAAAAAACACTTCGTTTCACTTCAGCAAAACACGTTGCTCAAACTTTTACATATATCTGTATTTATTTTTCTTGTAGCACTACCAGCACAAACAAAAAAAAAATGCAAGACGTAGTAGTAATAACATAGTACATGATAGAATGTTCTGACAAATTGGTGGATAAAATCTGAATGAAAAAAGGTGACTGTAATTATGCTATTGTACAGTTTTTTAACACCACTAGAGGTGAATGGGTGTTGGACTGGCTTGTTGATTAATGCTGGTCATTGGTGGTTAAATAATGTAGCTACATCAGATGGCATATAGAAGGTCCGTTCTATGCACTGTCACATCTCAACAATGCACACTGTCACATTTTTTCATTGCAAAACCCATCTAATTCTTAATGTGAACTCTGGGATTGGAGGGATTCAAGACTTTTTCCTGAGGGTCCTTAATTGTGCATGCAAGCAAAGCTATAGCTCCCATTTCTCACACTGGCTTTCAAATTTGTGCTTACAATTGCCCTCTCAATGCAGCCCTTGCTACAAACTCAACATTTCTCGAGAGCCAAGAAAACACTGATCAGATTGCAATGGTTTGTTTATAGCTGTTCAGAGGGGAATACATTTTTGGATACATTTAACTTGTGATTAAGGAGCACTGTGTCCGTAATCTGAATTGAGCAATTGTAGATCAGCAAATTAGCTCATTCAATTTCAACCCCTTGACAAGTCCCCTTGAGGCCTCTTTCACACATGCAGTATCAATTTAGCGTTAATTAAATGGGATAGGGTTAAGTGTACATTTCCAAATACCGCTAAAGTGGGTGTGGAAATTTACCTGGATGAGACCTAGTGCAATAATATGACATATCTATAGCAGAGTTACAGTGATGTTTAGATTACAGTTGTAAAAAAACGAACATTTCTGTGATGCTTTTTTACTCTTTTCTTTTAGTTTAGTTTTGTGAGTGAAAGCACAAAACGAAGTACTAGATTCTACACCGTAAATCTACAAGGCAGAATGTTTATTTTTATGGTTGAGTTTCCAGTCTTTGTGAAATAAAGTAAGAAACAAAAGTGTCTGTTGTCCACTCATGATGAGGACGTCACAGTTGTTTAAAGGGGTTTTCATGCCAGATGTGAATACAGGCAGCTTCACATGTAAATGGAAAAGTATCCCAATAATGTCCACACAAAAGTATTACTAGGGCTGGGCATTATTTACTTATTTTATTACGCATTAATGCAGTTTTTTAATTACTATTGTTTTGAAAGTTGGTTGCTTTTTTGTGCTCAACCACTTCACCTCCATCTAACAGGGACACTTGCTACTGAACACAGACTGTTTCTGCTGCTCCCTGATAAAAGAAAAAAATGTTTCTGCTGGTCCCTGTTCAGAAAAAAAAAGAAAACAGATTTATAAATGTTAACTTACTATAATGGTTGTGGCTCCCATGCTCTGGATTCTGAGGGGAACTTGTTTTTCTTAAACAAACTAGATAAAACGTGAATGCCCTACAGGGGCAAACAGCTTTGGCTTTATATTTGATGTGATTACATTCATGTTTAAGTTGAGATTCACAAGACATATTTGAACGGCAGCTGTGTACCTGTGTTAAAGCGAACACTGCTGTTAAAAAGCTCCTCATTTGTTTAAAGTGTTTGCAAACCAAATGTTATTGCACTTTCGTTCGTATAGCAGTGCTTTTAAAATAAAAGTGCGCAATATGCCACTTTTGAATTAATCATGCCATTAATCACAGAAAGTCATATGATTAATCACAATTTAAATTTTGTTGCTCAGCATTATGTATCACTTTAACTAATGTTGGCTAGCTAATTGGCTGTGTCAGTGTATGCTTGTGTTATTATTTATTGTTTTTTGCGCCAGTACTCAGGGACCTAAGTTGAGCAGTCAAGTGTTTAGGATTTTCTTATATCAGAGAACACATTTAGAGAAGTGTTTGAAAACCCTATTCTACATTCACACATTATTTATGCATACTATGCATTACTTACCACTAGGTGCACTGGAGGCAGTCCCTTGAGAAGAATATCTGGCGCAAGTAAAGGAGACACAAACGGGTTCTTCATTATGGGGGTGCAGGGGGTCCTAATCTCCGCCAGACACCCAGAACGCAATGGCTCAAAGCCTTCTGGGTATTCCTTAGAGCCTTGTGTTATATCATCAGAGGTGGACACAACATCTTGATGCCCGTTGGTTGATCTAGTTGCTGGTGCTGATGAGGCAGATGTGTGGTTGAGTATCGACTGCAGCCAGTTAGAAGCTCCCTGTGTGATGTCCCCTAACAACACCGCAGTGTCTTGGCTAAGAGCGCTCAGTGTGTCCAGCTGTTGTACGGGTTGCACTGACTCACGCTCTGTACCTGAGACAGAACAAGAGGTGGTGAGAGTGAAGGTGTTATGAACACACTCTACCTATACAAGGAATACACTATAATGTTTATTATTAATGCTAATCTCTTTCTTTTATGATAATTAACTGTGAGCTAAAATTAGTATTCAGGTATTTAATTGCTGAACCAAACCTTGTCTCACAATTTTTGTGTTGTCTTTATATTATTAGAAAACAGAGACACGAGATTTTGCAACCAAATTACCTGAATACTAATTATGGCCTGACTCACGCGAAAAATCTATTGCTGTGTCAAAATTTCTTGATGAACAGACACATAGAAATGTTCCAAAGTGAATTTAAAGCATTGTGTTCCATTAATTTACATACATTTTTCTTCAGTAAAGTTACTTTTTGGAGATTTAGATTTTTGTTTCAAACAACAACAATTTGCTTAAATATGTAAATTGCCCAAGCATGATTTACACTTCTTTACTGTAAGTCAAGATGAAATATTTCATTCAGCTAAGTGGACTTTTGATGATAAATGTTAGTGCTTACAATTAAGTATTTACCCCCTCTCCCCTCTTCTAATTTTACAAATGTATCACACTTAATTATTTAGGATCCTCAAATAACAGAAAATAAGCTACTGAATTATATCAGTCCAGAAAAGAAGACAGTCACTTGTAATGTTCTGGGACTTCAGGGAGACCACAGCGAGTGCCATTATCTCCAAATGCAGAAACCTTGGGTGAATGGTGAATTTGCCAGCCTACCAAAATTCCTAAACGAGTGCTATGATGATTCATCCAGAAAGTAACCAAAAAGCACAGATCAAGCACAGACAAGATCCGCATTCATGATTCCACAATTAGAAACAGACTGAACAAAAATGTTATCCATTGGTGAGGTCCAAACCCTCAAGTCTCACAAATGTTCTGTAGACTGAATGTGAACATTTTGGAAGTCAGAGGCTCCATTACAACAGTCAAACATGGTGGTGAGAGTGTATTGGTGTGAGGAAAATTTGCTGTTTCAGGTCCTGACAACTTTCCATTTTGGACAGAATGAATTCCAGGAATTTATCAGGATAATGTCCAGCCATCAGTATGTGATTGATGTGCTATTCTGTTACGCAGCAAGACAACAATCCAAAGCACAAAAGTAAGTCCACATCTGAATGAAGAAGCAAAAGGTTTAAGGTTTTGGAGCAGTCTTGCCAAAGTCCTGACTTGAAAAGCCTTTGGAATGCTGAGGCAGGGCCTTAAACATGCTGTTCGAAAGCCTTCCAATGTGGTTAAATCATAGCCATTCTGCAAACAAAAGTGGGCCAAAATTCCCACACAATGATGTGAAGGACTGACCTCCAGTTATAGGAAGCATTTGGTGGCAGTGGTTGCTGCTAAAAGTGGTGCAACAGGTTGATGGGGAAATGACTATTTCACATGAGTGATATAGGTCTTGCAAATATTGCATTTTTTTCTTCAATGGTTGAGAAGATCAATTAGAAACTGTGTTTTGTTTCCATGTGTTCTTTTCATCTTACATTTTGTAGGAGTTTCTGAAATCTTTAAGTGCAAACTTGTTCACAAGACTCTTGGGGTCCTATTAATACATAAGTAGTTATTGTGGTCTTACCAATGTAGGCGTTAATGCATTTGTATAGCACGCTCAAAGGCAGCAGTGGATCAATGAGGGTTAGAAGGCGGGAGGGCGAGGCATCTGTTGTCAGAAGTGTTGCCGGGTATGCAGCCATGATACCATCGGGGGTCCGTACACCATGAGACAGGGCCTTCATTGAAACAGTGAGACACAGGTTTCCACCAGCACTGTCCCCTGCCAGACACACACGCTCTGCCGTTGAGCCTGAGATAAAAATGGGGATCAGATTTATAAGTCTGTCTTCGCTTCTCCACAAAATCAACACTAAAAAAGAATTATGTTTTGTCCACATCTTTTGTGTTCGTGCACATTGTCATGTAGCACAAACCCAGTAATTGACAGTTCTTTAGGGCCCAGCAGTAAGCATAGAAACACTCCTCCAGGGCCCGTGGGAAGGGGGCTTCAGGGGCCAGAGAGTAATCCACAGAAAGAATTGGCACGTTCAAATCTCTTGACCAGGTCTTCAGATAACTCTGAAAAAAAATATAAAGAGAAATATATCACACATACAAGAAGACAATCATCTGCTTAGTAGGGACTAAATAGGGACACACTACAAAATAAACAAACATATTTGGCATACTTCATGGGATCTGGAGGTCTGGGCAACAAATCCTCCACCATGAAAGTGGATGAGGAGCCAAGGAGATAAGGGGCTTCTCTGGTTCCTGAAGCCCACCGAACGAGAAAGCTGAGGGCCTTCAGGCCGAGAGAGTGCCAGCAGCTCTGCACTGTCCTAGTGAGAGAGAGAATCAGTTCAGTTATCAAACTCAGCGGACAAGCTCAACAAACGCTGACATCCAGTTTTGGTCGATTTCTACGCAGTTGCCTCTAGTTGCCAAAGTGCTTTGCTTTAACTAAAAAAAAACACACATTCAGCGATAAGACAAGTGCAATTACACAACATTTCAAAGTGCAATCTCACAAATACTACGAATATGATGGAGAATATAATTGTGTAATATATACACAACCATCCAAATGTTTGGAATCAATGTTTTGAAAAACAAAAATGTAAAAGTAGGCCTAAGTAGGCCAGTGCAGTTGGAAACTAAAAAATTAAAAGAAGAGTTTGGCAAAAAATCTAAAGTATACAATTTTGCATTTACTAATGATGGAGCAGATTTATGCAATATGTGTACAATACATGTTTGACATCCAAATTTTGTCGCTTTAGTTTAGCACCAGAATTACAAGACTAATGTTCCTAAGAAACACTAGAAGTCGAAAGTTGCCCAAATATTTTCCCCAAATCTTCTCTCGGCACACAACCAGCAATATCAGCCTGGCAGCCCCATGCTAAGATGAAGAAATATAGCACGTTTTATACATGATACTCAGATGTGTAGGTAAAATTATGTTATAAATGAAATTTGACTTTCAAAAGTGCACTATAGCTATGACACATTTTTTACTGCAGAGCATGAGAGCACACCTGTCCCTCGCGGAGTTTGTGAGAGATGAGTCGCATGTGCACGGGGCCCGGCCCCCAGTGGGCAAGAGGGGGGGACACACTGACCGTCAGGCTTGGGTCTGCGGCTAGAGGCAAACTCAGTGGCTCTCCAGAAACCGTAAGAGTCAAGTTTACTTGCACCGTGTTAGAAGTAATGCTTGCTAAACTCTGGAGAGAGACCAAAAGAGAGACACACAAAGAGAGAAACTGCATCAGTCCTGATCTTTTGGCTTGACTGCTTTATCTGTATATTGACAGAAAGAACTGGCCTTGTTGCTCAAGTCTATTCGACTATACATGCAATCCCTTATCTTTTCACTTCTAAGGGCAATAACTTCAATAATGATGTCACAGTATGGGAAAAAAGGGTGTTCTGATTTCTGATTCACGCTAAAGGAGTCACAAAAATTCCAACTGACTGATATCAGCTCTGTCTCTGTGATGTTCCAAAAGGTTTTCCAGAACTGCATGTCTAGGTTTTGAGTGATGCGTTCAAACTCTGTCCCCCTCAACTCAGGGTCGATCACATACTTCCCAGATGTGAAGATCGAGAGAGCTGCCCTCCCTATGGACAGAATGCAAAACTGGAGTAAAACATAGAAGGTGCCATTACATAAAAAGGACTACTCATGTTAGACATTTCCTCAACACCATGCACTGCAGAACACCTGTTGGATGGAATCAACACTGTGCTAACCATGATCAAGTTGATGATCATGAAAATGTAATTCTGGACATACACATATTACATACGTATATATATTATACATATATGTCATACACATATTCTCAACTACACTGACCTAATCTAGTCTGGTGTTTCTTGTAGTTCCCTCCAAAGGACACCATACTGATCACCACTGTCTGCAGGAAAGGCCTGAGAGAGGGAGAGAACTGCATACAGAAAAAGACAGGCAATCCTTTTAATAACCACTAAAAAGTGCATGTGTTTTTAGCACATTAGTTTT
>JBBPCX010000147.1:6919054-6930192 GCA_037974365.1 Hydrocynus forskahlii | reverse complement strand
CCCCCCAAAAAAAAATGGTTACATATTAGAACATTTAGATTTATAATTGATAAAACTTTACCACGCCTCACTTCTGTGAGCTTCAATCACCATTTCAAAATCAACTATTTTAAAGGGCAGTGTTGTCTGTTCTTAAATGATGCCCAAAAGGAGAGAAAAAAAAAAACATTCGCCGCAAAACAACCCTAGGACGACATGATAATACGTTTTTAAAAAACAAGACAAAAGAAACCTAGAGCTCAACAGTCTATTGCATTTTTTGCCAATTGTTATTAGACACTCATTATTATTATTGTTATATTATCATCTTGTATCTCTCATAGACTTTGTTAGCAAAAATAAGTGGTGTGCATTATACAGATCCATTCTTTAAATATACAAATATACTTCTGCTTTTAATTAAAAATGCTTTAAGCCAAGGCATCCAAAGTCCAGCTTTTAGCATGGAGGGGGAGGGGGGCAGAGTGTATTACATCACAGTTTAGGCTCCACCCACACAACAGCTCCACCCCCCTACATGAAATGCCCCGCCTACTGGGATCTAGCAACCGTTTCCGTGGCAACTTGAGTAGACAGAGAACTTACTACAGAGCTGCACTATAGGACAAAACAACAGGACTTCTACAGTCACACGTGCACTGGTGCATGCCCTACTAATCAGTCTCAAGTTTTCAAGTAAAATGAAATGCTGGTAGTGCCAGAAAAGTAACAGTTACGCTTCAAATGTGTGGAAACTTTGGGTGTTTTCAAAGTGCTGCATGCTGAAGTCAACCGAAAGCAGCCAAAAGTTATTTTCACACAACAAGAGCTGCTCAATAGACTAGACTTACATTTTGTTGTTTTTTTTTTTTTTACCCACTGTTCACATAGGGCCCTTTTACATTGCAGAGTTTTCAACTGAGTGAACGTTTAAAGGCTAGTTCTGGAGACTGATGCAATAAAAAAAATGATTATTTAAAGCATGTAATAATTTGTCATTGTGGAAGTGTGGAGTGAAATGTGCAACGAGTAGAAGAATGTGCGGGTGGTGTATTGTGAAAGAGCCTTAAAATCATCCTGCTACAGCACAGATTTTTCAGTTATGACTGCATGTAAGGGACCAGCTGTTCAAAAGTCATCTGAAAAGCACTGAGCACTGAGCAGAGGTTTTCAATTTCAAACCACACTTAGAAATTAAAATGAATGGATTTTGAACATCTGGCCCTTTAAAATTAACCAGTTACTCATTCATTGCAAAATTTAAACAAGCTAATCCAACCTGCACTAAACAAGACTTTAAAGCTCAAGCTCCAATCTATTCAAAATTCTGAAGCCCCCCCCACCCAAAAACAACCAAAAAAACCCCAAACAAACAAAAAAAACGACAAGATAAACATGACGAGGGTTCACGGTTAGCTGTGGAACGTTGCGGGACTGGTGTTCTACATGTTCCAATTCCCAAAATTACAGCACCGCTCCTCTTAGCACCTTAGGTGTTTAGCCCAAACTGAGACCATACAGTGGGTTAAAACAATTAAGTGCAGTAAAAATCGTCATCATTCCTCACACAAAGGCTCTCTCTCTCTCTCATCACAAAGACAGACCTCTCTGTGGTATCAGATTAGCAGCTACACTGAGAGGTATTTCACAAAGCAGGATCTCCACACTCAGCTATATAATTGAAGCTCAGTGTCAAGCCTGTCGAAAAGGAGGAGAGGTCAAAGACATTTCTAACTGGACTGTCCTCCTTTTGAGCTTCAGTTGTTGATCTTGCTGGAAACTAAAAAACCCTTGTGGAAAAAAAGAAACAAACACCCTGGTCTGTGGCTTTAAGGAGAGAGGAAACAGTGGGAGAGCACAGCACCACACCTGACAAAGCCAACAACACAGGCAAGCGGAGGTCACAGTTAACAAATACAACAGCCCTCGACCTTTAACTGGGACCATGTTCCAGAAGGAACTCCCATGGCTCCCCCCTCCCATCTACTGAGGCACATTGGTTTGATCCGAGAAATCAACGAGACTTTCTAAAAAAGTCAGTCACGGCTGTTAGCGAAAGCTCAAACCGTCTTCCAAAGCTCAACAAAAACCAGCATACCGAGTATAAAAATCAAAGAAAATGTCAATTTTTCCACATGTCCACTTGTTTACTGGTTACACCGTACTTCAGGACCACAAGGCCTATTCACTTCCTGAAGAGAAATCAGTGGAATCGTACTTAAAAGGAAAAGTCTGACCAAAAACATGACAACAGCTAGATCTACCCAATGGCATGGTATCATTTGCATAATGCTAATTGGCGGCTGCTAGCTTTAATCAGCAATGTTAGCACTTTTGACCCAACGAAAAAAACAAACAAACAAACAAAAAAAAACCTTATGTGGATCAAAGGGGCATTTGAAGCATACTCACATTTGGAAAAATATTAGTGCACTACTAGTACTTCAGTATGGCAGTATATGCTTTCGCCCACTGTCAAGGTACGAGAAAGAGGGAGAAGAGAGAGCTAGAGAAGAACCAGCAAAACCAAGAGGGAGGAATAAAATGTCCTTTGATTCTAAAGTCAATTTTAAAACCTGAAGGCAAATTCTTAAGGACTCTTAAGAGATGCTTAAAGGAAATAGCCAACATTAGTTCCATTGTTCACGTGTTTCAAAGTCAATTCGGTAAAACATCTAAAACACTGCTTTGCAGCAACTGTAGTCCATGGTTCAATGGCACAGACACTGCAACCTTTCCAGGTGGTCCTGGATGTGTTCAGAAGGTGTTTCCAGGCACTTTGTTTCATATACGCAACTAACATCCTCCCGAAAAGAGATCCCATCTCTAACATGGACACGGTAATACAACACCCTAATCTCTGCATGCTTAACTTCCCACCATTTGAATAAATTCACCTTCTGTTTCCGAACATTCAAAGTCCTTCACCAAATACCATATTTAGCCAACATGAAAAAATCTTTGCCACAAGTATGTATTGGACAATGACAATATAATCGTAACCGACAAAGGCTGACTTATTGCACTGAAAGTCTTTTTGGACAGTGTTAGTCAAAGTCAACAGTGAAGAATGAAAAAGTGCACCACTGCTAAATTATTTGGATGATTTATAGATGAACTATTCATAGTTCTTTGATAAACGCAACATTTGTTCAATAAATAGCCTTAAGCACGTATGTCAGGCTCTGGCCTTTGTTGGCGACAGCTCTGTTGTCTGCATTTAAAACACCGAAATCAGTTCCGCAGCTAATGAGCAAGGCCTTAATGAATTACATTTGGTGTATTAGACAAGTCTAGTCTGACAGATATGAGATTATTATTAAAATACTAAGGTCTTCTTGTAAAGTAAAGATGGAGATCATTCATTGTCCTTGCTTGAACATACTTCTTCAGTACCTTCTAGAAGCCACAACCACACGTCACTTGCACGCACGTGCCCTTCTAAACAGAAATCTTTCACCAACCTTGAGTTGAATGTAATGGATGTTCAGAGGTTGTATTTTAAGTGAAAGCGCAGTTCTTAGCTAATGTGTCACTCTCCCTGCGCAGAAGAGGAGGGACAAAAAACGGAACATAAAACAAAATGGGGTAATCATAAACGAACACAAAGCTAAGATGTTTTCCAGTCAGTGCATAGACACAGACGTTAAATGAGTCTTAGTTTTACAAAAGATGATGTAAGTAGGTTAAAAAGAAAAAGTATATCACCTAACAACCTTGTGTATAAAAACAGTGGAAAAGGGGGTCCGAGGCGCATTTAGCATCTCAGACTAAGAGCATTGTTTGAATTCATTATTAAATAGATGGATTCATTATTAAAAATCATCCTAGATCACTTAATTAAATAAATATAGGCCAAGCATATGTATTTAAAGTGATGCCCTTTGGTGATGACTCAACCATCCTCTCCAAAGCAAACCCAAATTTAAGTGTGTTAGCGTTACTCTATGATCAGAATGAAGCAAAAGGTTACATCTACCAGCCCTTACAGTCTCATGCTGTGACCAGTTAGTTTCATGATGACATAGTGACCTCTGGTGGTGACCGTAACTTCAGCTGACCATAGTGAAACTGCTTGACCTTCCTGAAAACATTTATTCTTGGTCAGTCACTTTACTTAATTCATGCTGCTTCACTTGAACATTATAAAGAGAGCTCCACTCACAGACAAACACTCAGAAACAAACTCAGCGCTAATAAATAACAGTATAATTGCCACGCCTCTTTCTTAAGACTGTCATGGCAAGAAACAGGGAAAAAAAAAGGAGTGGGTTCTCAGAAAAGACTGGCTGATTTTTTTTTCTATTCTATTGCATAACAATGTTAATCCCACCCCTCCCATTGGTTTTAGTTACGTTTGGTTTGTTTTAGCAGCAGGGCAGCCTGGGGTTGGTTGCCAGCGCGGCTGGGAGGAGCCTTCCTCAGCTCAGTGCATGACGCCAAGTGACTGACAGACGAGTGTTTTAGGAGGCAGACCTAGGCGAAGTACATGGTCCTCAGAGTGTCGTGGTGAATCTGCACAGCTTTGGCCAGAGCCTGGGGATCCCGACCGTTACTCTGACCAGACACATGACTTCCTTCCGCACTGAGAGGTGACAAAAGGGGTGGGGAAAAAATAGAAAGAGACTGAATTAATATCTCAATTTAAAATTACAACCATTCCCACAACAGGGAGGGATACCTTACCTCTTTACCTTCGTATCCCTGATAGTTCTCAAGATGCCAATTAGAATACTTCATCAATAACTTCATTTTGTCCATTCTGATGAATTAAATTATTAATATGATTCCGTCAACATACGGCATATTTGTCAAAAATACTGCAGGACTGTCCTTAACACGAGAGACTCAGTAGCGTGCTTTCACAATAATACTATAGTATTATTAATACTATACTATAGTATAATACTTTTCTATAGTATTTATACGCAATTATAATACAACACTTTTCTATAGTATTTACATGCAGAAGTTGTGTTTATAGCACAGTGTGTTTTCATACTGAGTTTTCTTCCACAGACTTTTATTTAGATTTGTTTAGACTATATTTTATATTGTTCATGTCTGTATCTCTGTGTCTTTGCAGTCATAACATGAGCAGTTTCCTCTGGGATCAATAAAGTCTTCTGATTCGGATTCGCTTATTCACATGCAGGTCATGTAAACTAATAAGTGATTACAACAGTAAAGCTGGCATAAATATTACAATTTTAGGGAAAAATGTGCATCCTATCGGCTAACACGCAAGTCACAATCTCACTCACCTGTCGTGCTCCTTATCTACCAGGTGGTAGCGGGCTCGGAAGGCAACCAGGTGGGCATAGTAGGCTGGTGCCGGGATGGAGACGGAGCGGGTGCAGCGCACATAGGTGTGGCACAGCTGGTAGGTGAGCAGCTGGAACTCATCAGCCGTGAAGCAGTTGTCGTCCCACAGCACGTGGTAGTGTGAGGGCCGACTCGTGCCCTGTGGCAGGTCAGAGAGAAGAGATTCAGAGAGTTAACACTGGGGTCATGAGTAGGAAAGTCCAAGCCACTGCCATTTCTTATCATAAAACAGGCTTTAATAAAAATGTGATTTACCAACTTAATTTTACATGTTTTATTGTTACTGAGCATTCTTATATTCCTCATTTAAGTTTTATAAAGTAAAGCGGACCCTTATAGTCACGCGTGAACACACCACAGCTCAGCACAGTGAGAAATTCTTTCTCTGCCTTTAATCCATTCATCTAGTGAAGTAGGGGGCTGCCTCCAATGAGAGGCGCCCAGGGATTAGTGTGCGGGACGGTACCTTGCTCAGGGGTACCTCAGTGATGACGCTAGCAGTGTTGGGATTCGAACACACAACCTTCTGAGTGCAGGGGCAATGCCCTATAAGCCAATAAGCATTCAGACCCATCAAAGGCATGTTGTCTAGCGGTTGAGATATATATATATACACACCATTTTATAAATGTTTTGCCCAGATCACAGACGACTATCTTTAAGAAGATTCAGATATTCTTATTGTAATGGCAATATATACTGACTACATGCATAACTGGGATGAGAGATCTCCCTGTATCATTCGACCCACACACACACACACACACACACACACTGAGGTAGGGATCTGTGGCAGATAAAGAGGTAAATAATTAGTTTGTCTTTACCTGTATTCCAGCATGACTGCAGAGGTAAAAGTCAAACTCATATGGATGGGTGATATCTGTGTCCACTGTTGTACCAGCAGGAATGTTTCCACTCCGTCCAACCTGAGAAAGCATGGCAGAATGAGTGAATTTCTAAGACTATAATGGTTACAACCATGAGATGTTCAAGCTGGTCTAAGGCAAAGCTCTTTCTCACCCTTTCGTTCCGGTCAGCACAGAAAAGGCGTGTGTGGTGCCGTTTCTGGACCACGATGTAGGTGATTCCAGGTTGGTATTCTCTCTCCAGACTGATGCAGGCCTCACGAATAGCCAGCAGCTCATAGTAAAGCACCTAGAGGAATAGGAGTATCATTTTCATAAGAGCATATATCTATACACAAATGAGAATTGCGTCGTTTTCCCTACTAGCTTTCATTGCACACTGTTTTTTTTTTTCTTTCTCATTTCCAAAGATTTGTTAAATTAAAAACAGCCACCAGCAGTGTAGAGACCAGCACTTTCTCAACTCATAGAGCCTGACTGCAGCAGGTCTGACCTGTCGGAATTGTCCCTCAGACACACCATCCCTGTAGAAGATGAGCCGGGTGGGTTTGTAGCGGGTGGATTTGTAGAACTGGATGAGCAGCTCTCTAACCATGGACGCGAGGTCCTGGATGACCTCCTGTCGGGGCCTTTGCACCCGCACTGTGGCACAGTAGCGGCTTGGGTGAGCATCCATACTCCCCACCACCTATGTGGAGAACATGCACGCACAGCAAGAGAAATTCAAATGTTAAAAACTGTTAGAGTTGAGGATTCATTTTCATTCTTTTACCGGTTTGAAAAAGGATGTCAGATCTGTGCACAACCATATCAGAATGATAGAAAATGTGTGTGAGAGAGGTAGAGTGGGGGCAGAGAAAGAGAGAGGCAGACAGAAAGTGAAAGACTGAAACAAGTGGAAAATTTCTAACCGCAGCTATTGAGGGCTTCTTGCCGTCTCCGGCCGGCGGGTGAGTCACATCAGCACCGAGGAAAATAACTGGCTGTTGGAACACAGATGGACTGGAAAAAAAGAGAGATAAAAGGTGAAAAATTCTATTAGTCTTGCTGTTCAAACTTTTACATTGTGCATTTCTATATGGTAAAAGGACATGTTAACAAGACTGTACCGTTGATGAGGGACCAGGATATTGTTGATGCCACCTAGTTTGACGTTGATCTTGAGACAGAGGTTAGAGAGAGTCTGAGGTGAGGTCTTCACCACGTTCTTCACCTGCACACACTGAGTGGCCATCCCCAGAAGAGTGTCTCCAACACGCTTCACTTCCGCTGCACACACAGATTTAAATACAACAGCACATGAGTACCAGCTCAGTAGCACCTTTAACAACACACCTCATCCATTAAGTCCTTTAGACACTGTTAATGAGTGAGGTGCCAAAAACCTGAATGGGCGTGGGAGAGGATGTGTCTGTTGAGAAGGGGGGTGTACAACTATTGATTTTATCGAATCAACTAGTCATTTAAAAAAGTAATCGCCTCGTCTTGTGTTCGGAAAGAAAATTTTTTTTCTGTTAGTAGGTTGCTACTATGCTCCTGTGGATGCTGGAACTGAAGCTGTGAGACATGCACTGAAAGAGTGTCTGTTTTATTCCTCTCTTCACAAGATAACAGCCACCTGAGGTCAGCGGCATGTTAAAATCCCCTCGCATATCAGAACTCCCTCTTATGTGCTTCTGTGCAGAGACTCCGATGGGGGAAAAAAAGTGTACATCACCCTAAAAGCTAGTACCAAGATTTTCAGGGTGAGAAACAGCTTTTGGGCTGAATACATTCACACTATCCCCTTTAAAAATATTTAAAAGAATTTAGCTGGAAGCTCACTGGTACACTGCGTACATTTATTTTGACTGTGCAAAATGCTTTGTAATTTTTCAGTTTAATTCAGGTGGTTTTCAAAACCAACACAGACAAGGTAACTAATAGGTAACCAGGTAACTTTAGGTAACTAATTCAGCAGGGTAGTTCAACAGCTTGTCCTCCTTTGTTCCGGCTGCTTTCGACTCCCCACATGCTCCTCCCTGAGATTGTTGTTTCTGTTGTTGCAGACTAGAGATTCTCAGCTACTCTTCCAGCAAAATCCAAATCTATTGACTCTTAATTGTACCAAATCTGTTAGCCGTAGATGGCCAATCTGTCGTTAAATTATTAAGTGCGTACACAAAGGCCTTCCCTTGTTAGTTATCTCTATAGAGATGCTCTTTCTCTCTGGGTCGACCAGAGGTGGACGGGTTCCTCTTTTGAGTCTTGGTTCCTCCCGAGGTGTCTTCCTCCAGCTTTAGGGACTTTTTCCCTCGAGCTTTAGGGAGTTTTTCCCTCACCTGTCGCCTTTGGCTCGCTCACTAGGGGCTCGGACCTGTAAAGCTGCTTTGTGACAACTTTGGTTGTAAAAAGCACTAATAGAACTGAATTTAATTTAATTGAAATTGAGATTTTTAACTCTTGCAGTATTTCAACCAGACGAATGCTTTGTTTGTTTGTTTTTTTAATCAGAAAAAAAATCTGAAATGATCTCATGTAGAGTGGATCATAAAAGCACATCCAGAGGAGTGTTTGAAGGGTCTTTGACTGCTGACACTTGGATCTGTCTTCGTCAAACTGACAGTTTCTAAACAGCCTGATGTGTGAATATTGTCAGGTGATTTAGAGGAGTGTGTGCCTTTACATCTTGACAGTGTGTTTGTTGTGGATCTCTACCGTAGACAGGCGTTTTCCCAGGCAGGATGACGATGATCAGCTGAAGGCCAGCGTAGGTGTTCTTCAAGTGTCTAAACATGGGCTCCACGCTGTCAGCTCCCTGAGCATACTTGCAGAAGCACGGCTGGCCCTGGATGGGCATGCCGGCATCTTTTGAGATCTTACGAAGCTGGTCTGTAAAGCTCCTGCCCAGAACAAGAGAAGTGAGAAAAAAAACGCTGTTTCAGTTGTGGAAGAAAAAGGGGCTAGAAATATGCCCAAAACATTTTATTACAACACTTATTTCAATCTCATTATAGTTGATCAATATCAATTATATGCTTTCTAATCTTTGAAAGAACCATTTAATAGAATGTTCATCATGAAAGGACATAAAATGATTAAGGAGAGCTGCAATAAATTCCTCTTTAGACATCTCTCCCACCCCCCCCCCCTTTGTTTCATCTGAGGTTTTGGAAAGGGGGGGCTGCAGCAGGGAATAGGCCTTTAGCTCCACTTAAGCTCCATTAGCATTGATCTGTAAAGCTATATAAAATACGGTGAAATATATATATATATAAACGATTAAATGTTACATTTACTGGTCACTTTTAGAGGGCAATTGTTTATATTACATGTACAACCTTTAAAGCCATTACTTTACAAGACTAAAAATAGCTCGTAAGCGAACGCTTCTAATCATACTTTACAAGGGTACTATAAAACGCTTCCCAAAAGAAGTGAGCAGTATGTAGTCTGTGACAAACATAAATTTCCGCAGTAAACCAAAGATATCTGGATGAAGTACTACTCCAGCCAAATAACAGTATGCAGCCAGTCATCTACTTGATATACTGCATCCCATTATGCCACACAGTCATATCAGGAGAACAAGCATGTGGATGTAAGCACCTAGAAGTGTTACATGATGCATCTTATTATTTTAATCATTCTCCTGATGGCTGCATTTGATCACCATTCTGAACCGTGTTTACAGGCTAAAGTATAGCCTTTAAAAGCAAGATTACATCCAAACCTCCTATTGTAAACAAACACAGTCAATATCCTCAAAATAAATTCTAAAAAGTCTGTATGCAAAGATTTTTTTCAAAAGTGTACTACAGAGATTTGCTTTGTTTTGTGCTTGCTTGAACAAAAATGATACTTTTAGAATTATTTTGCAAAAACTAAAATGTGCTGGGCTCTACCCCAAACCCCTCAAGACAGAAAGCTATTTTGAACACAACCCTGCGTTGTGAGAGAATAACTAGCAATCAATTTATCTAAAATAAGACAGAAAACAATTCTGATTCATCACCAAGGCCTCAACAATAGCAGAGCAGGATCAAAATGTAAAAATCCCAACTGGGTGTGACATTTTCTGGTACATAATTACTATAGAACAGGAATGTCCAACCCTGCTCCTGGTAGTCTGAAATGTTTATTTCCAGCCCTTATCTGACACACCTGTTCATAGACATGTGAACGCTAGTATTTTAAGTAAGAACTAAACTTTGTTGGACGGTGGATCACCAGTAAGGTAGAACTGGACAGCTGTGCTATAAAGACCACCTAAGCAAACAATAAGGGTTTACAATAAGAATCAAAGATGATATTATAAAATTGCTTAAGCAGCAAAATAAATCACAGGTGCAGCCCCTTAGGAAGAAGAGAATTAAAGACTGGACATACTTGAGGATCTCCTCTCGGCACTGTCTCTGGGTGGCAAAGCAGGCGATGGCCCACATTTTGATTTCTACACCAGTATGAAACTGGTTCCCTCTCATATCCCACACACCATGGCTTGGGGTGGCCACTGTACGATTCTGTGTATAAACACAACACACAAACAAACCTAGTGTCATCTACTCGGCATACAGTCACAAAAACACAGACAGATCTTATATGTTTAATCTTATATGTTTAAACTACAATAATGAGTCACACCTGAGGTCCTATAAAGGGAACACTAATCACAATTAAGTGGTAAATTATAATTAAATGGGGGTGAAGGACAAATTGTTGTGTATCAGATGTAGTTACTTTTTACTCATTCAAACCAGAAACATGAACAGGGTCCTCCACGTTAAACATAATTTTGATCATAAAAGAACACGCTTTCACTGTAATCAGCAATCCAACATGCATCAAAAACACATGAAATACACACTTGTGGACAAAACAATAGCCCTCACAAACCCAAACTACAATACATAGCAAAACGGTTCACTACCACTCAACCCAGACAGATATGCAAACTAATGAAACTGAATATGTATACACACACAC
>JBBPCX010000147.1:6906732-6918632 GCA_037974365.1 Hydrocynus forskahlii | reverse complement strand
AAGTTCGGTGCCTTCACCGAAGTAACGGGAGCACTGTACGTGTGTAACTTCCTTTTCTATAACAAACTAGATAAAACATGAATGCCCTGCAGTGGCAAATAGCTTTGGTTTTATATTTGATTTGATCACATTAATGTTTAAGTTGACATTTACAAGAAACATTTTAACTGTAACTGTCTTAAAGCCAACACTGCTGTTAAAAAGCTCCTTATTTATTTAAAGTGTTGGCACACCAAATGTTATTGCACTTTTGTTCATATAGCAGTACTATAGCAGTACAAAAATTAAGGTGCGCAATACACTACTTTTGGATCCATTATTGAATTTTGCATATAACCCTGCGATTAATCGCAGAAAACCATAAATATTAATCGTCGCCAATATATACACACACATGCACACATATGTATATACGCACAGGTATGCAACCCAATTCCTATCTAACTACACTGAGATGCACAGCACACCAAGGAACAAACACACACACAATCATGATTGAAAGAAGAGAAGGTACCAGAAAGTGTTCAGAGCTCACCCTGCCGCCGTACTGCAGCATGGGGGCGGGCAGGACGCGGCCCGTCACCTCCGCCATCTCATCCCGCACACGGAACTGGAACTCCTGCACGAACGGGTCAGCCTCGTAGTTTGCGCTGCGCACCTGAAGGAAGGCAAAAAGAGCAGGACAAGGTGGCAGAAGAAGAGATTAGTTATTTTTATTAACTTCGTGCTGAAACTACCAATATTCTTTTCTTCCCTCATATTTCCCTTAATGCCGATTTTAACCTAACTACCACGCCCCACCCCCTTTATGAAGGTGGTTACCCTAGTACTGGAGATGTATCTTCCTGTGGAATCTAGTTCCAACCACAATTTAATTTAATTTATTAACCTTTATAGCCACGCATGAACACACCACAGCACAAAGCGAACAATGCAAAATTCTTTCTCTGCATTTTAACCCATTCACCAAGTGAAGCAGTGGGCTGCCGCCAACGAGGGGCGCCCCGGGAGCAGTGTGTGGGGACGGTACCTTGCTCAAGGGAACCTCAGTGAGGACACTAGCAGTTGGGATTAAAACCCACAAACTTCTGATTGCCAAAGCCCTAACCACTAGGCCCATCCAGCTGTCCCAGATCAGATCAGATGAATAAGTGTTAGGTGAGTAGAGCACGTTTGTAAACTATCCAGGAAAGAGGATCTCAAGAAGGAGGGTTGGCGATCACTGTCTAAAAATGATTTTACTTCTCCAGGCCACCAGGGGGTAATGTGATGCTCACCAGTCTGCTGATCTCCTCTTGCCTGTCTGGCGCTGAACGAGCTGTGGCTTTGATCATGGTAGAGGTCTGGTTATCTGTCAGTTTCTTTATACAGCGCTGCCCAGCTACGATATTACACACCTGTATGAAGACAGAAGAGTTGAAAAATATACTACTTTCTCTCTGATATGAGAGAAATACAAGATCACTGATTAGTGCAGATAAAACACATTTACACAAAAAGCATCCCAAAACACAACATTGCAGTAGCATCAGAGAATTGTTTACTACTACTAATAATAATCTTTTTTTTTTAATGAATAAAAACTTGAGCAGTAACTGAGGCCAGATTTCAACTATGCTCTGCAGGGCTAATTTACCAGGGGTGTTACGCCTCTGAATGATTCCCAGTGGGACCGACCCAGTGAGCTTGATAAATGTTGCAGCTTAATAAACATTTACAAAAATCTCATGAGAACATTCACTGTGGTACAGTTGTGTCCCACTAGAACACAGGTAGTAAACTACCCTCACTATTAAACATTAAGAGTAAAGGGCAAGTGGCTCTCACCTCCAGGGGCAGATAAGTGTGCTTTTGCTCTTGGCCCACCTGCAGGCAAGGCAAATGGGGATATTTGAGCTGCAGGTTGTATTTCTCTCGGAAGTACTGTGCCACGGTTCTCTCCACTGTCTGTCCGTTCTCCAGTTGCAAGGGAAACCTAAAGGAAAAATTCAGTGGATGTGACAATCAACATTTAAGGGATGGAAACAGCATTTACATTTACTTTTCATATGCGTGTTGGTTCATATAGGCTTCAATCTGATTGGTGGTCTTATTAAATTAATAATTTCAACAGAATATGCTGCTCTTAAAGCTCCCAACTTCTAAGTACAACATGCAGCGATAGATGTACAAACTAAACAACAATGATGTTTGGACATTATTTGAGGCTATAAAAAGAACAGTGGTCTTGAAGTAAAAATAATCATATTCTATCTTTCAACATTTCTCAAAACACCTTCAAAACGACAGCTTCAGCTTCACCTGCAGTTAAAGCAGGTAACGACACTGAATTACTCACGTTTGATGGCTGGCAGGTCGGCGAGTGACATTACACACCCTGTACTTTCTCCTCATAGTGCCACAGTGGGTCACCTCCACCTTCAGACCTAAGAGAAGGATCAGACATTCAAAAGTACACCATCAACTTTAGCACTCCACGGGTCTGTTCAGGACTGGCATGCTTAAAACAACCAGAGGATCGTCTAGAGTCGCGCTTGAGGAAGGACAGTCAAAAAGGTTCCAAATGATTTTCACCTATGACAGATTTGATTGTAGCACAAAGTATCACTTTTCGATAAACTGGACAGTGGGGACAGCCTGATCACTGTTCGATAGCTAGCTTAGTTAGCACTGAAAGTATTTAACATCACATTTAAAGGATGATTTATTGCTCTATATAGTTTCAAAGAGAGAGAATATAGAGAGAATTTCAAAGGGTTTACTTGACTACCAGTGTTTATTAGACTATAATATACGGTGTAAGATTCTGCAAAGACTTGTTCAGAGTGTTGAATCTTGCACTGTACATAGTATGTAGCTTAGATTTAAACAGAACTAGTGTCATACAGGGCGAGTATGATAGCGCTTCCGCATTAACATAACATAATTAGTGTTGTGGGAGGGGTGCATTGCTGCTTATTGGCTGTAAAATTGCAAATCTGCATGTGGAGTCACAATTCTGTAATGTCCAAACCAGCAAATGGCACGTACTGGTGCTGGGTATTACACCCTCAACTTATTTTGTCACAGAATCTTCCGAGCCAATTTCCACAGCTGCACGCTCAGACGCAACCAGCTACAGAAGCCATATTGCAGCAATGTAATAGATCAGAACCGAAACTAAAATCTGTGGTTCAGCAATCTATGTTTTTCTTCTAATTTAGAAACCACACTGCTCCTTGCAGTGACCGAGCACACAGGGCATGTAGGTAGTAGATTCTCATCGCCTCTGTATTCAGAGCACAGAATTCAGATTAAGGTTCATTGTGCTGGAGTGTCTGGATTTTGATCAAGGTTGAATGTGCTCGAGTCAAGGGATGAAATTCCACGTAAATCACATTTCAGCACACATGTGATGTGGGACAGGCAGAGGCAAAACTTTGTGAAGAGCTAAGCATGGACTTGACAGTTCACTGAACCTGTGATGGATAGCTGGACTTGAGCAACAAAAGGTTTGTTAACATAACAGATACCCAGACACAATCAATCTATATAACACACACACACACACACACACACACACACACACACACAAGTGCGTAATTAATCGTGCAGAAAATGATGTTGAATGGAACAGATAATGCAAGAAACATTGTTAATGTAGTATGTATGGCTGAGTTTTCACCTCACACTGGCAAGTCTGAAAAAAGGTTCAAAGCTAATTTTTTTTTTTTAGCGAATCTAAATTGTGACCAATGACCAAATCAAACCAAGGGAAGAGGGAACACACCCAGTTCAGGGGGGTAACAGAAACTGGTGTCATATATAGGTCTTCCCTAGACACCACAAAAGCCTCAGTAAGATTATTCCAATCTTTAAGCACTACAGGCAGTGCCCAACAATTTGATAAAAATACTTCCTATTGTAGATTATACATGAGAGAGGTCACACACCTTTGATTTCTTTGGTGAATTTGACTCTGTGGGAGTCTGTAAGAGGACGGGGCTGCTCATCAATGTTGTGGATGTCGAGAACCTCGCACATGAACTGGATCACCGGCTGAGCCTTGTAGAAGGCCGTAGCAGACACTGCAGTCAGAAGAAACAAGAACAAAGAGATTTCAAATTAAACAGGGATTTCACTCAAAAAAAAAAACGTCACATTGTTTGCACATTACTGGTGAGCTTTGCAACCACTTCCTCATTATCTAATTCTTTTCTGAATCAATCAGTTTAGTAATGTAGCACAAACCATCTATATTCAGCATCATTTTCCACATAGCTGGCCGCACTGACTGGTGGAATCCAAACCACACCTCCCTGCCCCCACCCAGCGGGTGATCATAACCCTCAGGAGAGGAAAAGAAGGATCGTCCCACTGGGGTGTACCTGAGGAAAGAGCCAAGACCGTTTCGGTTAAAATTCGGACTAAGAAATCTGATATTATCATGAGTAACAGTTCCCTATGTTGTCACTGACATAAAAAAAAAAATTCTGGGGCTGACCTCATGGATGGCAGGTGGCGTAGGACTACATCTACAGCATGGACAGGGTTGGTGCTGACTGGCTTATCCAGGTCTAGAGGCTCAGGCATGCTCCGCCCTGTGAGCACCTCGTGCAACATATGCCAGCTGACTAGTGACACAAACTTGATGGACACTTTAAAGGGCCGGTCCTTACCGCCCTCACCAGGTAAGGTTACATCCAGGTCCACCTGCGTGAACAAGACAGTAAGACACATAAACTGACTCAGGGTTTATAGGCCGATATGACTAGTTAATTACTCCTAAACATGGTGGCCCCACATAGTGGAGCACATGAGTGCTAAAGTACACAGCACAAAGAAATCACTCCAGCTGCACCCCTACAGAGCTCCAGACTGACTCGAGAAGCTACATCAACACAATAACTGTGCGTCAGGATGTATTGTTTAATGGCTGAGCATGAGAAGCCTAAGATCACTATGTGCTGCGCCAAATGCCGGTTGATGTGGCTTAAAGCATAAAGCTTGCTATCATAGACACAGTGGAGACATGTTCTTCAGAGAGACAAATCATGCTTCACTACATGGTACTCTGTTGGACAAATCTGGGTTTGGTGGACGTTAGGAAAACGCTACCTAACGCTATGAATCATATACTGCACATTTTCTTAAACTATGTGAGAGAATAAACATTGTGCTAGTCGGCTACAAAAAGTTACACAAAGCCAGGCCTACCGACTAAAATTAAGCATGTAACCCTGGAGCGTGTATCTTACCCCTCCTGTAGCCACTGGTAGGGGCTGTGCTGTGTAGAGACTCCTCTTGCCATCATAGACTGGCCTTCTGTCCCCAAAGATGGTCACCTTAAAGTGCTGAACCATGGAGTCCACCACCTCCCTAGCGAATGCCGAAAAAAGACCGAATGTGAATGATAGAAGTGAGAGCATGTATACACTGGTCTCTTTGTCAGTTATAGTATATTTCTCAGGACTATATTTATGAAGTTTCTCAGAGAAACCTGCGTGACCAAGGATCTGCTCTTGTCCGTATGGTCATCAGCAGGAAGAGCTTACTGTAATACAATGTCCTTACAGGAAAACTGCACTATATGTGTATTACGCACCTGTTGACACGGCGAGGACATCTCTCAGGTTTGATGTCAACCTCGTACAGGTAGACATCCATCTTGGGGATGTCCACCTGAAAGCAGTTGGCCAGCAGCTTGATGGGCTTCCCCATGGTGCCATAGCCAGGCCTCCGTGGCACGGAGAACAGGGGCGCAGCCCCAACGGCTCCTGAACACACAGCATTACAAGTGGAATTAGTCAAAGACAGGCTCATTATGAATATTTAACAAACTATCTATGCACATACACGGACATACTGTAGCGTCTATACAAAAGAAAGATGTAGCACTCTTTATACCAATGCACACTATTTACTAAATTGTCACTGGGGTGGTGCTTGGAAAACCATGTTAGAGAACATAGGAAACACAAAGCGTCATATAACACTATGCTGATTCCAGGGTTTTATTCTTGTATTTTAAAATACCTCATGAAAAGGTAAGAATGTGTAGCAGGAAAGAATATGTACTGAACCTTCACAACCCACTTTAACAAATACGAGGATTAATACATTCACGTTTCAGGACAGTGTGCGAACCGGAGGCGAGTATCAAATGCAAAATCTTTGTGTAAGAGTAATGCAAGAAGTGCATCAGAAGAGGAGATGCCTTCTGAACACAAGAGTCTTCAGGAGGTTTCTGAAGACAGAGAGGGTTGTATTCTACTGCTCTGGTCGTATTTGGCAGCTCATTCTACCCGCAGGGAGCCACGAAAGAGAAGAGTCTGGACTGGGTTTGCCTTGTGTGTAGGGATGACA
This sequence comes from Hydrocynus forskahlii, assembly GCA_037974365.1. Lineage (NCBI taxonomy): Eukaryota > Metazoa > Chordata > Actinopteri > Characiformes > Alestidae > Hydrocynus > Hydrocynus forskahlii. The sequence continues at coordinate 6,912,287 of JBBPCX010000147.1, read as the reverse complement.
GAGCCAGATGATGGTCCTTGGAGGAGTGGATGGAGTGAGTAGGAACATGAGGCTGGATGATAGGGTTTAGGTAGCTGGGTGCAGACCCAGATGTCACTCTGTAGGCAGGAGTTAGTGACGTTCAGGCAGGTATAGGTAGCCAGTGTAGGTCAATCAGTAGTTCGGTGACACGTGACCTTTTGGGTTGGTTGAAAACCAGCCGAGCTGTTGGTTCGGCTCTTAAAACAGCGGTCCTAGCCTTAATATTTGCACAAAAATGGACATTAGTACAGTTTGGACAGTGCACTGTTTCTACAATATAACATACATGGACTCATGTCAGTACTGACATGCTCTATCAAAATGAACTCAGTTTGGTTTAGAGGTCATTCCGTTTCCTGTTTGCTACAAACATGAATGAGATGTGGCCCAACAGGTTTTTGACAACTAATATGTTTCAACGACAACCTTTCATCTTCTTTTCTTATAATTAAGGTCTTAGGAAGTACATACAACCTACAATGTTTTGTGGATTCTCTAAAAGAAAATTAGTATAGGTTATATACAGGAATCACATTTTCAAGCGCTATTACTGTGTATTTGCTGAATGTAAAATATTGTGGGAACATTAAACATGGCCTGTAAAAAGGTTATAGCATATGTTTAATTTTTTCCAATGCTAATTGAAGCAAGTAAACTGAAATTGTCCTGCAGAAAGAAAACCATAAAGTTGCTTCCCTGCAGAGGATGTATTAACTAAAAATCAACAAAATATGTTCTGACTGGAGGGTATTCAAGTGTTTTAATGACTGTAGCGACTGGAATGCTGTATTTAGAATGTTGTCGATAATATCCCTGCCACAAGGAATACGCATATTAGTGAAACAATTTAGAAACGCTGGGGTGCTGACTGGTCACATACCTACTCGTAAGCGCTGACCGCTTTGACTACTGAGTCAGAATGAGCTGTGAATTTTCTGGAACACTTAAGGGGCTTTCTCATACACACTGCTTTGGTTTTATTGGCAATGTAGATGAAGTCATTGTCTGGAGATGCTTGTTCAATACTAGAAAAGCTTTTACTGTAATCTGGCCTTCGCTGATTCTACATTAGGGAGCTGTATATACCTTAAAACATGCAGCATTATTTCCCCACGAAATGTAAAAATTCAATGTGTTGAATTTGAGAAAAAAGGTAATTCAATAGGATATGCTTCTGAATGAGAACAGAGACAGTCATGAAGATCTACTGTCAGAGGTTCATTAAAAATCTGAGAAAAGAAAAAAAGAAAAAAAGTAAAAAGAAAAATGAATTTCTGAACCTCAAACTTACTTTTCTGATTGCTTTTCTTCCAACCAGACTCTTTGTACAAACATTAGGGTTAGAAAGTTAGATGCTATTTAGAATCATCATGACAAATCAGGCCAAATTTTGCCATAATATGCTTTTCCAAACATATTGTGAGTTATTGTGAGTACTTACAGAACACTGCACGTTTCATTACCAAGATTAAACAGCCATTTGTAGTAATATTTTCTGGTTTGTTGTGTAGGGGAAAGAAATTGGGCCTTTATGCCCAAGCTAGTGTATCAACACTAGAAGGCCGGATAAGGGTGTTATATGCTGCACAGTGAGGTGTTCGTCCTCACGGGTTTCTTTCAAATGACTACTTAGTGGAAACGTCAACTCAACTGACATCAAAGGCACTGCAAAAATGCACACAACCCACACCTTACAGTCAGACGTCCACGTCCACAGATGAAAGTAAAAGTAAATGAATAAAAGTACTGCATCTGCTTCGTGATTTAGAAACCAAACATCTGCGATCAAACTCCGGGACCTCAGACGATGAAGTAATCTCTTTTTGCCCTGACTCATCTTCCCCTTTTAAATAAAACTTCCTAGCAGGCAAATAGCCACTGCATACTGTACTGGTTAGAAAAAATACAAAACACACTGGAGATGAACTACAAAGTTAATCTTGCCCTGAACGTAATGAATACCACCATTCAGACAAGAACCAGAATTACAGCAATCGGTCCCATTCCTACTTTACTCCAGCTTTTGTTGCAAAACAGAATGATATTCAGGTTTCCTAACCACATATTTACCCAGTTTGCATTTTAGCTCTGCACCTTGAATGTGCACAAATATACTCGGTTACCAGTTTTGTCTGAGTCACATAATAACTGATCAAACTCATTATGTATGTGGTATCCTAACGAGAAGCAGTTTATTACCACAATTATTATGTAGACTCTGCCCCAAAACCTTTGCCTTTGCAACACTTTCTTTTTGACAGCTGAGGGTGGAGCCTAATACTAGCAACTACATTATGTGAACAAAACGGACTTTAATGACACTGCATTCAAATACATAGACTTTAATGTGGAGTTGGTCCCCCGTTTGGAGCTATAACAGATTCCACTCTTCTTGGAACTCTTTCCACCAGATTTTGGAAACTTCTGTGGGAATTTGTGCCCATTCATTCTGTAGAGCATTTATGAAGTCAGGGACTGATACTGAATGAGAAGGCTCACAATCTCCATTCCAGTTCACTCCAAAGGTGTTGGATGGGGTTGAGGTCAGGGCTCTGTGTGGCCAGTCAAGTTCTTCCACACTGAACTCACCAAACCATGTGTTTATGGAGCTTGCTTTGTGCACTGGGGCACAGTCATGCTGGAACAGAAAAGGTTCTTCCCTAAACCGTGTCCACAAAGTTGGAAGCATGGCGTTCTCCGAAATGTCTTGGTCTGCTGAAGTATTAAGATTGCCCTTCACTGGAAGTAAGGGGCCTAGATCAAACCCTGAAAAACAGGTGTGTCCCAATACTTTAGTGTACTTCTCTTTACCATTGGTTCATACTTGTGGATTTTCTTAATTGATGCAGCAGTGAAATAAAGGAATCCCAAGGTGCATTCCATTCACCCTAGTAGCTCCCTGCAAAGAGGACTTAAGTGGATTTAGAAGTTTTACAGGAGATCCCAAATGTTACCGAGAGAATGGTTGGTTGGAAGTGAACTTCAAACTGTGCAGTGAACAGTGGGCAACCGTTTATCACTTCTGAGAAATTTGTAAGAAAGGTCACCCATTAGTCGGGGCATGTTTCTTGAAAAGCGTGACGCGCTGAGCTTGATGACGCTGCAGACCATTCCGAACAAAGGTATTTGATCAGCTGTATTTCTCTAAGCCCCCACACCCCAGGCCCAGTGTGTAGGGAACACAGGCACTGCTTAGGGACCCTGTGGAATGGAAAATAGCTTCAGCCCCTCAAGCTCCAGTCCGAACATGGCTTCTTTAACAGAAATGCTGCATGTTGGTGCTTTGCTCATATTATCAATGCTTGGGTGATCTCTAGATATTCTATCCTAGATAAGTGAAGCTCCTACACTGAATCCCAATGTATAACAACAGGTTTTCAATCACAGACGGCCAGAAGCAAGTACGTTTAAGACATTTAGCAGATGCTCTTTTCCAGAGCCACGTACATCAATGCTTCAATAGTCCACATCTGTTTTTCATACCTGTAAAGCTATACTTAAATCAACGTCTGCTTTTAACTAAGTCACTGCTAGCAAAGTCACACACCTTAAACACTGTCGAAAAAAAACAAAGGTCAGAGGTTAATACACAAGTAATGAAAAACAGTTAAGAGAGCACATACGTTTAACGCAAGTACACAAACACAAATGAAAGGCCTGCCAATAGACTGCAAATGCTCAGTTCTATAGTACAAATTCTTACGTTTCAGTGGTGGTTTAAATATTCAGTACTCAAGGGGGCAATTGAGGACAAATCAAAGCATCTGCAAACATCATTTACTGTTATTCCAGCAGCTATGACCACTAAATATGTTGACAGTAGAGAAGCACGTGCTGCTTCTATTTGAAAGGTGATAATGGCTCATTAATGTAAAGCAGTTAATGTCAAGCATTTTTGTCCCAAGTAATTTTATTGGCTTGTTCATGATCAAAGTTTAACACCATGTTAAGAGCAGCTGCTGTGTTAAAATGCTGTAGGTAAATTTGTCATTGTGGAATGTGTAGCTTGAAGTGTTTGCGGTGCCTTGGACAGACTATGTTTCTGGCCTATCTCATCCTCTTTTCTGCACTGAAGGGTGATTCCTTCACGCATTTCCTCACTAACCTATTGTCATCTGATGAACTGTAACATAGCAAGAGCTATCTATCTTCTGGTGTCAAATCAGCTGGTGTTTTCACACGTGTAGAGCATTGCTGCATGTGTCAGAATTATGTGTGTGCGTGCAAGCTTCTCATTTGTCCCTGCAGGAACCAGCCATATAACATACTCCACTGATTTTCTATATTTTTGATCATTAATTTAGGATGGAAACAGTCATTCTAAGTGGATGAATGTGAATAAGGTTTTTTTTGTTGTTTATCAGAAATGATAAATGAATGATCATTTTATGTACTTTGATTGTAAAAGATGGTCTCGATGATTCAGACGACTACATATTTGTTTTAACACAGGTTTTTTTAAAGACTTCTCAGCAAGGATGGTTATATTGCAAACATAATATTCGGACAATTGCACTACAAATAAAATATTTTTTCTACTATATTTAAGCTGGAGCAAAGAAAAGGGACTAGTGGTCCCAAATTTTAAATTACTATAAAAAACAATGAATGAATGCAATGATTTTTCTCCACATTTCACACACACTGTGTTGCACTAAACCAAAAATGATTTAAAGACTATTCAGCGTCTGACACTGAAAGTGATGGTTGTGGTGCATTCCCCAGTCAATATACCACAGACTGAAATGAAACCCTCTTCTGTTGAAAAGGTGTTACAGAAAATTAAATGCATTATAAAAAAGAGCTTAGGTAGTTATTAGGGGAAAAAACTCCTGGAACATTTCCAGCACAGTCCCTGGGAGCAGCAGCTGGAAGGGTACCAGGGTGAGCGAGATCGCACACTGTAGTGAAAGCGATTTACAGGAGATTTCCAAAGCGAGGGTTGACGCTGGGAGGCACCCAGAGGGAACTCTGCTGTTCCAACCAGCTCTCAGAGTCCCAGTGTGTCGCTGTCATGCCAACTGCACTCATGTGGCACTCCCTCCATGGCAACCAAATACTATACTAACAAGCAATAGGAGGAAAACATTCACTTTATATAGTCGACCTGTAAGAACAAAGCAGACACACACACACACACACACAGACAGACACAGACAGACAGACAGACACACAGAGACACAGACAGACAGACAGACACACAGAGACACAGACAGACAGACAGACACAGACACAGACACACACACACGCACACACACAGGCAGGCACACACACAGACACACACACAGACAGACAGGCAGGCAGGCACACACAGACAGGCACACACAGACAGGCACACAGACAGGCACACACACAGGCACACACACACACGCACAGGCACACACGCACAGGCACACACACACACACGCACAGGCACACACGCACAGGCACACACACGCACAGGCACACACGCACAGGCACACACGCACAGGCACACACGCACACACGCACAAGCACACACCCACAGGCACACACACAAGCACACACGCACAGGC
>JBBPCX010000147.1:6883817-6896015 GCA_037974365.1 Hydrocynus forskahlii | reverse complement strand
ATACATACATACATGCATAAATATATAATATATAAGCACACAAACTTATATAGTTATATTTATTTAATATTTGTGTACTGTTATAATTTGTGTCTTTATGCCTTCATTAGCTTGTTAAGAAATAATTAGAAAATAAATCATTATTAAAGAGAAGGAACGCACATGCACATAAACCTATATTTTTATATTTATAGTTAAATAATATTTGTTTATTGTACTTTTTGTAGTTTACTGTTGTGTTGTATAGCTTTTATTCTATTAGTTATGCTGTTTGATCTTTTATACTGTCCACTTTGTTGTCGTAAAAATGCAAATCCCCCGTAGGATTTACACAGGGTTATTTTATCTTATTTTATCTTCAGTTTCAGGATGAAGGCCTGAGGATGTCAGCCTTGGGTTCTTCACTAAACTTCACTCGCCATAGAAGAAGCTGACACTGAGCTACATTCAACAACTCCACGATTTTGAACGTTCAGCACGGGGCGTTATTGTTTCTATGGAGTAGTTCTGTTCCATAGACACTGAAACAGATGTTTATTGTTCGAAGATAAAAAGTTAAGTCTTGTACGTTTGGATTGTTTAGTACATACAAAACGTGGGCCAAAAGTTACCCATTGAAACGTGTGTTGTAAATAAAAGTCTGGCAGGATCTTGAAGGCACCCCAGGGAGCTTGCAGCTCAGTTCTTCATGCAGTGAGTTTCTATGGGTGATCCAGTCCACTGTAGCTGCAGAGTCTCTAAAGTAAAACATGGGTTCTGTTTAACTGGCAGGTTAAATAGTTTGATGTTTCTGTCTTTTCATTTTTTTGAATTTTTTTTGTTTGTACTTAGTGTGAAATGAAGGCTAAATGAAGACACAGACATCATTTTGTACTACTGAATAAGTCTGAGGCACTATTTAGACTATCTTGAAAGGATTTATTTCTCCAGCTGGGATGGAGAAGGTCATTAACTGCTTCAGCAGGAGGCCGGACTCTGTGGCCAGGCTGCTCTGCTTTCCCTGGGCAGGAGGAGGCTCCATCCACTACGCCCGCTGGGGGAGGCTCCTCCACAGCTCTGTTGAAGGTAATTGCCGGGATCAAGTAGAGAGTATAATGTACATCTCCTTAGGTCTGCAGTATCAGGGTCTTTCACCACTCCTCGTTAGTATAGTGGTAAGTATCCCCGCCTGTCACGTTCGATTCCCCGACGGGGAGAGTGAGATGTTTTGGTGCTAGGGTTGCTCCTTTGCTCAGAAGGTTTTGGGTTTGAATCCCAGGGCTGTGCTCCTGGCTTCCCACTGCTTCACTTGGTGAACGGGTTAAATGCAGAGAACAATTTTACCCTGTTCACACCCTGTGTACTGTGCTGTGATCATATGTGACAAAAGGTTCACTATCACTGTCATATAGGGGCAGCTGGTGGCCTGGTGGTTAGGGAGTTGCCCCTGTGATTAGAAAGCTGGGTTTAAATCCCAGCACTGCTGGCGGCACCACTGAGGTACACTTGAGCAAGGTACCGTCCCCACACACTGCCCCCCTGGGCGCTGTGCTCCTGGCTGCCCGCTGCTTCACTTGGTGAATGCGATAATGCAAAGAAAGAATTTCACATCGTCCACACTGTGTGGTGTGGTGTGGTGATCATTGCTTTAAAGAGTTGCTTTCAGCCACATTACTTTGCTTAAAATACTGTAATTTTGTACTTCTTTGAAAGTGTCCATTCACTGACAGAGCTTGACATGTTCACAACAGGCTGTAGAAGCTGGTGAAGAAGAATTAGTTACATCTCATAATGCTCACCTTTTTGATCACAGTTTATTCGATCAGACTGCCGGGCAGAGAGGGCCGAGCTAAAGAATCATTTTTTCAACACATGCAGCAGATCCTTGATGAGGTCGTTGGCGTACTTTTGCCAGAACTAAAGGAGAAACCGTTTGCCCTCTTTGGACACAGGTTGGTGTTACGTATCGTCATGAGGTTTCTAAGAACAATAATACAAACACATTTAATGTGCCTTGTCTTCTGCCATTTTTTTTGCACTTAAGTGTAATGAAGTGTAAGTTTAAGGACATTTACCTACATTTATCTAAGGTTCTTGGTATTTTGAAGAAGAAAACTAGTGTGCTTTCGCAAAAAAAGGTTCATGCTTTGTATTTCTTTTTTCCCCAGAGTTGATCTGTGATATATAAAGCGATCTGTTTTCTCTTTTGTAGTTTTGGTGCCATGACCAGCTATGCCTTTGCTGAGTATGTGAAGAAAGTCCACAATCTTGAACCAGTGCACGTGTTCCTCTCTGGAGCTTCTGCACCATACGTAAGAACGATTTGTGCTTTGTACTTATTTGTCACTACAATGGTGATTTCAAAGATAGTGAGATCATAATATAATTTACAAGTGGCATACTTCAGTCTAATACCAGACAAAATGCGTTAAAGTGTTTGTGCACTCATGGAGCAACACTGAGGTTCATGTTGGCTATATTAGCATTGTTTGGTTGAGTCATCCCATTAATTGGAGTTATGTGACCATTATCTGAAGTTAAATCATTAGTTTTGGTTAATTGAAAACAGTATTACAATGACCGTGATTAATGACTGTAAATGTTTTAGTATTTCTTAGTCACTCTGTGCTATCATGTATCAGCAGACACAGTAAATGATTCTCTCTCTCAGTCTGAAACTAGATTACAGGCCCCACGTAGAAGCCAGCTGTCTGATGAAGAATTTCTTCAATGGATGACCTCCATTGGTGGAACGCCTCCTGAAATACTGGCCAATCCTGATGTGCTGAAGCTGTTCCTGCCAGCCTTGAAGGCAGATCTCAGCATAGTAGAGAACTACAGGTGGGTGGAGAATATGAACTGCATGCTTCTTTGTATTCTTAAAACTGTTTTTCACAAGGCAGTAAAATGGAACATTAGAATGACAATTGATTTTTTAAAAAGGTCTTTAATAAATTAATAATATTGGAATAAATGAACACAAAATAAAAATGCACAAAAGCAGTACTTCTACATAGCAAAGAGGTTCTACATATCATATGAAAGCTGTCTTCATATGTGCTTTATATAAAAAAGATCGAGCTTTAGCATCTTGAAGTCCGTTTATCAGTCTGTTTATAAGTGTGTTTTGGTCTGCGTTTTTTTTCTCCATGTCTGTGTTTTTGTCTCTTTGCCGCCACCACATGTGTGTCATCTAAATGGGCTCGACACTCTCTCTCCCATATAGACTTATAAGGCGACTCACCCAACCGCCCTCTCTCCCATACATTACAAAGGAGACTTGACCACAAAAAAATTCCAACGATCAAAACTCAGCACCTGATCACCTGCTCGATCAGCTCTGTACAAAAGGATGGGGTCTAAGACAGACAAGAACAATAGTGTTATGGTGTCTTTGCAATACTACTAGTGAAAATAAACCTTAAGAAGAACAGTAGTGTGCTTGCTGACACAGTCACACTAATTAGTGATTATATGTGGTTTCATTAATAGTGTTTTGTGTCTGTTTAAAAAACAGACAGAATAGTGACACTCATAATTGTGAAACATCTTCAAGAAGGCCACTACTGGCTCCTTTAACTCTCACTTGATAATCTCCTCAGTTTTCAGTTCAGCAGTTTGACATTTGGGCTCTAACTGTTGTATATCTGACTCACTTTTACATCTAAATCTTCAAATGAAAAAGTAAATGCATCATCTGTAGTCTTTTTCAAAGTTTCTGGTAACCCGTTTATCTCTGTCTGTGTATTGCAGGTGTAACATGCCCACAAACCCTTTCCTCTCATGTCCAGTCTCATGCTTCGATGGCAAGGAAGATATGCCTCACGACTTGCAAGGTTAGAGATGGAGTTATTCCAGCATTATCACTACTTAGAGCTATGTGGACAAACTTTAAGCAATTTTTGTATCTTATTGCTGAAATGTGAGGGTAAATACACCATTGGTTGTCGGCCTGGGAGTCAGCCCCCCTGAGGGAAGTAGGGGGCAGAGGCTGCAACTGGCGAATGGAGATACAAGTGCAGGGAGGGTGCAGTGTCTGACTACAGAATAACTGCTGGTATAGCCTAACTAGTTCTAATCCATATTGGCCTGAACTACATACTTCTCAAACTGATAGCCAGCTTCCATTCAGATGTATTCTGTCTTGTATTTCAGACCTGTGTATGTCATGGAATTTTTGTAGTACATAAATATTGTAAAAAATCCAGAGCGTACCATTATCTCCCAAGTTTACATGGTCCAAATATACAGTGAAGCTGCAAGAACTGCTTCGTTTGAATATGTTGATTTGTCATGAAAATCACCATATTCACATATCCTTCGACAGCAACCCCCCACGTTCACACTGAAGTTATAAGGAGTGTTTCAGCCTGGACTGCATTTTTGATGAGAATTATGAATTATGTTTTTACCACATAAACATCATAAAAGAAAGGTCTTACACAGCAGACACATCAAAAGAAGCGCAAGCCTTGGTAGTGGGCATTACTGGCACCACACACATCTACACACACAAACTCCTAACACTTCAGATCTATAAATAACTATTTATTTGTTTTATTATTATGTATTTTACTTTATTTTTAAGCTACCAGCATTAGTCATTCGCATTTGAAATGCGACTGTCCTTTGGTACTGTCATTAAACACTAACATTAAACATATTTTCATCTCTCTCCTTGTTACTATCAAATCTTTTTCAAAAAAAGTGCTCGTCCCCCTTCTCCCCACATCTGAACTGTCTTTAGAATCAGTAAACTTTACTGATCCCGGAGGAAGTTGCTTCTGTTAGGACTGCACAGTCACATAGAGATAGGAACAATGTAAGTCTTATAAAAACTCAGAAATACTCTACTCACGCTCCCTTTCACATTTTCACCATATTATTGGTCATCTTCTCTTCTCTCCAGCTCAGTTCCCGCTGTTCGGTGGTCATGTTCATTTTGGTCATTGGCGTTTTGAAGCTGAGGTGATTCCAAGCCGACTCAAAGAAGATAATTGTAACATTTTTTTCTTTGTTTTCCAGCATGGAAGGCTATGACGAGTGGTGATTTCACTGTGCAGATGCTCCCTGGAGCACACTTCTACCTGAAAGACTCAGCAAATGAGAAACTCATCCTGGACCACATCACAAAACATCTAGAGACTGCTGAGATGGACTACTTGTAGAACGCCTGTGGATGGTCCTGCAAAGGATCTCAGTTAAATTGCTAAAGTGGAAAATGAACTCTTGGAGGAACAGAATCATGCTATTGCTATTTAGACCGCAGGGTCTGAAAGAGACATTCTGATTTCCATTCTGATTTCTGGTGGGAAATGTTCAACTTGATTTATGTAATTATTTAAAAATATTTTTAAAGTTCCGTTTCATAATTTGCTTAAGTTCCTGGTATATTTTTACAAATAACATAAATAGTAGTGGTTTTAATTTTTGACAGCTGTTGTGCTGACCTGAGATGATTTTAGCAGACTGTGTAAGTGGATAAGAAGAAACTGTGAATACAGATACAGATTGTCCTGGATCTGCGTAAAAGAGTCAACTGGATTAATGGTACATTAATGTGCAATTAGGCTTTAAAAGTTCACTAACATTTCCTCTCTGAAATGGAAAACATGGTGTGCCTAAACTGAGTGTTGTGTGTACAGAGTATACAGTCAAACACTACACTTTGGATAATAATTAGCCAAAAACATAGCAGGCCTGTCTCTTGCACTTGAACATCTTACAACTATGAATAGTGCTACAATACAATAATTCAAAATAACAACAATGTAATACTTAAATGACAAATTTTGTACAGTGGTGCAAAAGTATCATATGTTAATTAAGTTGTCCAAGCTTTGGGGATTACAGAAATGAGGCCTATATATATTGAAATCATAATATTTCATTTACTCTGGAGAATTCCAAGGATAAAACCAGAAAATTCCGGATAAACCCATTTAAAAATTGCTGAATCTTTGTTCTCCGTTCATTGCGATAAATCTGATCAAGTTTCTTGGCCAGTGCTTAAAGACAGCAGTTTTAATGCTTGCGGCGGATTTTCAGAAGGATTCAGTTCAGGCCCAGCATTCACAAAGCTTCTAGAGTAGGAGTGCTGATTTAGGATCAGATTCCTCTTTTGTTTATTCTGGCTTTAAATTCTAGATTAGCACTCCTTGTGAATAAAAGCCTTGTGAATAAATGCCCAGGCGTTTTTTTTGTTTTTTAAAATAACAAACCCTGGCAGCTTTCACATGCCGAAAACTGGCACCTTTTTTTAAAACCAGTTTTCTCGTCAGATTAGCTAGTGTTTTGTGAATGTGTTGGATAAGAGATTTTTCTGCTACTAATATGGTAAGCTGTGGTTGTGTTAGACAATTCCGTTGCTTCACTGCCAGCTCTGGTAAGGCCTTAAGTTCAAGCACTGATTACTAAATCTAATTTCTCTCTTTTTACTCCCTTGACGATTGACATCTGTAAATCTGAAGGACTTTGTTGTCATCAAAATTTTTTCAAAGTGGAATGTCTTACCAGTTTCCTCCTAGACCAGTGCTGTTAGGTCCATAAATAGTTGGGCATTGATGCATTTTTTGTAATTTCCTCTTTGTGTACCACCACAGTGAATTGGAAATTAAGCATTCAATATGTGACGGAAGTACAGACTTTCAGCTTTCACATAAGAGGTTCAACAAAGGTATTGCAATAAGCTTTCAGAAATGATGGCCGCTTTTCAGAGGCCATCCATTATGGTATATAGAGTGAAAATTACAAAACTTACATCAGTCTCCAACTACGTATGGACCTAACAGTCACTTTATTTAAAGAGTCCATCTGGTTTAGGTTTTAGTACTTAAATGTCAAAGTGCCAAAAAAAAAACCTACTTGAAGTCAAACTTAAGTCAAAATTATTTTGGTTATTTACCCTCTTAGTTTATGTCTCTGGTCACATTAAGCACAATTCATTGCATCATATAATTAAAAAGAAAAATTAATAATTCTTAATTCTTAATCTTTTTCGAAATGTAATCGCTAAAACATCAGATTTTTGGTTACAACACCATGCAAATATAACAACCTATTATTTCATGTTGCATGAAACCTGCCAAAAGAGATGTTCAGAGACAAGGAGACCCTCCCTGATACAGCGTTTCACTCTGTCAAGGTACAGAAGGAAATGTGTAAGGATTTTTCAATGCACGTTGACTGCATAACTTGTAGAGCTGCAGTGTAACATCTTAGTACACTCAGCATATATCAGCACAGGAGCTGAACTTCTTGTGTGCTATTCCTGATTGAGTTTTATGATGTGCGAGCTCATCAGAAGGTTGCACATACCAGATGGTTGACTTCACTTTTTTGCGGCGGCTTGCTCAAAGATATGCCCACCACATGGAGTAGGGAACCACAGAGGTCTGGAGATACATGTCCTGCTTTTTCTATGCTGTAAAAAAACCCCACATTGATCTAACCCCGGGTCACCACCTTGCCAGGCCTGCAATCGGTGGGGCCCGTGCCAAAATACCCTCGCCTGTTTTCGGCAGCTCACAACTCCACACATGCTCTACTCCAATTAGGGGCAACTGCTGCTTAAAATCCAGCAGATTGTTGCTCCTGATCCTGTTGTTTTATGGACCACAGACTCTCAGTTTCTCTTCCAACAAATCTACCTCTATGGACACTTAGTGGTTCCAACACTGTTAGCCGTAGACGGCCTATCTGTCAATAATCTTGTTCATGAAGGCCTGCTCTTGTTATTCAACCCCAATAAAGGCTCTCTTTTCTTTCTCTCAGGGTCGACCTGAGGATGGGTTCCCCTTTTGAGTCTTGGTTCCTCCCGAGGTTTCTTCCTCCAGCTGAGGGAGTTTTTCCTCACCTCTGTCACTTTTGGCTCGCTCACTAGGGGCTTGGACCCGATTCTGTAAAGCAGCTTTGTGACAACTTGGTTGTAAAAAGCGCTATATAAATAAAATTGAACTGAATCATATAGAAGTGTGTTGGGTATATTTTTGCCGCAGCTAAGTTTAGCATTTTTCATAGGAGCAAGAGCTCTCATAACTTATCTGATAACTCATGTATCATCTAGGATCATTAGTTTCCCACACACAGAAGACCAAGACCCAGATTCGAACCAACCCCAAACCTGGAGGTGTGAGGCATGCAATTGTGATAATACAAATATTTCATAAGTACATAAATATAATGCCATATCATTTTTGCACCTTTGTGATCTGTGCTTATCTCTGCCTTGATTTGAAAGCGTGAGTTAATTTTTCCCCTTCTGACCGATTAACCTCAGATGAACCTCAAGAGCCTTTTTTTCAGAAAGCAGAGCCACTGGAAAATCAAACACACCTACACACTAATGCTAATGTTATTGCAATTTAACGCCTCCCTAAAAGTTTTCTTTTAGTGGATTATGCAAAACTAAGATACGATAAGATAAGAAAGAACTTTATTAATCCCGTGGGAAATTCTTGTGTCATTAGCATGCTCAGTGCAACAAGAAATAATGTAAGATAATAAGACAATGGGGGAAAAATAAAAAGATAGATAACGCAATATCAAGAACATTATAACAAGAACATTTGTGTGGCAAATCACAGTGTAACACTGACGTTGCTGTATGTAACGATTTTGTGTGCTGGACCAGCAGATCAGTAGTGCAAAGCGGTTTATTAAAGTGGCTTAGTGTTAATGCAATAAAAATAAAGGCAATAAAGATATGGTAATGAGACTAACATTCAACAATATTCAATCAATACACAGATAAAACAGCTGAGCTGTCTATTGGACAAATCTGATCATGTGTATTAATTTAGCAAGGGTACCTGAAGGGTACCTCAGTGGTGCCACTAACAGCCCTGGGATTCGGACTCCCGACTCCCTGACCACTACGCCACCAGCTGCTGTATTGATATTGCACAGTTTCAGCGAAGTCGAACTTGTAATGCGCTGCCAATATCACCTTTTCTTTTGGGTGTATACCCATATGCCACCTCTGCACGTACATGGCTGCACAGAATACCTCGTGTCGCATCTCCTGTGTCAGAACAACATCAAGCGAATCCAATGGAAAACTGTTTGGAGTTCGTTGCTATGACGCTTTAATTATTGAGTAGCCGCCGCGTCCTGGTTGCTAGGATACCGGGCGCTTTGGTCAGTGGCGTTCTGAATTACAGGCGCACAAAAAGCGCGTCTGGAAATTTCCCTGAGCTCTGGGTAAGTCAACCGCTATCGCGGGGCTTTAACCGAAACCAGCAGCCCTGCTGAGAACCTAAACGGTGCCAAATCTGCACCCAGATTAGCTAACCTTAACACGAATTCTGCAATAAATCTTCCGTTTTTAGATTCTTTTTTTTTTGCTGTAACTTTATAGCATAAGGAAGAGGAACGCATGACTTCATTTGATGGAGTAGAGAGTGAGTGCCTCTATTTATAACATGTCTATACCGTGTGTAAGTCCTGAAAGGCAAAATGATTCTTTCATTCATTTACCGACAAAACGTTTTCCCTATATCATAGGCTACAATGCCTATGTATGATATTGCCTATACTATGTTCCCTGAATGTGTCTTATAGGCTAAGATGAATTAAGCCTGACAACAGACAGGGCCTGACGCTAAACTGACAAAGGTAGGTCATACAAACCTTTAAGAGTAGTTTGTCAAAAAATCAAATTGAAAACAATTTTCTACTTACCCTAGCTATAGTCAATCCGCCAAGCCATGTTTTGGAGCCCAAATTTTTGCATGAGTTGCAAGATCAGTGTCGCAAACAAATGCTAGAATTCAACAGTCGCAGAGGCCTGCCCTTTAAATACACGCCCAAAAGTCTCTCAACCCTCTTAAACCACAGGCATCTCTTCATTAAGGTGGCACAGACTTGTTGATGTGGTTTAGGCCACACTATGACTTAGTGTGAACTGTAAAAGTAAACAAAACCTTGTACTGCAGACAGCCACTTTGGACTTGTATAGTGATTATATATAATTTTCTGAGGTGCCTAAAAGTTTTTTCACAGTAGAATATACACTATATGGACAAAAGTATATGGACGTCACACCAACTGTTTGCCTACCTTGTATCTACAGTCATTGCCCATTTTATCAGCTCTGCAAACCACATACAGTATGTGTCCTTTATAGTTCTATAATTA
This sequence comes from Hydrocynus forskahlii, assembly GCA_037974365.1. Taxonomy (NCBI): domain Eukaryota; kingdom Metazoa; phylum Chordata; class Actinopteri; order Characiformes; family Alestidae; genus Hydrocynus; species Hydrocynus forskahlii. Next base: position 6,885,899 of record JBBPCX010000147.1, on the reverse strand, counting down.
CAGACTGTAGTCATTCTGATTCTCTGCATCATTTGTTAGCCACTTTAACCTTTTAACTAGATCCAGTTGGATGGTGATTCTTGCATTGAGCACACTTCTCTTTTATTCCCAGGTTGCCACAGCAGTGCTTTGGTCATGGCCACCCTCAGCCTGAAGCCGGGCCTTCGCGGCAGAGTGTCTGACTGGGAGAACAGCAACAAACAGCTCTCAGAAACCGCAGTGCACAGGCGACACATTTCTCATGAAATACGGCAAGAAGGGAGGGCTCTGCGGAACGAGACCACTAACAAAGTAATCCAGTCAGAAAGGGGTGGGCCTTAGGGTGGCAGAACTTAGGTTTTAGCACAAAAAACTTTCTTGAACATGGACATATGGAACATTCAAACATATGGATACAAAGGGAAGCTTACATGTTTCTTTTTTGTCACAGACGGTCTGGGATGAGTATGACAACAGTCGCCGGTTGAGTGACAGGATCAGTGAAGTCACACGCTGGAAAATAAGCCTGGAGGCCTGCGCACAGGAAGTGGATGCAGAAATCAATGCCCTTACACAAGTTAGTACATTGTTATCATACTCCAAAGAACCAGCTACCAACAACAAGTGCCAGTTTAAAGTCAACATAAAGTCAACCTTTTATTACCATGTTTATTCATGTCCCTGATCATATGAAGCTCAGTTCATCACGTCTCATTTATAAGACAACAGTTATATTACATTACAGTACATTCATTTGGCAGACGCCTTTATCCAAAGCATCTTACAATTTGAGGAAACACCAGTAAACCAGTAAACCTAATTTGAAATGAACCAGTAAGGTTAATTCTGATGACATCACTGTGCACCAGTCAGTGGTTGAAAAATGTCAGCCAATAATATGTTTCACCTCTTCCTCCTACCCTCCCCACCTGTCATCGTGAAACATTTGCTCAGACATCCTCCTACTGCCTTTTGCTTAGAAAAACATCACGGTACAGGAAGAAAAGTCATCTCAGATTTATGATGACAGTGTTCTCTGGATATCATAAAGAAATTCATGACAATGTCAGTGACACAAGAGGTGATCGAATCACCCATTCATAAACAAATGCGGAAGATGCCTATAGAGGAGGCCATAGAAATACATCAGACACTTGAGGATACCTAACAGAAGGTCAACCAGCCATATGACTGTTATGCATTCCTTTCAAGCTAGTAAGATTACATTTTTTATTTATATACTGTATTGATCCCAGAGGAATTCACTTGAGTAAAGGGGGCATTTGGCTGATGCTCTTATCCAGAGCAACTTACAGTCAGTTACAGGGACAGTACCCCTAGAGCAACCGAGGGTTAAATGTCTTGCTTAAGGACACAGTGGTAGAAAGTGGGGGTTCAAACCCGCAACGTTGTGATCATCAGGCTCACACGCAAGTGTTTTACCCTCTAGGCTGCTACCAACTAGTCCTCTGTAACCCATTTACCAAAGTGAAGCAGTGGGCTGCCAACAATGGCGCCTGAGGAGACATGTGTGGGGACACTACCTTCCTCGAGTGTACCTCAGTAGTGCCACTGGCAGTCCTGGGATTCAAACCCACAACCTTCCGATTATAGGGGCAACACCCTGACCAGGAGGCCACTAGCCCCCACCGAGACTGCCCACATGAAGGGTTTATCTTTTTTTCATCATTCAGTTCTTTTTATTGGTTACAATTTCCTAAATGTTACAAATGTTTTCAGGAGAAGGAAGAGACTGAGCGGGACCTTGCTGCCACAGTGCTGCCTCTGGAGGTCACGGCTGAGTGCCTGACCTTGAGAGAGGGTCGCCGCAGCAGCGAGCTTGTTAGTGACCCAGTGGAAGCAGAGCTGAAAAAGGAAGTGGACGTGATTGATGGAGCTCAACGGGCCCTGCAGCAGCATATTGACCAAGCCTTCGAACAGCTGTGGTAATAGTGCAAGCATTTAGAAGTGACAATCACTTTTCATGGTTTTCCTCTCACATGTAAATGAAAGGAATGGAAGGACAGTATAAAAGAAGGACTGTATAAAAGGACAGTATAAAAGAAAAACCCTCCAAGTCACACACACACACACACACACACA
>JBBPCX010000147.1:6865253-6883717 GCA_037974365.1 Hydrocynus forskahlii | reverse complement strand
CACACACACACACACACACACACATATATATATATATATATTTGTTTTCAGTTCACTGCAGGAAGCTCATCACCAGCTGACCCTTGATCTCCAACACAAGACGGAGGCTTTGGACGTGGACATGTCCTGCCTGTCACTCACAGTGACGTCACCTGAAATCTCACTTAAGCCCAATCCCACCAGAGTTCCCCAAGGGTAAGTCAATATGTTAGCTCAAAAACAAATTAAACTCACACAGTTGTCTTCAGCCCAACATTTCTATGAGAGGAGAAGATCTCCAAAGAAGTGTGTGATATGTGTGTGTCTTCTGTTTGATAACAAGTAGACCAAAGACTTCATGCTTATTGGCCAAATTAGAATGGAATGATCAGTGCAAATATGAGCCATCTAACATAATTCCAGATACGTTTGCCTTACGTCACTCTTCAGCTGGTTTTGGGACAGGCTAAGAGATGTAAAGGGCCTCATGTCCCTGAGGCACAGGTGCTTAAAATCACGTCTAGAGGAGACACCCTGTGTCAAAAGCAGGCTCCGCTGAGTACCATGCTAAGAGAAATCCCTGCACGTACTCATTTTTATCAAAGATTCACCTCTTGAACCTGTCTATAACTACTGCCTAAGGGACTCACACATATAATACTTTTATTGATATCACCCTATATCGTGTTTAAGGGGGACACCAGGAAATACGGGTCACAGTAAAGTACTACTTTTTACAGCACAGCTCACTTTCAACTGAAAATTGTGGTTGCAGTTCCACAACCCCCCAGCAGTGGGAGCAGTTCAGCCACTACAATGTAACTCGAGCCAAGGAGGACATGCAGGCTTCACTACAGCTCAGAGAGAATATCAAAATCACGCGAGCACAGGTAGGCTATTTGATCTGTGCATGTGTTTAGTGGCATGTTTTCATTCAGTTATTCAAAACTGTTCTGTCTCTACATAACCATTCAGAGGTTTGGAGTCAGTGTTTTCAATCAAAGTCATTTTGCTTGCAGACAAGTCTATGAAATGCTCAGGTTTCAAATAATTAGTGGCATACTAGTATTATTAAGATTATTATATTAAGATTCCTTTATGCTTACAGAATTGAAGATCAAGTATCAAGGCAGTACTTATAAGCATAAAATGTGGACAGATTATTGATGTATGTTATTTAGCATTTTATTTTCTTCTAAAATGTTTTTTTCCTCTAAAAAATAATGGATGTTGTCATGTTGTCTATTATGTAGTCATCTATTATGTTATTAATATTAGACTTTGCACAGCAAGTTCCTGAAGTGTTTGGAAAAAGAATAACGCAGTGGTGCTTGAAAGTTTGTGAACCCTTTAAGAATGTTTGTATTTCCTCCTAAATACGACCTAAAACATGAGGCAACAATAGTAGACTTGTTTGTTTATTAGTGGAAAATGAGCCAATATTAAATGAGTGGTGAAATAATGTAAAGGTGGTTTACTGTCACAGCCTTAGAAAGGAAGGAATTATTCTTTTACACCATATACGTCCTCTTTCTCAGGTGCAGAATGAGTTGGAGGCTCAGCGCATTGCCACAGATTTTGCCCACCGTAAACGCACTCATCATCTGAGTCAGGCCCACCAGGAGCTACAATGGCAGCTGAAAACGGTAAACTTTCTCCAGCACCTTCTCCTCTTTCATCTCATGTTTCTTAGTCAAAAGTAGATTGCAGTGACTGGGAAGGAGATTTGATTCAACTGGTTTTGGTCTCTGTCCCTCTTCTTGTCTGTGTGTCAGACTCAGCATGAAATTGCTGAGCTGGAGGAAGATATCCGTGGTCTGGAGAAGGACATGCAGGCTAAGATGGCTCCCCTGAAGTTGGCCCACACTCGTTTGGAGAACAGGACCAGGAGGCCTGGTGTGGACCTGTGCAGAGATGAGGTAAACCTCAGGATTTAAGAACCTTTTCTGCTGGAATCTCATTCAGCAAATGCTCTTTGAAGTTCTGAGTTCGATCCAAGTTTGTCTGCAGGTTATGACTGAAAAGGTCTCATTGTGATAATACACATTGTCTAGGTGCAGTATGGGCTGGTGCAGGAAGCCAAACAGCTGGATTCTACAATGATGGCTCTGAAATACAAACTGTCTCAGGCTCAGTAAGTCTGTGCTATCCAAATCAATCAATCAATCAATCAATCAATCAATCAATCAATCAATCAATCAATCAATCAGTCAGTCAGTTAGTCAATCAATCAATTAGTAAGTCTATATGTTTCCATTTTCTACCAGTTTGTCTTCATCGTGCTTGTTGAAGATTTCATTTGAACTACCTAACTCATCAAGAGCTCATGAGGGACATAGCAGCCTAATTAAATAAATTTGACCTGTCAGTTTTTCAACTACAGTCAAGCTGTAATAGTATTTAGAATTTGCACTTGGTAGGATTACCTTGCACTTACACTCCCTAGTCATATTATAAGTAAGGATAGTCTCATGTTTTAGGAACCCTAATTGCAAACACATTCTTTGTATGTATCATCAGTCTGTTTCTAACCATAGATGCCAGATAAGTGATAGTTTGTACCCCAGTAAATAAACCTGACAATGACAGGTGTATCTAATAAAGTGACCAGGGAGTGTGTATAATTCTTACTACCATAAATAGGAACTGTGTTTCAGTTTTAAGGTATACAAAATAAGAAGCTACCCCTAACCTTTTTTTTTGAGTTCCAAAACTAGTTTCAAGTCTGTTTCTTGATTTCCAGGGACTCCTTGCAGTCTCTGCAACATCATGAGGCCCAAATGCTGGAAGATCTGTCCCGTAAACAGGAGGCCCTGGCCCTGGAGCAGCGCAGCACACAGATCCGCCTTCGCTTGTCACCCACTGCTCAAAGTGAAGCTTCTTCCATGGCTGTTGGGCCCCTTGTTGACTCCAGGACCAGGCACAAGCTGCAGCTGGCCTAAGCTGTTATCCAGCCTGACCTGACCTCTCCTGACCTTTCATTGACACGTCATTCCATTATAATCGACAAATATACGCAAAACATACAATTTTTTACATGTGTTGGGTGCATTTTTGCCGTCTTGTTTCAGGCCTGCATTGTCTGTCGCAGTGAATTATTCACTATGTTGTTTGCAAGATCATATAGAAGATGGGAGAAGAGATTTTCAGAGGAATTAATATTCAAGCTAATTTAATTAATGAAATTATTATTGTAGTATATTCAAGACCATAAATTAATTAGAGAAATCTACTGTTTAACTCTTTAAGTTAGGCTGATGATCACTAGTTTACAGTGTATTAAAAAAGATGGGACTGTTTTGATATTGACGGTGAGGAAAAGGTTTGCTCAACAAGTGCACACACACACACACACCCCCGCCCCCACGTATACACATAATTAAGAAATCCTCTCTCCCACACACACACTCACACACGGCTAGACGGAGTCCCATTGATCCTGCAGTTTGCTGTGTGCCTGCTCCGCTTGTGACCTTAATGTCTCTAAATGAGCCTGTTTGTGTCCCTCTACCTCTGGGGAAAAGAAAAGAGGAAGAGGATGTTACACAGTAAAATTTAATGCTTCGCAAATATGATCGAGTTCTGCCCAGCACACCAGAGAGCATATACTTGGTATGTATTTACATAAACGATTTTATTCTAACAAAGCTTTGTGGCTCTTCTAATGGGTGTGGTATTTTCAAGTGATTTGTGTTTGTATTGATATGAATGCTGTGTGTTGAACTACTTTAGAACAAGGACACTTAAAAAACTGAAATAAAAAGTGCTAAACTGTGACTCTAGACCATTTTAATTGTAGGGGTTTTTTTGACTCGCAGAATATGTATGGTCAATTTAAAATGTAGAACATTTACTTCAGGTTGTGTTGTGTAAAATGTTAATCTGTCAAATTCATTTCATTTGGTTTATGTAAGTCTAAAATCCAGCTAATTTAAATCAGGTTGGTTTGTGGAATGAAAAAAAAAAAAAATCAAGCGACTTAACATTCGTTTGAGTAACCTGACAATTTAGCCAATCAGGTTGCTTCAAGTAAGCTTAAAATCTACCAAATTTAGTTCAGGTTGGTTTGTGTAATTTTAAATTCTAACTAATTTAGTTCAGGTTGGTTTATGTCATTATAAATTCTAGCTAACTTAATTCAGGTTGGATTATGTAAGCGTACGTCAAGCTATTTAGTTCTACAACTACAGCAATTCACTATTGATTTAAAATATAATGCTGTATAATGTTAAATAATGAGCATGTGATGTAGTGTGCAATTCAAAGGATTTTACTGCTTCTCAACACAAGCTGCATTTCTGTTTTGTCGGCTGCTCATCAGAGCACTTCGGTTAAAGCAAAACTGTCATGATAACCACTTGTCTTTCATTTCTTTCTAGACTGAACAACATCTGTGGACAATAATATGCAGGATCCTAAAACAAAAATGTGATCATTCCGATGATAAACGTACTTGATGTGATATTGGTGTGGTATATTAAACAACACTGTTTTGGGACGTGACTCTTCAGTAAAGTCAAGTTGGTCAACAAAGCCTGACTGCGCTGTTGATCATTTGTCTCTGCTCTTTGTCCAGCTACTATTGAGTCAACTTATGTTCCTGACCATCAGGAACAAAACACAGTTTACTTGTTGCCCCATGTCAAAGCACTGGGAAAATCTGAAATCCTGTTCCATTCTTAAGCCATTGCTCCCCGTAACAAGTACCAGTCATTTTCATTTACATATACACATACAGATCTGGCTTCAAAACAGTACAAACATGAATGATGAGTATAGATTTTCCTCATGTGCATATTAAACTCCACACAACACAAATACACACACTCACAGGTATAAACATGTTTAACCTACCGATCGATGTGCTTTTCTCCCCCTCCTATAAACACATACATTTAATCCCTATTGTGCAATAACAACCATCTTCCTATCACCTGCTTTTGGAATCTTGCCCTCACCTCCATGGCATGGCCATCAACCAGCCTGGTTTTATGGCTTTATGATTTAACCCTTCAGTTCATTTGAAGAGAGCGAGCCAGAGCTGGATGGGGCATGGCTTCCTGAAAAGCTCAATTATTCTGAATCATTTCACTAAAGGGGGCTGATGTGGCCTTGCAGTTGTCGTGTGCACTGAAGGCAATTAAGGCAGCACCAGACTGCGCAAATGCCATCCTGTTCCATTACTGTTGCCTGAGTGGTCACTCTGACCACTTGGACGACAGAATCAAGCCAAGCCCCTCAAGGTACGGACCAGTCATCTTTAAATCCTGCCATACACACCCATCTCTTCATTAGCTTGACAATACATTGTTGTTTTTGCCTCCTCTGTGTACACTTATCTCTCTTTCTCTAGTTACCTGATTGGATTTTGTTTGTTTCCACAGGGCTGTAATCATCGCCTTGGATTTTATTGGTAAAAAAGTCTGCTTGATTGGAGGACTTAACTTCAAAGCTTTGGAATTTATAAAGGAAGGATAGAAAGTACCTATACATATGGGTATCAAATGGATAGCTAATGACAAGGAATACATCCTAACACATTTTCTCCAGCGCTGATAAGGATGGGGTACTTTTCCGTTTTTGACTGCATCTCGTTGACCGTGTATTCCTTCACCTTCCTGCTCGGACTTCCTGCCAATCTCCTGGTCTTCTTCGTCTATGTCCGCAAGGCTCGGAAACGAGGTGCCACTCCAAACGTGGTCTATGCCATCAACTTGTGTATGTCCAATCTGGCTCTAGTAGCCTGGATGCCAGTGAAGGTTGCTGAGACGATCCTACAGATTTGGACGCTGCCAGAGTTGCTCTGCCCAGTCTATAACTTTTTCCTCTTCGCCTCTCTCTATGGCAGTGGCCTCCTGCTCACGGCTGTGGCGGTCGGGCGCTACCTGAGCATCGCCTTTCCCATAAGCTACAAGCTTTACCGCCGGGCCCGCACTTCTTGCCTGGTTAGCGCCCTCTTGTGGGCTGTGGTGCTCCTGCATCTGGGCTTGGCCTTGGTGGCGGAGGAAGGGGCCTACTTCATATCGGTCCAGCGCAACACATCCAAGTGCTATGAGAACTTCACGAAAGACCAGCTGGAGGTGCTGGGACCACTGCGTCTGGAAATGGCACTTCTGCTTTTCGTGGTGCCTCTGCTGCTGTCGGCCTTCTGCACAATCCGCTGCCTGGCACTGGTGAGACGCTCTTGCCTTCCATCTGGAAGCAAGAGGCGAGTGTTGGCAATGGAACTCTCGGCACTCTTCGTCTTCGTGGTGTGCTACGCACCTTACAATGTGTCACATGTGGTGGGCTTTGCGAAAGGCGAGAATGTGACGTGGAGGAGTGAGGCCATCATATCCAGCTCCTGCAACGTCTTCCTGGAGCCCGTGGTAATGCTGATGCTGTCACCTTCCACACCTAAGGACTTGGTAGGGAGACTGTGTGGGAAGCAAGCACCACAAAACCACCAAAAGGTTACTGTATCTGTGAAGGACCCCTTGGCAAACGTGGTAGGGGTCACTTCGCTGATTGAAAAGCAGATTGGCTCCCAATGCAAGAAAGATGGCAAAAATAAAGAAACTTCATATGTGAAAGCGACTTCAAATTTGTGAAAAAATGAATAGTTTAAGTATTCAAATTTAAACTGGTTAGTTCCACTGAGCACAAAACTGCAAGATGTTGTGTTCCTGCACAACAGACAGCAGCAACGCTGGACAGGCTGGACTTATTCCTAGGATTGTATTATATTTAAATGTTTCAGAGTACAAGAGCAAGGAGAAAACTAAGGAACATGCAAATACCTCCTGATTAGACAAGCATGATAGATATGATGTGATAAAGTTACAGTAGTGCCTTTTAAATGCAGGCTTCCTACTGGTTATTTTCTACATCTGGTCACATGTCTTGTCTCAGCATCAAAATAATAAAATATCTGCAGACCAAGTCTGTCTGACAGCTATGTAAATGAAATATTTTGCTCATTTTTAAAATGTATCTGTTCAGTTTATATATATACATATATATAATATATACAAATAAAAAATATATAAATAAATCCTGATGTCTTATATGGATGCATAAAATGGGACTGTGTTGTTTTCTTTTTTTTTAAAGAAATGAATACACATGAATGATCGACATTTCTTAAAGGTGGCTTGGATGCCCGTCTTAATCCTAGAGTATATCGTATATCTATTTATAAATCGGGTATGTGGGTTGATTGTGTTAAGACACGAATCCTAACCTCAGTTATACATATGCATGCTTTCACCAGTGCATTTCTGTTATCACACCAAAATCTGTCAAAGCCTAAGGGAGAGATTTAATGTCCTCTGCAAATTGTGGGTGATGCTGGCAGAAGTGATGGAGGGTGGCAATAATGACTCATAAACAAATGCACTTCTTATCACCGAACAGAACTCACAGGAAAGGGAAACAAAGGAGAGTTTTTCCATTCAACCGTTGTAAATCTGCTACACGTAACCAAGCTATTCGAATCCAGCTCACCTACAGTGTGACTGTAAAAAAGGTAAGAAGCAGGGAGCCATCTGAGACACAGTCTGATCCAGTTCTTAACATTCGCAGTTCTTAGATTTTCAGTGTGCACCTAGACTTTTGGACCCTGCTGTAGGCCCTGACAGGTCATGTCACCATGCTTCATTAAAATGTTGTACATACAACCTGTTTGCAGTAGATTCTATACTGCATCTCGCATATATCATTTAAACGTCTTTATGTTACTTAATCAGAGTTCAAATTTTACCTGATTATGAATTAAAAATAACGTTGTTTAACTGTATGTTTCAGATTTCATCGAAACTATAGGAATACTACAAGAGCCTTTTTTAAAAGTACTTTTGTAACCTAAAACAGTAGATTTTAGTGTGGTTAATCTAAATAATTAATATGCTATGTAGGATCAAGTTTTACTCGATCCTTTGCTGAAGCCACACGCACACTTCTACCCCGCCCCCTTCCTTACACCCCCTTTTCCCTGATTACTCTGAAGCCCAGACCGCTTTGTTTTTCTTCCCTCCAAAGGGGGAATCTGGAATTTCTCACATACTGAGACACAAACAGATAAACACCTCCGGAGCCCCCTGTTCTGTGAATTACAGCTAGTTCTCCACCTCCTTGCTCTCCAAATGGTCAGAGGGCCAGAGAGCAAAACCTAATCTTTTTCTTTGTCATAAAACCTTCAAATGGCCCAGACTTCTTGTCTCCGCTGGACACACACACACACACACACATGTAACCCGCATTGAATGCCGCATGAACAGAGACTAGGCATTCTTTTAAGGATCCAAGGAAAACTTACATTTCTGACTTCTATGTTGAATTCTGGTAAAAGTGTTTTCTTTGATAAGTCATCCGGTGTAACCCCCAATGCACTACTGTCTATGTAAATGGTAAAACTAAGAGAGTGTGTATGTGTGTTGACCATCATGTCTCTAAGCCTCGTTTTCTTTAAATTACCTTTGTCATGGCAGATCTCGAATTGTGCAGCATTGATAGTTGATCATGATTATGATAGTCATGTTTCTCAGAAGTTTGGCTGTGAAACACTAAATGCAGTAATTTAATGTTAAGGAAAAGCCCTGCCGTAGCAAGACCATAAATCAGGTCACAGACCATGCGATCACAGAGCCAGACCTAGGAACACAATTCATTGTAACTCATAACCATAAGATCTAAGCTTTTTGGGAAATCATAATTGTTGGTGACTAAAGGGAATTGTAACCACATGATATTCAGGCATTTTAAAGTTGTTTTGTAACTAAGTATGGGTGGATTAGAATGTATTTGTGGATCAAGTCACAATCTGTGGAATGTTTATCCAAATGTATGCGTGTTTAGTATCTATGTAAAGCTCGGATCATGACCAGGACAAAATCACAAGTCTAAATATTCCCACATGAACGCTGTAGAAGTTACAAACTTTATTCTGCCACCAAGAGCATTCTCTCATCCCACAAGACCATAAAGTTACTTCCCCCCTCACGTCCTGCACCGGGGAGGGGGATCTTTTTATTGGCTAATGGCCAAATGGCAGGGGGTCAAGGATGTAGCCACTCCCCAATAAAAGATGGATCCTTGCCCCAGAGTTATCGAGCACATTTTGGGCAAAGAGACTCGAGCGCCTTTCCCAAACAGCTCCACTCTGCTTCCTCTGTCGCTGAAGAACTGTGTCAGCTTCAACCTCCAAAGACTTCTCTTCGTCTCCTCTGCCTGCAAGTTCCAAGACCTCAAGGCCTGACTCTCAGCTCCATCTCTTCGGCCCCAAGATTGTCGCCTGAGACTCCGCTCCATCTCCAGGACAGGCGCACAAGTAAAACCTTCCTTTTCATTTTGATAAGCTGGTGTAAAAAGGGTGATCATACGTGCTAAACTTGTCCTCGAGAGGGTGGGCTGTTCGAGTTCGTGTTTTTTATGAAGCTTGTTGGTCAGTGACAGATGAACAGTTTTTCCTTACCCTGTTAAATTCACAGTACTCCGTTCATTTGTTTGGTGTTTATGTGTGTTGTTTGTTTGTCTAGTGTACTAATAAATGTTGTCTTATTGTGACCAGTGACTCTTTTTCTGCTTCTTTAAAAGTGGGGTCCCTTCATGGCTGCGATCCATTACCTATGCGCATTAGAATAATAATAATTGGCTAATACCCCTTTTCAAGTAACCTCTTTTCTAAAAGCGAAGTTCTTTTTAACAGCGCAGTTAAGAAGATTTTTAAAGGGTTAATTACTATCTTGCTGGCCGAACATTTTATACAGGACTCCTTAATGAACCCTGCTTGATAGGAGACCCCTAATTAATAAATAAATATTCAATTAATAATTAACTATTTATTAATCTGTTGATGAATATAAGGGTGAATCAGCCTAAACTGATTCTGGTGGAGAACAAATAAATTGGGCAAAATTTGACCCCCTACAGCTATTTGCTACTCCAACTACTTGGAGTACACATTTGAAATGTTGCATGTTTGCATAAATTAAGACAATATTTCAAAAATGTACTAAAAACTTGTAACATTCTTTTAATCTACATTAATTACATAAAATCAGCTTTACAGATTCTTTACAGGGTATCTTGTGCATTTTTCAGTGCAGTGAAATTTCACATTCACAAGGCTATCATGTTGTAGAGCTTTGATGCACAAGCCGTAGGGCTCACCTGCTTTCATAATCAATAACTTCATCCTAATAGACACTCAAATTGTCTCGATCAGGAGGCTCAAGCAGAGTTGTGCACTTCATACATATCATATATAACAACAACAATTTAACATCTCTTCAAAAAGTCATTGCTGACACATGAAAGAAATATGTAGAAATGTTTGTCCAAAAATAGACCACATAAATATGATTACTCATCTTTTACTTTAATAAAGTGCTTTCGGCAAATATAAGTTGAACAAAACTAGAAAATTTGTTTTTTTTTTCATATTAGTTATCATATGGGTGCAAATATGTTGGAAAGTAAAATTAAAAGGTTAATCAAATTAGCATTACTATCTGAAACTGTCAAGGGAGGAGAAAGCTTGGAGGCACCTCTGAAAACATCCACAATACTCCTAGTATGATCACACATAGAGCTCCAAATAAACTGGGACCACAGAAATAACCCAAGTTAAAGTCCTTCATATAATTGCCCCCAGAGAAATAATCAAAAGTATACAATAAATTATCAAATGTTTATCCAATAAAACAAATGAGGATTGTACCAAAACAGAGCATTTAACTAACCCTAAAGATGACCCTAACCCTAGCGATATCTAACCCTTAAAAATGACCAAACCCTGTAGTTGAGAAGGGGCTGTCACTGCATGCTAGCCCTCCCACTCATATTATGACCAGCTGTCACTGTTTTTTATAAATGGGAACCCAGGAAGTCAAAGCTGTAAGAAAGTAATGGTTTGAGTTTATTTAGAAATACTGATAAAATACTTAATGGCTGGTTTAAACCGGTGCAAGAGTAATAAACACTAGGTTTGTATTCAACCTTCCATTTTTGTTACATGAGCTACAATAGTCTGCCTCTGCTGAGCGTAATACATGCTAATATGGATACAACAGATGAAGATATGCTGCCAGATCTAAAAGGAGTAAAGCATTAACTCCTGTAGGCATGATGTAGTTACAGCATTATCCTTTAAAATAATGAGAAAGGTCACTAGTAGGTATAATTTTGTGTACAGTAATCATACTTTCACAAAAATTTTACTGGAACTAAAAATGGAATTGTGTCATGAGGTCAGATAATAAAATATTGTTATGCATGCCATCAAATTTGTTAAAGAAAGGGACTGAATATGCACCTGATTCCCACTGTCAAATATGATCGCGGATCATTGGTGGTTTGGGCTTGTTTTGCTGCTAAAAAGTGTTATTATATAACAAGAGATTTCAGCCCAAAAGCTGTCTGTCTCTGCCAGAAGGCAGAAACTGTGTATACCTTTCAGCAAGATGACCCAGGCATTCATAAGGACAGAAAGCAGAAGCCTGAGGCCATTTCAATCAGGCCAGTAGTGCCAACTACTGGAGAAACAGCAGAAACTACAGGAGCTGGAACTATTGAGACAAAGGTAAGGACACAAACCATACATAACCTAGAGCACATACAGAGAGAGAACAGAGCCTGTCCCACCAAAGTATCCCTTTTCAATAATTAAGAAACTTTAGGGGTTTAGGTGAGGAAGTACAAGGATATTATGAATCGAGAACTTTGTGCTTAGCTTTATGTTCTTCATGATCACACAGCTCCACTTTTGTCCAGCTTTGTTTTTTAATGATCATTAAGGTGCCAGTACGCAACTGTACATGTAGGTCATCACAATCAAAATTGAAAAGCAAGTACCAAATGTCCCGCAACCAAGATGCCTAAGTGGTAGAGATTATTTCTCTTGCTTGCGTAGACTTGTAAACTAAGCAAAAATTGAACCTGCCAAACCCTCCAACTAGTCATTGCGCATTGAAGTTTTGTTATAGCAGAAGAAGCAGGTGTCCCTCTGCTCAGTTGTGACTTGTCTACCAATTACTTAACTACTGTACCAAAAAGAAAATTGGCTAAAAGGTTATCTTTCAGGTTAGGGTTCATTTTTCTGCACAGAAACAGAATACATGCTGAAACAAGACTACATGCTGAAACGTTTGTGGATACATGCCCATCCAACTTTTGAAATCATGAAATTATTTACAGCATTAAGCAAACACTTTTACCCAAAGCAACTTCCATTCCCTAACTACAGGGAGCAGTCTCCCAGGAGCAACTTGGGGTTGAGGGTCTTGCTCAGGAACCCAGTGGTGATGCTGAAGGTAGATTTCAAACCCATGACCTCTTGGTCCAGCGGCAAGTATCCTACCCACTAGGCCACCACCACCCCGAAAGAGCAGAAAGTACTATTAGTGTGCAAAGGGACCATTTGTCATATATGAACACACCTCAGTACACAGTGTGAACAGTGTGAAATTCTTTCTCTGCATTAAACCTATTCACCAAGTAAAGCAGTGGGCAAGAACACAGCACCCAGGGAGCAGCGTGTGGGACGGTACCTCACTCAAGGGTACCTCAGAGTACTCCTGGGACGTGAACCTTCCGATGACAGGGACAACTCCCTAACCACTAGGCCACCGACTGGGAGACATTTATAAGAAGATATTATCTATCCTTCTGGAAACCTGTAAATTAGATGCTGGGATGTTGCTGTAAGGAACCGATTGTATTTAGCCATGAGAGCATTTGTGTCATGTAATTATGCTGGATCATTAGTTAGCCACTCCGGATGGTGTTGCAACCCCTCAAAGAATGCTCCACTGCTCCACAGCCCAATGATTATGGCTTCATTCCCCCTCTGTGGGCTTTAGAACCTCACAAGAATATCCAAATATGTGTATTTCCTTTGTACTGATGACAATATTTGCACAAATGCAGCATGTCCTTTGAGATCTTACTGAGTGAGGCAGTTTTGGTTTTAAATGCTTCACAAAATTTGTATATTTCTAGTATATCACCTGGTATAATCACTAAGAGCTGGGTTTAGGATTGCTTTTATAATAAAAATGACCTAAATTATGTACATAGTGGAGTGTTTCTTGAGTACACAATGTGTAATTTGGGATTTGAGATTTCAATCATTTGTTCTGAAAACTAATTTCTCTGAAGAGATTAAATAAGTATTTTAATTTGAACATCGTGCAAAAGTGGGATTTTAAAAAATATGCAAATATGTGATAGATAACATCTCATTTTCACTTCTAAATGTCATCTTTTTGTAATCACATATCTAAATGTCATCCTTTACCTGTAACACCTCATTTACCCATTTACCAGTGATTAAATCCACCAATCAGAAGACAGGTCTGGATTGTCTGATTTAGTGGAAGTCAATCTTGCCAATTTATCATGAAACAAAGGCAGACTACAAAAGAACAAACAGAGCGTGTAACTTCTCACCTCCTTACCTGTGCCAAACGAGAAAGGATATGAAGCTGATGTGAACAGGTGGTTGAGATAAGATGATTAACAATTAACTGTGACATGTATTATAATCACAAAAATACAATATCCTCCAGAAGCCACTGACTAAAGGCAAGGACTCCCAAATGTAACACTTTTGTCCCCTGTACCCACAATCTCCACTGTAAGGCATTTAGATCCGACATATAACATATAAGGCCATGATATGAGAGTTAACATAAACAACACTGAAATATTTTGCATTTACAATAATTTTTTTTTTTTTTAAAGCATTGTATAATTACAATAACCAATATATTTATCCTTGCTTTGTTATCAGTTGCTAATGACATACTGTGTTTGGATTCTGATGTCTACTTTTAATACATGAATACAGGATATAAATTGTTATCCTTCTCATTTTGACCTTTTAATGAACCCCTTCATGGCAGACATCAATGGACAACTTAGTATCAGTCTATATTAACATGAACGGTTAACATTTATCAGGATGACCGCATGATCATTTAATTAACACACACACACACACACACACACACACACACACACACACTCACACACACAAAAGAACAAACACTGTAATCTAAGAGATATGCTCTCTATAGTAGTGTGTATCATAACAGGAGTGACCCTATACATTAACAGCAGTTATGACATCCGTTGTTCCTCACCCTGGCGGTTTTAGGGAGTTGCTGAGCAACACTGTTTGGTGAGCTCTGAAGAAGTATGTTGTTTCAGGGGCTTATTAAATTTCCAGGGGACGAGACATTGCATCTACCCCAAGATAAAATAAGGTAGACCGGATGCTAGAGACAAAGCTGAGACTGCATTGCTCTCGGAATCAGTGCTACTGGGACAGCTACAGAATGATACAAATGGCTTTTGAGGGTGAGTACTTTTACAATTATTTTCATGAACTCAGCTTATAGTGTATATAATGATTTTGCTTTTTATTACTGCAATTAAGTATAAATTAGGGGTGGCCAATGTGGAAAAAATCATATATAATGACAATTAAAGCCATGTTCATGGTACAGTACATGGATGATGATATTTTTACAGAGACAAAATTGCTATCAAACATGACTAATTACAATGGCTTTGTAATGTAACATGCTGTTGGTCTGGTACTGACACTATCCTTGGTATCAGGCATGTTATGGTTGATAACATAACAGCAAAATATCCCTAACCCCCTTTGACCAGACTTGGTTATATTTGACACTGTTGTAACAACGTTGTGACTAATTGGAATTAGGACCATTTTAAAGGACAGTGAAGCATTTGGTTTCATGCTGACATTATCCTATGTAATACAAACACTACATTCAAACAAAAAGATTAAAATACTCTACTGTATAATTCAAAATTTAGAATCATTTCTAAACTTGGGTATTAAATGTAGAAGTCGACTCGGCAATTTCTCCTTAGGTTGAGTGCTCCAACATTCTGATGGGCTTTTCCAGCCTTTCAACATTTGCTACAAAAGAATGTGCGCATGAATAGGTCAGTTGTCTTTGTTGAACCTCAAAAACGCTCTTGTCTTTTCTCGTATAGTTTTGCCTTCACCCACAAATGTTTTGTGAAAGACGAGCCTGTCACCATGTGGGTCAGTCAGCTGCTCTTGCCTGTCTACATCTTCACGTTCCTAATTGGACTCCCCGCCAACATTCTTGCCTTCTGCACCTTCTGTCGCAAGGTTCACCGCAAACCCGCCCCCATCGACATCCTTCTACTCAACCTCACCATCTCTGACCTTGTCTTCCTCGCCTTCCTACCCTTCAAGATGCAGGAGGCTGTTGACGACATGGTTTGGATGATGGAGGACTACCTGTGTCCCCTCAGCAGCTTCCTGTTCTTCTCTACCATTTACATCAGCACACTCTTCCTGACGGCAGTTAGCTTTGAGCGTTACCTGGGTGTTGCTTTCCCAATCCGATATGCACTATACCGTCGCCCACGCTACGCTGTGATCGCTAGCTTCTTCTTTTGGCTTGTGGGAACTCTGAACCTCAGTATTGTCTACATTGTACCATCTCTGCCTTCAAACAATGGAAATGACAATGACCACAGTCTGAACAGCAGTGTGACAGAGCCCTTGGCCAAAACATGCTATGACAGTTTTACCCCGGAGCAGCTGAATATCCTGCTTCAGGTTCGCCTGGAACTCTTCCTGGTGCTCTTCTGCATCCCCTTCCTCATTTGCTGCTTCTGCTACATCAACTTCATACGGATCCTGTCTGGCTTGCCCCACATTGGCCGGCGTCGTAGACTGAGGGCAATCGGACTGGCCCTGGTTACTCTAGTCGTGTTTGCTGTGTGTTTTGGGCCCTATAACGCTTCGCATGTGGTAGGTTTCATCCGTGCTGAGAGTGAGGACTGGCGAAAATTGGCTTTGATCTCCAGCACCCTCAACGCCTGCCTGGACCCTATCATTTTCTACTTCTCGTCGTCAGCTGTACGGAGCGCACTCAGTGGCTTCATGAAAAGAATCAGGGAAAAGATTCATGTCCTGAAATGTAGGAAGCTTCAGTGTTGCCCTGTGCTGGTCCCCAGGACTGAGAAATATAGAGAAGCACCTCCACCTGGTGACCTGAGAGATACTTAACACCTCTGAAACTGATGAATCAATCAATCAGTCTATCTATCTATCTATCTATCTATCTGTCTGTCCGTCTGTCTGTCTGTCTGTCTATCTATCTATCTATCTATCTTTCTATCTATATGCACAAGGAGTGATTTTACCTATCAGTCTGCCTGAATTAATGTAAAAACAAGAACAAAATGTTATCTTATACTGACTGTGTGTTTTCAATAATGACTAATAGGGACTAATAATGACTAATAATGAATGTAACAGGGTTAGGTTGTCATTGTATAAGATTTATTCTTAATATTAGAGCAATAGAATGCATGCCACTGAATTCATTTGTGTTGTGTGCGATAGTGTGGGAAACCAGATTTATTCTTCTTGGCAGAACCAGGGCCCTGGAACAGCAGATATGGGGATATTACATAACCTTGCTTTGCACAGGCCAAATAGTGGCTAGTATCCAGAGCAGAGAAGTGTCATTACAGAAGCTGCCACAGTAAGAAGTACGACGCCAGTACAAATAGTTACGAGTACATTATCATTATTATTATTATTATTATTATTATTGTTGTTATTATAATTGTTGTTGTTGTTGTTGTTGTTATTTTTGTTTTTTTTCTGTACAAGTCTGCTTATTTCTCATATTTGTCACAGATTCATCTTAGATTCCTCCCATTGTTTTAAGTGCATTAAGCCAGAAAAACATTCCTATTTACTGAGTGGTTAAAAGTTAAAGGTGGTATGTTTAATCATTTTTCAATGCATTAAAACTGCGACTGTCTGTAATGAAAACTGGAAATGGACATACCCGTGGGGTATTTTATTAAGAAAAGAAATCAAAGACAATAGACTACTGAATTTAACATACAAAACATGACAAGGCTTTTTACTCAGAGAATGGTCACTGGAAACACAGTGCCCCTCCAGAGTGCAGCTCCAGAGGCGGACTGGGGATGGGACAACAGAATGGATACAGGGTGGAATTAATAACAGGGCACGTAATGGGAAAGATCAGAAAGAGGGGATTGATGGAGAACCAGACTGAAGGGAAAGGGCTCAGAGACCAGACAAAGAGAAAGGTTGAGGACTAGATGGGGAAAGAAGACTGTGTACTGGGCAAAAGGGAACAAGCCTGAGAGCTGAACAAAGGTGATTGAGACGGGACATCGGGCACAGAGGGCTTGCACAGAACATGAGGTAGAGGGAACTGAGAGTGGGGGTTAGATTGAGAGAACTAAGACTGAAGAAAACAGAAGTGGCAGGAGACAATTATTTTCAACAGAGGGCAGAGACTGAGACTGAGGGAGAAAATATGGTGATGGCTGGGCTGGAGCCATGTTCTGGGCTACTGCCACCTGGGAAAAGACCAAGAGACATGGAGGATGGCAACGAGGAACCAGGGAACAAGGGTGCCGGCAATGACGAAGCCGAAAATGAGGGTGCAAGCAATGAGGAACCATGAGTGTGGACAGATGGATGTTCGGGGTGAGGAGGCTGGAGAGCAAGCACAGAATGGCTCTCCAGAGCAGAAGGGGGAAGGCATGCACACTGGAGTACTTGGGGGCCCTCTTCTTTTTTGCTGAATAACCCAGACTGCTGAAGGCCCAAGCACCCACCTGACGGGGTCTTCCAGGCTCCAGGGTGGTGCCACAGGTCAGGGATTTGGAGCTCAGCAGCCATGTCATTGACACTCCGCAGGGCATAACACTGTTTTGCTGGGGCAGCCTTCCACCAGCGTCCAATGCTATGAAGTGAGGAAGAGCCGAGAGCATGGACAGGCCAATTGTCCATAGCCGGACCTGAGGACCCAGGGCCAGACTCCACAGCAGAAGCCCTACTGCAGCACTTTGCACAATGCCGAGGCCATCTGTCCGCCATGACAGCCCAGCCCACAGGCTCAGCAGCCCCATCCATGGTATGGCTCCTGACCTCTTGTGCCCCACCACACCACTCATGCTCTTTGGGTACCTCTTGGCCCTAACCCTTGAGCCCTTCCCCAGATGGAGAGGTTGCCTTCATTTTTCCCAGGACAGCACTCACCAAGCCAGCTTGTCAACCTATGGGCTCATCCCCGCTAATCTTGCAGAGGAGCCTGCAGAGGAGGTGGCTGTCTCGGGGCTGGCCTCTTTCCCAAGCCTGGTCCACTCCTAAATGTCCTCCACACAAAACAAACAGGTGATCATCGGAAACCATGTGATCATTAAGAAAAGACATTAATCAAAGACATGAAGGAGAATAAGTAATTCTAAGAAGACCCAAATGCTGAAATACTGAACTAGAACAGTACATAACAGGGTCTACGTGGGTTTCCATAGGAAGTTCTGGTTTCCTCACACAGTCCAAAGACATGCTAAATTGCCCATAGGTGTGAGTGTGTGTGTGTGTGACTGTGTGAGTCTGTGTAGAGACCAGTCCAGGTTGTTTCTCCACCTATTGCCGG
>JBBPCX010000147.1:6843859-6865153 GCA_037974365.1 Hydrocynus forskahlii | reverse complement strand
CGGGGGCAATGTGTTCGGTATTTTAGTCACTAATAAAAAATAATTAATGGAACAATAGTTTTAAAATTCTGCATAGATTAAAATTGCTAACACGACAGCTGTACTGCACTTTTGGAGAAACATGGTCAATCATTCAAAAGCTATCGAAATTTATTCAAAATAACGTGTTCACCTACTATCACCTTTCCAAAACGTATTTGAACTGCAATAGCATTAATTAGCATTAACATGTCCAAAATGTAGATGCTTTTAACATGAGCACTTATAACCAACTTCAGCTTTCCCCACCTGATTTAGCATATACAGCTGTGAAGACTCTGTAACTGTAAAGAATGTCAAAAAAAGCCTTATTTAAGTGTTCTCAGTCAAACAGCTCTGTAGTTTTGTTTGTGTCTCATTCCTCATTTTATTTGGAAAGTGGTTTATGTTTTAATAAGTGAATTTGGTAGTCAAGCTCATTTCGAGGTGCATTCCTTCATCTGACAGGGCCTTTAAGTAGAATCCTATACAGTTTCTAAATTTAGTAGCCAGTTCCTTACAGTGTGAAGGAACTTAGTCAATATTCTCCAAACATTCTACATTCTGTACCTGAAAAAGAGGGACAGTCAAGCTGCTAGCAGTGAATCACAGGGCATGAAACAGATAAAACGGAGTTTTAAAAAATTGAACACAAAAAGAAGAATCAACAGAGCTTGGAAAAAAGAGACTACTGCAGTAAAGTGAAAGATGATTGTTACATTCCAGCATTAACCTAGGGCTTCCACTAAATGTATTTCTTTCTATGACACTTCTATGCCAAAGTACTTTTGCAATAATTTTTAAGGCAGGTGAATAGGTTATCAGGAAGCATTTCTATGATATCTGGCAGCTTATAATACGGCTCATGTGGCCTTTGCTCTAGTTCTTCTGCAGCTACTTCAAAACTACCTGAAAGTGTGGCTGAGATATGTCTTTCACTGGCTCATTTTCACACCATTCCCCTTTCCACTCCAAAAGCCGGCCACCACGCGACATTTTAGCGACTTGGTATATAGACACATGAAGGAAGACGTAAGTTCAGGGAAAATATTTAACAGAAATAAAAAAATAAAAGAATAAAATCTTAAATTTTCATAAGAACTGTATGAGATAGTAGTCTGAGAGAATGAAATTAAACAGCATACAGACAACTGCAAAGTTTCTCTAAAGGGGTACTGTCTTGCAGGGGATCCACCAAAGAAAGAGTGGCAAGTGGCGATATAATAAAAATACACATCATTGAGCTTTGCCATATACAGACTGCCATACAGCAATCCGCATGTATCGGGAACACGTGCCGACATATTACTTCCCTGCCTCTCTCAACCCTGAGCTATTATTTATACAATATATAGAATTCCTTCATTACGTCCTGATGCCGTAGTAAGTAGGCCTTGGCCATCTGTACACTTTTCGGGTACCGTTTTCTCCCACCTACTTGCTACTCACCCAGAACACCGAAATGCATTTCAGTTACATTATGACCAGTCGTACTGCAGCCATATGCCCTGATGAAGAATTACAGATCTCACTAGCCTGATCTTTCTCATATATAGTCTCACAGGTTGCTAGTTTTTCCTCAAACGGCCTTGGGAATAGAGAAAAAACATCGGTGACCTGCTGATGAAAATCAAGCTTCACAACTAAGGTTTTAGATCCCTGGTGTGTACTTTCATTTCTCTGTAAGCTAATAAATAATGAAGACAAAAAAAACTCATCATGCTGGAAACAGTAGTAACAAGTACATGAAAATGCCATAAGAAAAAAAAAAAATCACATAGCTTCAACCAAAAGATGATCATGAGACATAGTTGAGCATTTAAATGGTTCATAATTTGAAAACTCAAATTACAACAAAGTCCTAGACAAGCATGTTTACTTCAGGTAGAGGGGAGCAACTCCATGCGTTGGCGACTCCAGGTTCGTGAAGCTCTTGCCAGTAGAGATGATGAAGAAACGAAGAAAAATTGTGTGCTTTTTTTTTTTTTTTTATACAGTGATTAATTTTTTTAAACTACTGTCCAATAGTCTTTCTTCAGTAATGTATGTTAATATCAAACAAGCATTCTTATTCTACCAGGTTACCAAACATCTCAAGTCTGTGATGGGGCGTGAGCAAGTGTTTCACTGAGGGGTTCTTTCACAACACTGTTCCATTTTGTGTCTGTGTATGTCCATCTGTCACTGTGAAGAGCTTTCTCCACTGATTTCAAGGCCGTGCTGCTGAAGCTGAGCTCTGAGCAGTGCATTGTCGTTCTTCAAGTCTTCGATCTGTAGCACAGAGACATGCATGCCACTTACATACTGGAGTTTAGACATTATACTTTATCACCATATCTGCAAACCACTAGGGTCATCACGACTACTCAAAATCATGGGGAAAAAAATTATTTTAGATGGTTACTTTTAATAAGCATGATGATTCATATTATGAATTCTCATACCAGTCCCTCTTATGGACATTTATACACATTTTTGCAAAAGAGTAAGTTGTACATGGTTAGTTATCTTTTGGTTTCGGTGCATTTGTATTGTTTGGCCTTTATTCAGCCCTGATCTTTATAGATTTTCCGTATCCATATCAGATCACACTTTATATCCAGACTGCCCCAACAGCTATGCTATCATTCAGCCAAGGCTTTCCCTGAGTTGACCCAAGAGTAAGGTACCTGTTGTCTTAGGAGCTCGTTGTCCACTTGTATTCTCTCGACCTCTTTGAAACTCTCCTGCAGCCTCTGGTTATTCTGCCTGAGTTCTCTTATGTAGTCACATGCTTTAGACAGAATGCCCCCTTTACTCTGAGAGAGAATGTTTTGAAGATTTGTTTTTAAACCACAGACAACCATTGTTAAGACACATCATAAGTGGAAGGAATGGAAACAAGTCGTTAACTGTGTAGGCCTCTGCTCTTTCATGCTTGCCTTGTGGCAGAGCTCAGGTCATGTTCAGATAAAGCATCATATGTATTCTACAACCACAGTTCAGTAACAAGGTAGAGTAAGACACCACTTATGATACTTCATCAGAAAATTCTTCACAAGGCACTTGTGAAAGTGTGCAGGCCAACAAAATGAGCAAGTGGGTTCTTTCCCTTGTCTAAGTAACACACAGTCTATAGAACAGCCATGCATACATACCGCTCCCGTTTTGGTGTTGTCCATGTTGCAGTCTGGGATGATCTTGGAGAGTGTGACTATCCAGTTATTGATCTTGTCTCTTCGTCTTCTTTCCACTGCAATAAAAAAAGCAGGTTCTTAAGTCCAGTTCTACAGCCTTACTATCGAATGAATAAGGAATCACAGCAATCAAACTGAATCTAGATTATGATTTGATAAGTTGAGATGTGGCAATTACTTTAGTCACTAGTGGCAATTACTTTAGTCTGTGTATTTCTGTAGAAAATAAAAACATGACTCCTGTCATTGCCACTACTACTGTCAATACTACAGACTACTGACCTGAAAATGTCAGCAGTCTGTAGTATAATATTTTTCTAAGTGAAAATAAGCTTGTTACGCTAAATGTAACATGTTAAATAGAAATTGCCCATTACAATTTGGAAAAAAATGCCACATTTTCTCTGAAGAGGACATGCTGATTATTTTTACTCATCCAAAGTGTCCTTGGAAAGAGGTAACTCTCTGAATTTTGCATTCAACTGTATATGTTTCCCAGTACACTTAAACAGAAAGTTTACCTTTACCATTTCAGTTTACCTTCATTGTGTTGTGCTCTTCTCCTCTCGTCACGAGGTGCTCTCGGGCCATCCACCTTCCTATTTTAGCAAGAGAGAGTAGACGGTGAAAAGCAGGTGATGTCTGGCCCATGACTATTAAAATACCCCACACACACACACACAAAAGCTTTTCTGCATCATTAAAAAAAAAAAGAAAAAAATAAACAAATCTTTCAGCACAATTTCATAATCAAGTCATTACCCTTTTCTACAAAAAATGCATGTCCCACTTCAACAGAGCTGAGGTTTAAATCCAGATTAATGTTCAGGGTTCACATAAATCCTTACATTTTTTATTAAACAAAAATAACCACACCAACATCAACCACAGGTTACAAGTGACCGTTCAGCTGCTAACATTTGACTGAAGGCTAGCAAGCTGGCATAGTGGCTATAGGAGAAAAGGGTGGTCGCTGTTTTTTAAGGGGAAAATTAGGGTAGGAGGGGGTGCAGAAGGTGTTCCTCACCAGTTTGAACTGCCATGTTGAAGCATCTCGTTTTCGCCAAAGTCTCTGGGGATGGCAGGTAATGGATACAAGTCTTTTGCTTTTTCTGTCTAGCACTCAATTCAACTAAGTAAAATGTCAATAAATAATGCGGCATATTTGAATTATTCTAGAGTTTCATTATTCTAGATGCTAAGAAAATCCAATTTAAAAGCACACTTACACATTTTTAAATCCAATCACTCTGGTGATGAGCAAATTCAATCAAACTATTTGTGTTTCAGCAGGGAGATGCAAAGCGTGGACTGAGCCATCAAGCCTGGGGGTGTATTTTAAAAAACAGCTTATACTCACGTAGAATACGCGTGCGTGCGGGGGGCAATAGTCCTTGGCGTTCCGGTTTGTAAAACATCTGGAGGACTCATCATCACGTAAAATTGACCTGGGTGCAGACAGAAAGAGAGATACTTGTAGACGGTCTTCCTGAAACTACTAAAGGTACATTATAGTGGAAATTTGCCTGATTTTATTCAGTTTTGCCATCCTGTGGTAGTTAATGAAAGCTCTAGAACAGCTCTTGAAATGAAATGCTCAAAAGATTTGCAAAACATTTCAAGGGCATTTCAAAAACTCCTTCCACATAGCAACATGAGCACCTTTTCCAAGAAGCTTATGGTGAAAAACATAAAAGTGGATTGTCATTATTTCTTTAGGGAGGATGAATAACGAATACAGCAAATAATTACAATGTGCTCTCAGTTGAACTTAGGTGTGTGATGAGACTCCAGCTCACAATTCAGTTTGATTCAAGATATTTGGAACAAAATAAGAATAAAGGAAATTATTACTGTATCCATTTGACTACCAGAGAGTGGATAGGAGCAGAAGCTTTATTCAGTATTAGTATTATGTAGCCACAGACCCCGGCATCCATGTCACCAATTTTGGATGAAGCCATCACTGCCCGTAATAACTCCTCAGACTTCTTATTGGCTGACACTGCTTTATGTTTAGTGTTGTATTGCACCCTGTTGGTTTGGCATGCACTTGACAGTAGGTTTTTGCTATTTCATGTGGATAGAGATTTTTTTTGACGTGCTTGTGTGGATGGGATTCTTTGACAATAGTAGGACAATCTCATAAAAAAATGTATATGTTAATCAAAATTACTGATGGAGGGAGCAAACATGAGTGTGTGAACATGATAACACAAGAAATTTTTTGTGGAATCTAAAAAACATGAGTCCTGAAAAACACTGTGAACATGTGGGAAAAAATGTTGTAACGGTGAAAAATACAGAGTAGACATTAAGCAGGTTTTCTCTCTTGCGAGTGGTGAGCAGCAAACTGAATAACCTACTACAGAGTGTGAGCTGAGAGATCATATGAACTGGCACCACCCCAATTTGGCAGGGACAGCTGTTCTGAGGAGGAGTACAAATCCAAGATTGAAATTCTTAAAATGAGTTTTGGTGTGGAATAAATGCATGTGAACTGACCTCCAGCAGGCGCAAGAGTGGTATCAGTGGCTGCCTGAACTGAAACTGCTGTCGCTGTGCCATCACTGACGGTGGCCGCAGGGAAATAAGCGAAGCGCGTCTCTCCACCCACGGTCTCTCCTGCGGGACTGCCTCCATTACTGAAAGGGTTTTGAATAACAGCCTAGAAAACA
Source organism: Hydrocynus forskahlii (assembly GCA_037974365.1). NCBI lineage: Eukaryota > Metazoa > Chordata > Actinopteri > Characiformes > Alestidae > Hydrocynus > Hydrocynus forskahlii. Next base: position 6,859,281 of record JBBPCX010000147.1, on the reverse strand, counting down.
CACAAGGACCCTATTTACACATTTAATTTAAACATCAGTAGACCACCCTGGAAGGTTTTAACCATCTAAAGAGACAGCCTGTTTCCTCCTAAAACCGCAAGTGACTACAGTTCTCACTCACATTGATGCAACCATCACAGCCCTTTTCACACATTAAAACTAGAAAGTTTTCTTAGTAATGTTCTTTCATACAAGCCATCTTTAATCAGTATTTTACCAGAATGTACATGTTCACTGTTGCAATTAAATTAAACAGGATGTGATGTTCTCAAAGTGAACAGGATGTGATGTTCTCACCACAAACAATTAACAGCTCCTTGAACCATGTACAGAAAAATCTTCTAAACGTAAAGAAACAACTAATTTGTCATTACTCAATTAAACCTATAATTGGTACAAACATTAATCTTGAAAACTATCTTTAAATCTGCAACTAATCTGACAAATCATTTACTTTTCTGAAGTATTTGATTACATTTGGTGTTTCTCTACCCACCAGTTAGGATGCAAATACTGAATCATGAAGATGAATCATGTTGTTTAGCTCATTTACCCATGAACACACACAGGAATACATTCTGACCTGTGCAACTGCCTGCTGGCCGCCAGCAAAGGCAGCTGTGGACACCACGCTGACCGCAGCCCCTCCATCTCCAGCTGCCTCTAACTGGTCTTCTGTCACCTGGACAACACGATATGTCACCTGCAAAATAAAATAAAATAAACAAACAAAAAACTTTCAAGTACTACCAAGTTATGGCATAAACACCGATATATTCATTAAGTACTGTGTGTTTATGATAATTTAACAGTGAAATAAGTCACTTAATCAAAGCTGCGTAACCTTTAGGTAAAGACCAGGCTGATTTTCAATCTAAATTACTGTTCACTGCCAAACAATGAACTCCCATACAACTTCATAAAACATTTCTTTCATAGAAACATTTGAAACCAAGCAAAAAAATGCAGTTTCTGCAAGTAGTATAAGAAAAAGAAGGCTTGCAGAATATTCTGAATAGGGCATCATGCAACTGAAGACACCCCCTGAGAAACATCAAAGGTTTTTTAAAGGTTTTCAAGTACCATGATTTAAGGATGACCTCGTCCTGACCCCTGCAAACATTGCCCCTCCCCCACAAACATTAAAAGTGGTGCTGACCTGGCCTCCGCTGTTTTCTGTGCGAAACTGGTACTGGACATTGTGGTCAGCAGCAAATACTGCAGCTTGCTGGGCACTTGCTATGGTAACTGCTGCTGGCTCCTCCGCCCCCACTCCCTCTCCTGAGGGCACGTATGCAGGCACACATACAAACATGCACACAGTGTCATATCCAAAAGAACATATGAAGTCAGGCTCTTAGGCATTCAGTAAATACAAGTCAATGTTTTACTATGTATATGTATTTCAGTACTGTTCTGCTCCCTCATCCCCAGTCCCAGAACAAACACACATGCAAAAATCACACATGCATGTTTTTCCAAATATGTTAATGTCCTTCACGTTAACTGCAATCCATTTGTTCCTCCCTCAGGTTCCTTGAGTGTTGCAAACTTTATGATGTGTGTGCACTTCCGTTGCTTTAACATTCATCTCATAAATCTTCACTTCACTGCAGATAACTGTGTTATTTCTGAAGTGAGACAAAAAAGAAAAACCTACCTTCCTGCAACTGAACAACCTCCTCAGTTTCCTGTTTCTCGTGACTGAAATAGAAGAAGCAAAGAGACATATTACACCAGTGTTAGCAAATACAAAAGCCTCACTGGAGCTGGGTACATGACAACATACTCTTTTCACACAAAATTTCATTTTAGGATTATGTTTTTTTGCATATGGCTCATATAACATGACTACACAATCTCTTGCCTTGATAAGCAGACCTTGTCCCAAACACAATAACATGTGCAAGCAAAGACATCAGAATGTGTGCCTGTATTAACTTATTCTTACACTTAATTTCCATAAAACCATGCGGGTTAATATTATAACGACAGCTTATAGGCACAGCAAGTCCATGAGCCGCAAACTTCATGCACAGTTGCAAAGTAGGAGTAAAGCTTTTGTGAATATCTAAAATAATGCAATCATTTCAACAGCTTCGTTTCGTGACAGCATCTACTTCTTTCACTAATGTTTCCTCCAAAATTAGTGTTCAGACGTTTATTGCTGGTCTACAGTTTATGCCACTTTCAGTATAACACACAAACAGATGAGTACATCTTCAGTTTCGTAAAAAATCCTTTTTGTAACAATTAATTGTAGAAAGTCATTCTCAGCTTTAATTAGTGAACGCTCCCCCCTCCCCGTCCAGCAAAACGACCGCAGAACTCGAGGTAAAGTATCAAAACGTTTAATTTGTTAAAACTCTTTAAAGCTTAATCCTAAACGCCTAACTTTAGCCAAACCAACTTACCTAATCAACAAAACGCCCCAAAAGCTCCACAATGTAAACAAATATGTTAACCAGCTAGCATCAGGAAATTAATTCTTGTGGCAGTTAGCATAGCTTAACTGCTTATATATATATATTTAAAAGTCGTTTTCACTGTAGAAAGCTTGAATAAAATCAGAAAGTCTGAAACAAGCTGAGCTTCTGAAGACACATTGAGTCTTTTGTTGTTAAGTAACAGCTTAGAAATGTTAAAAGGGATACTGTTTTCGAGAAATGCAAAAGACGAACAATACCGACCGGAAAATGGAGCTTAGCTAGCAATAAAGAGAGAGTATAAACATTCAGCCGTGGAGCTCAAAGCACTCCTTTTACTGAGACAAACGGTCGGTGAATTTAAAATTGGGGCACTCCACAAACTCCACGAAGAGTCAGAGGAGGATAAAAGTTAGGAGTTGTGTATGAATCTCCCGGCTAAAGTGGCCGAGCTGGAGAGAAGATGGTGCCCAGGCCCGGTGGCCATTAACGGGGAGAGGAGAGGACAGGAGCTCGCTCTCACCTCGTCGGCGCGTCCAGGCTCTGTTCGAGCATATCCATGAAGGTAGGCGATTTAAAGCGTGATATTCAGCGACACTGAAATACGGAGATGGAAGTGCTGATCACGGGGACAAACACGCGGGTCATGTGAGAAAGACAGTCCAGGACACGTGAGGCACAGGCTGGGCGAGGAGTTAAAATGGAGACCGTTGCAGAGACGGAGGTCGCTCCCTCTCTCCCTCCGCCCTTTGTTGTTGTTTCTCTTGCTCTGTGTATGAGAGGGAACGCGGTGCCGAACTACTCCTCCAGCCCAGGACTGCTCTCCGAGCCCTCAACCTTTTATTATTTCAGTCGATTTGAACCTGTAATGCCATGTTGCTAATCTACACCTATGTTGTTTAATAGCTGACCGCGCTTTCCTCACTTTAAAGGCCTCGTTTCTTCGTTTTTGTTTATTTCGACAAGGCGCAGTTTTGTATCCATCCGCAAGCCTCGGAACGGGGCCTGTTCACAGACGGGAGCCTCGCGGAAGACGCGGAGTGGAGCGTTTCTAATACTCTTTACACTAGGCGAGCCTTTAGTACCATTCTCTGTAAGTTGCATTAAAACTGTACAAACGAATCTCTGACTGGAGTTTTTTGTGGTCATTTGATGTGGTTCTCTGTCTGATTATTATCTATACTGCCATACTGTTTGCACGGTTCTTTAAGAATGTACTCTTAAGCTGCTATTTTCACATGTTTTCCACTGTTATACTGCTTATACTGTCTACACTGTTTACACTGTCTATACTGGTTATACTGTTTGTACAATTCTTTAAGAATAAACAGACCTTTAATAATCCAACCTTAAGATGCTATTTTCACTAGTTTTATACTGTTTAAACTTGCTACACTGTCCATACTGTCTATACAGGTTATACTGTTTGCACAACCACTAATACACTGCATTTTTCAGTCATTGTACATTTTATTGTACTTATATTTCTATACAATGCACAGAGAGCTGACCACACTCACAGGACAGGTTCAATCTCACTCTTGTTTTAGCTCATTCTATACTTATTTATTTGCACTGTTTTGTTTGTACTATATGTACAGTGTGGAACCTCTCCATTTCGTCTCTCTGTATTCTTATGTATGGTTGAGATGACAAAGTTCACTTTGACTTTGATTTGACTGTCTGACAGGGATCATGAGGGTGAGATGTTGGACATTATGGTACCATAATGACTTTAGACTGGTTTTAAAAAGGAGGGTTCCTGACCCATCAGGTGATCTGGAGAACAGAAAGAGCTCACCTCCACCAGGCTAAAGACATTACAAGTAATGAAGAACTAGGTCCTTCCTCAGGTGATCAAAGGGATCCAATCCGGATTTTAGTTAAAACCACATGACCAGGACTTAGGCTGAATGTCTGTCTGGTTCGTACAGTAACATCCGGAGAACGTGTGGATATTATACGACCTGGGTCTAGAGTTGATTTATAATGATCACTGATTTTTAATCAGTGTGTTGTATAGTCATTGCTTAGCGTATTAGTTGTGCAGAAGGGCCAAATCGCCTACGACGTATTTCATCAAGTGACCAAAAGTATGGGGACACCTGTTTCAGGGTTTAGGGACAAGTCCCCTCTTCCTTTTAGTGAAGGGCTTAATCTTTGTGTTTCAGCATACCAAGAAATTTTGGACAACGTCATGCTTTGTGGACAGTTTGGGGAAAGCCAACTCCTATGTTGTAATGCAGTGCCATTAAAGTCCCTGTTGGTGTCATGGTCAGGCGTCCCAATACTTTTGTCCGCAGGCTGTTCAAATAGAGGAATACAGATGAGTTTACTTGTTTTTGCGGTCTACAACAGTCACACGTGAAGGCTTGCATGGTGAAGCCCGCATGTTCAGTAGTTAGCACAGGTTATTCTGGATCAGTAAATGCTTCAACAGGGTGGAATAGCAAATATTAAATACAGTAATACACCATAAAGTGGGAGACTGTTACCAGTCAGAACGAATTACTGTTCTGATCTTTTCATAGGTTCAACAGGGAAGTTCTTTAAATAAATGTTTATGTAAATGTGATTGATCTTCGAGTGTGTGTTTTTTTTATTCATATCGATATTGATGAAATCTTGTATAGTAGGAATGGAATGAAATCTTCCATAGATCTGTTTTCTTCCATAGAATGTTTCAGCAGTCCAAGAGATCTTTTTGTGATTTTTTCACTACAGAGCATCTTACAATGCTTGTGTGTGTGTGTGTGTATATATATATATATATATATATAAATTCTTTGTGTTCTAAGGAGGGAATTCAGAAACAATTCATTCTTCATTAATACAGTGTTGAGATCTTTATTTCTCCTGACATCAAGAGAAGCTCCTGAGAGTTTTTTTTTTCTGCTTAATTTTTTTTTTCAGACATCATTCAAGGTGCCCTGTGTCATGGAAAATCAGAAATAAATCAGACCCAGAAATATATTTATTTCTCTAGAATTACAAATGCAGTAATTTGAATACATTTAGCTGCATTTGTCAGGCCCATTTTCTAAGTTTAACATTGTGGTGTTGCTTAAAAACAATAAAAAAAAAAAACATGTCCTCACTGTCCTTATGCCCAACATCCATTGTTCACTGCAGGAGACATTCAACAGAAAATTTAAAGTCTCACAGTCATCCAGCCAAAGCGGAGGCATCCAAGTGCACATAACTCAGACCAAACTTCAGATCAGTAACTAAGGATTGAAGGATAAAATGATCATTTTGAACCATTTGATGATTTGCCTACTCCATTCCAACCACATTCTTCAATAAAGCTGAGATGACAATTAAGGTTACTTTGACTTTTGCATCCAGGAGGACTGCAACAAAAAAGGTAAGTTAGGAGCTACAATATAAACCTGAGCACCTGGAGTTTAGAGTTGGGTTTCAATAGTAAACTTGAAAGCAGCTATGCATCAAAATCTGTCAAGTTACTGTGTCTTAGACCCAAATCTATTAGTTTATTATGAGTAGAAGACCTGTGATAGAATATATGCAGAACACATAGCTTTCATTTACACTTACAACATTTAGCAGATTCACACACAGAGTGACTTTCAAAAGTGCTTTGTGGCTTAAAATGTTTGCTATATCAATGCTGCCTTGGTGTCGGTAGACTAAACTGTAGTAAAAAAAAAAAAGCTTCTGATGACCTCCTTGAGACTCTGGGAACCACTTGCTTTTTCAGTCAGAAGACATTTTAGAAGCTTTTGAATGGAGTCAAGTGAGAGCCTCAGGAGAAACCTGAGGAACAGGTCGAGTTCCCCATTCTTATACTGCATACACTTTCTGTCTGGGTCCTGGATGAAGAACATTTGAGCACGAATACACAGGCCAGCCAAAAACCCCTGAACTCTCAGTTAGACAAAGCAGAAGGTCTTTCTAATGAAGAGGCCAGCCTCTTCTCTGAGGATTTCGATGCACAAATGAGAAAATTGTGAACCCTCAGTGATGTCAGTCCCATACTTTTCCAAATTATCTCCAAAGCATATCAAGTTTATCTTCAAAGAATACCAGGTTGTAGCTCTTCAGTCACATATTGAGCACACCCCATGGTTTGTCACAGGAGATGACCCAGAGATGAGGAGAGGAGTAGGTTGCTCTGAATTAGATTCACAATAAGTACACTCAGTGAGGTTGGCTTTCTCATGTCAGACCATTTTTGGCTGTTTTAGAATTCCAAAGGCAGTCGACACTCATCCAGCCCATCCAGAATTATCGAGAGTTTTAATGTTCTCACCCTCGGACTGTAAACTTATTCCCTCTGAGGATTCAGATCATGAAAAGAAAGTGGGAGAATGAGGTGGAAGTCTTGATTTTATGAACCTTCTGCCTAGTCATGAATAAACTTATGCACAGGACAGGTGCTAGCCCACTGCAGGACACTTACACAGTCAATTTAGAATCCCCAGTTCAACTGACATACATGTCTTAAGAAGAAACCACCACAAGGAGAACATGCAAATCACACACCACACCTTGCGGCCATGATAGCTAGCATTCATCTGTAAATCTGAATCTGACTGTTGTTATTTGGAGTTAAACACGTAGTATAAAAATCTTTCTTAGTTTGAAAGTGCTCCACCAACACCAACACACCTCGGTTTCACATTCTTTGAGCAATGCCATAGAAGAACCATTTTGGTTCCCTCAACAACCAGGTGTGTAAATGAGATATAAAGTTCCATACAAAGAACCCTTTAAAAGATAATGTAAATAATATGTACATAAGTGTATGTAGAGGTTCATTAAACTTTTGAAAGTTACTTCATACAGCTCATTTACAAAAATGTTACTTTGTATAACTATCAGTCGAAAGGAACCTATCATGGCTCTTCAACTGCGTCATGTAAACAACACATCTAGGACCTTGTGAAGTTTCACATTTAGGGTGCGAGATATATTGTTCATATTTAACATTTAGATTTAAGATAATCTAAGGCAAATCCTCCATGTTGGTGAGGGGATATCACAGCAGGCAGTCCCGCCCCCTGCTAAATAACAGCCAATTGAAATCATTAAGTGGCCAATTAGCATATCTTCTAAATATTTAGAGCTCAACATTTAGATTTAGATTTAACATTTAGATTTAGATTAAACATTTAGATTTAGATTTAACATTTACATTGAACATTTAACAATATCGCAGCAAGAAAATGTACCAGAACGTAACACTGTGTATTTTTTTTAAATCACATTTAGCTCTAAACATTGCAGTCCTGCAGAACAAATGCAGAACTTTCTCATGGGATTCACACAGTTCCTTATCTGTGCCTCTGCACTATAAGTCTATACCTGTGGTAAAATGTACCGGCGTAGAAGCTTATCTATCACCTCATCCAGTGCCTTGTTCGTGTGAGATTCACATCTTGACCTCTTTTCACACTTTGGACACACTTTTCCTTTCCATGTTCAGAATTAGCCCAGTACACAGTGATGCCCTTTTTGCAGTGATTATGCCCACAGGTATTACAGACAGGGTCACATAGAAACTCAGTGCAAACTGAGCATCTGAAAATATCTTGAGACAGTAAGCTGGAATCAATTGCTGTACTGAGACAAAAGAGGAAACACGAAAGCCACAGTCAGCATTCTGTTCTCACGCACAAAATACAATGATGCTATGTACAGCTGGAACTGGGTGTTGGTCCCAGAAAGAGTTCTCCAGTTCCAATTCCAAAGCTCTGGACTTGATTCCACACAGAAAAGTGAAAGAGTGTGAGATATTCTGCCATCATCTTTTACATCATAAAACTAGTAAATAGACAAAGGCTATTTGAAAACTAAAAATGAACAATTAGTAGCAAAAAGTGTCTATTAGTCAACTTCTGTAATGTTGAAACATCATCTCTCCTGGAACTGGCTCCAGTCAATTTGGCTTAGTTAAGCAAATTTGCCTAACATCAGCGCTCCAGTGTGGCTTGCTAAGGTCAGATAGGTCACATATTGTAAACCAAAATCTTGTGGTAGGCCATTAGGTGATATCTCAGGATTCCTTGATGATTCATACCAGTGGTTTCCAAACTATTCCCTGCACACATACTCCTGATCATGAACGAATTATCAGGCTCTAAATGATCTGGATCAGGTGTGTTGAAGACAGATAATACTTGAAACTGTGCAGGACAGTTTGTTCCCAGGACAGGTTTTGGGAGCCACTGACTGATACAGATCTTCTTCCCTATGTTTTGATTTCAATATGGAGAATAAAGAGAATCATTGTCTGGACTTGTTTAGTGTTAGTTAATATATAAGTTGTTTCCAACATTTCTTGCCTGAAACAACCCCGAAGTTAGAATTGAGGGTCAAGAAAATATTCATACATCTTGTCTGTCCGGACCTACAAGCTTAAGGCTCAAACCAATATGCTTAAGACTCAAAACCCGGCAAGATATGGATTGAAAATGATAGTTTACAAAAATAAGTGTAACTGAAGGAAGTGTGATAATATTTGTCATTCACACCGCTTTGAGTCAGTAAATGTAATGCTGCTGTTTTTTAAGTTCAGCTTCAGATACGAGCAAGACAGGGGTTAACTGTATGCCAGTGGAAGGACATTGTCAGATGCTATGCAGATCAGGAACTGGGCTACAAGTACATGAGGGGTGAGTTTTTCACCACCAAGTCATATATCAGAACGATGCCTAACCTTTATGTTGCCAGATCTTTGTCTCAGTGTTTTGATTTCAAGAAAATTATTGAAATCGACTCAGAATCCCATCACTTGGAATCTGAGCCCACTCCGAAATTTGTTAAATCCAACAACCCCATCTATAGGTTTGAGGGTTAAGCAAAGACCCATACCTCAATAACCTAGTTGAATTATCGAGCCGTCACTCTTCATGGAGCCTGATCTCTCAATAATGTGAAATAAAGACTAAACTATGAAAGTGCGATTAAAGTATGAATTTTCCCATTGCCTCAGAAGTGAAATTGAATAAATAAATGCTTTGTAGAAAATATAAACCATACCTACATGGGATGCTGACAAAAAAAGAGAAGATTTTAAGGCTCAAAACAAAATAAAACATGATTATTCATGAAAATGGACTAAAACACTTTAAATGCAATGGAAGGAGGTGTGATAGTTTCTACCAGTCAATTAATGTTCTGCTGCTGGGGTTTTCAAGCTCAGCAGTGTCCTCTATCTGAAACGGCCCGCCCCTCTTCAGGATAGGAGCAAGTGAGTGGTTAATTATATCCCAGTGGTGGGACACTTTTACAGGCCATGCAGATCAACAAATGGGCTCAACAAAGTCCACAAGTCCAGCCATCCGCCTTGTTAAGTGTTAACACAGTTACAGATTGATGGTGGTTGTGTGATGGTGTGTGGTGAGGTTATTCAAAACATTTAGCAGAACTATGCGTTATTTGCATTGTTTACTATGTTTTCTGAGATGAATGAATTTACTATGTTTTCTGAGAGAATCAAGAAAATTATTGCCTGGAATCAACAACTGGAAACTGGACTCTGAGTCACCTCCAATGCTTCTTGAATCAAACAACCCTAAGGGTTAAGCAGGAGGTTCATATCTATTGTCTGTCTTACATGGAAAGGTTCAGTTACTGAGACATCATTATAATACATGAGTAGTGAAACTTAGTTATTAAAATGCTTTCTAGAAAATATCAATTGTACCTCCATTTAATACAATTAATTTGTACATTGGGTCTTTAAAAGAGAAACATAGCTGGTTTCATATGAAAACATAATGCTGCCAAGTGGCTTTTGCAAGTTTCTCTGTATAAGAGCATCTGCCAAATGCCATTAATGTAAATGTAAGTTAAACAAAGCTCTAGCTTATACCTATTCTGTGTCACTGGAAAGTAAGTATATCACTGATTATATCATTATCACTCCTTATAGATACAAGACTTGGTAGATGTGAGTCTGGTCTTTCGACCTATGAAGAAAAGACTGTGAATAGAGCACAGAAAACAAGCGGAAAATATCACTAATTACTTTCAGGACCCTAACGTTTACACCAATGTGCAGTTTTCAATTAATGTTTCTACAGGCAGATAGAACCACTGGTCCTACCATTAGTTTTTGTAAGGTGGAGACTGCAACAAAAGTAGTGCAGCACTGGTCCCTTAGTGAGGAGCCCCCAGGCCTGTAACTTTCTTCAGACTTCACTGAAGCTTCTTCCCCACAGTTATCTGTAGTCTGCAACAGAGAAGAGGCCATTTCAGTTGTGAAGTCCTTTCAACCACAGGATTTCCAGTTGTGCGAAGTGATGCTTTTCTTAGTCATTCTCCAAAGCTCCAATCAGCAGGGGGTGCCAGAGGGTTGCATCCAGGGAGAATCATAATGAGAAACATTTACAGTTTTTAGCAGACGCTGTTTTCCAAAGTGACTTCCATTCCCTAGCTACAGGGGGCCAGTCTCCCTGGAGCAACTTTGGGGTTAAGGGTCTTGCTCAGGAACCCAGTGGAGGTATTCTGAAAATAGGATTCGAACCCATGACCTCTTGGCCCTTAGCCAGATATCCTACCCACTAGGCCACCACCACCCAGCACCACCCATTAGACCCTTTCCTCTCTGGTGCACTTTAAAGCTCTCCTCCTGATTGTTTTTCAATGATTTTCTTTGTTACATTATTTACATTACAAAAGGTCAAAGCAAATATTCTTAATAAGATTAGAACAAAATATATCTCATGTCAGATCACACAGAGAAGACACAGTGATAACTAAGATGGAGCTGGACCTTTATTTATTTACATGTTTTTGTTCTTGTTCTTTTATTTTTATTTTTACGATCTTCCAGCAGGTAAACTAAAAAAAGAATACTGGCACAGCAAATTTAGTCATTTGAACAATGAAATTCATGAAACTGAATGTGGAGAGAGATGTTTGATAAGCAATATCATTGTCTTAACAAAATATTTTATTCACACTGAAAACCCATCACGTTTTTTAGGAACTCAAAATGTTCTATTTAGAAATAAAGATTTGTACAAAATGTATTGTTAATAAAGTGAAAAATAGTTTGCAGGATTTAAAAAATTGATTCACAGTATTTCACTCCTGGTAGCCAATCATGGCTGCTAAACAGCCACAGCCAGTTTACAGGTATGTAGCCTTATTCTACATGAAAAGATAATTAAAAAAACTTTATTCTGAACATTCGTAATTTCCCAGTAGCATTGGGGAAAGATGCTGAGTGAAGTGTTAATTAAATATTAACGTTGATGCATGACGTATTCACCTGGCAGATAGCCACATGTGTCCTTGCAGAAATGCAGTGTTTATGAACCAATAGCAGAACAGAAATTTTAAAAAAATGTACCCGTTACTGGGTATTTCGGTTCTAATTTGCTTTCAATTCCCAGTGATACTCACCTGTACACCAAACACCCCTGGCTCTGAAACTTTATGCATGGACCTTGCTGAGCTCTGGAGGATGCAGCTTATTGGGCTTGGAACTCATAATAGTATGGCAGAACTGAAAGTTCAAGAATGATTCAAATAATCTTAGCCTCATCCACCAGCACCCTACTGTTAGTACTAAACCTAGAATGAGCATCAAGTTCTAGCAGTCATTAACGTCCAAGTGCTCATCAGATTGCTCTAAAAGCTGAAACAACAAATATGACATTTTGCACTTGAGCCCGGAAAGCAGATGTAAGTGTGGTTACTAACAGAACCAAGCAAGGATATGTCATTAAAACCAGTACATTCAGAGACCCCCAAAAGCAAGTGGGGTCTTCGAAACCCCTAGAGATGCAAAATTATTTAAATGAATCTTTGCCTGTGTGAATTGTATGGCAAGCTTCACTATGTTACTATGTAACTGCCAAGTGAAGATTTTAGTCAGTTAACTGAAAAAGACAAGCATGTCACCCCCTGGTCAGGCAGGCTCAGGCATGAGGCACACATGCAGGCTTCTTCCTTATTCTCTTTGACTTTATTAAACATCTTTCACAAACAAAACCAGCTCGAGGGCCGACTGATACAAACTGAAGCAAACACAAACAGTATTGAGGTTAGGGTAAGCGTGAGGGTGAACAGACAAAGGACAACTCAAAACCAGAACCATAAATACCCATAAACAAACTCAAAACATCTGATAGCAATTTTGCCTTATCCCTGGCAGCTGAGACACAGGAATGAGGCCACACTGAAATTCTTTGCAGCTTTCTCAATTAGCCTTATTTCATGCTCATTTTGGAGAGCATCACTCCCACATTCAGTGATATAGAGCTCTTTGGTAGTGAAAGTCCTTCATGAATGTGAATGATTTTCCTTGTTTTTTCTTGACATCTGAGAACTTGTTTTACTGTGGAAATATAAACATAGCTTAAAAATGAGGGTTGAAAACCACTAGAAAATCATTTTGGGAACTGTATAAATAAATTCTTTATTGATTTGAATAAAATACTTGAGTGTGCAGTTGCAAACAAGGAGGGCATACCTGATGCCCTGAAATGTGACTTTCAAAGCCTGATCTTCAGGAAAGCTCCATGTCATCCTTTCAGCAAGATGCCGAGCACTACAATCAATCTCCAATGTCTGAAAGCATTCTGGGTATTCATGGCATTTTTTTTTTAATTCTGAGGGAGTCATGTTGCCCAGTATGTTCTGCAGAGTGGTCGGAGTGTCTGGTACAGTTGGAATCTGAAACAGATGGAGCAGCATAAAGGCAATGAACGAGCAAATCCATTAGAATATTAGTAGACACATGTATACAACTTGCACTGTATTCTTTTCTTAATAAAATTTGTAAAATTTACTAACTAGGAAAGTGATTGGAATGTGTTACAGATGATCCGACTTGTTGATACTCATTAGAAGCACTCATGTACTTCCTGTAAGGGGTTTTAAGAATTAAAAAGTTATTTCATAACTTATATGCTGTTTACCTTGATGTACTGCTTTTTATGCTCCTTATGACCCTGCACTGCACACTCCTTGCAAATAGCAATCTTGTCAGTGATACAGAATAGAGCCAGAGCTTTGCAATGTTCCTGGCAGAGATGTAGATCCATGTCACCAGTCTTCATAACCCCGGCAGAAGAGCTGAATGTTTTTCCACACATTGGGCAAGCGCTTTCTCCATACTGGGACTGTACCTGGTAGGTAGTTATGCATGTCCTGCAATCCCTGTGTCCACAAGATGTGGAGACTGGGTCCTTCAGAGGTTTAGCACAAACTGAACACTTCTCCTCAAACAGCCACTGGAAAGAATAAAAACCATCAAGCATCCAAAGCTAAATACTGACCACTGGCATACAGTATTGGGCTTTTTTTTTTTCAACCCTTTTGTGTCTGGCAGCTTAGCAAACAGGATGTGAAGCTGGATGCCATGATGTGCGGGACACCTTTGCTTTGCCAAGTAGAGCTTTAACGATTCAGTATATTTATTCATTCATTTATTTTATGGCGTAATTATACAAAATCAGACAGGGGGAGAGAAGACAGATAAAGAACAAGATAAAAGAAAATCCAGTGAAAAAAGGAGCCAACAGAGAGAGAGAAAGAGAGAGAAAAAAAAAAGAACAAGAATAGATGCAAGAGACAACTGCGGCAACTGTATCGTCGCTCTGACAGCTGCATCTGAAAAACAAGAACCAACCACACATACACAGGAAAAAAAAACCACACAAACCCACGATAACACTGTAACAGCACAGAGAAAAAACCATACAAACCGACTGCAACACTGTAAGAAAACAGAAGACCACAACAAGACGAGAGACACGGCAGCAGAGGCAGTAGGGCACAGACACACATCACCTGTGTGGAGATACTTCACTCTAGACACACAAACTGCACGATGACCTGCACAATCTGCAAGTCGGTGTTAAAGTACAGTAACAGTACCGGCGTTCGGCACGGCATCTGAAAGTGTCCAGAGGACGCTGAGAGGATGCCGCGGCTTAAACTGTTCCCACTTTCTGTTATACACTTACATTTACCAGGAAGTTCAAGGTATCAGCCTTTGTTTTGTTTTGTTTAATTGTCATGTTGACTGTTAATGTTACAGAGACCTTTAATAAAAGTTGCTCATTGTTGGACACCTGTGTTCCTCCGCCGCGTCTGTGTAATGACGTCATCAAACGACTTGTCGACTCGACTTCGACTTTATTGATGGATATATCGATCTGAAAATATCTGAGCTCGTTAATGCCCGAGTGTATGTAATGACTTTTAAAAGTGATGATTTTAAAAAGCCCTTCACACTGTTTCTCTAATACTGTCAGTGACAAATTCAGCAACAGAGACCATTTTGCTGAGTAGTTAGTTAGTGGGTCACAGGTAGTCATGCTCTGTTTGGTTCTGAGTGCCTCAAAAAGGCAGCTGCTAATGATCTATATCTATATCTATATCTATATATATATATATATATATATATATATATATATATATCTTCTTTAAGCAAAGTTCACACAGATATGGCTTATTTCGACTACGGATAATCACAGTTTACTTCAGAATCTTATCCAAAAAAGACCTTAAGTGTTTAGATGGTTGTCCTAGACTGAAAACTACTGGTTCAATCATTGACCCATCACTCTTCACGGATAATGTGGTGCTGATGAGTCCATGTGAACCCTAAAGAAAAGAAAAAAGCTGTGATTTATATTAGGGGTGCATCGAATATTCGGCCACCGAACATTTTCGGCCGAAAATTGCAAAAAATGCATTTTAGGTTTCGTCCAAAAAATTTTTTTACGCGACCAAAACATTGATGATGCAGTGATGACGCAACCACAGCCTGCACGCGCCAGATTGGATTAGACTTGGTCCATTTCAGCCCTTAAAGCGAATTCAGATCGATTGGTCAGCATTTTTTTGCGTATATGTGAACACGCCGAACAAATTCAGACCCTCTGAAACGAACAGAACGGTTCGGTTAACTCGCGCGTTTTGAAAAACAAAGCGCTCCGAGTGCAGAGGGGCGGCAACGTGATCTACGTACGGTAAGCCTAAAGGGCCAAGCCAGTCGCTTCGACTGGC